>JAIFRP010000006.1:5709941-5748818 GCA_032403825.1 Odynerus spinipes | reverse complement strand
ATCGAGAGTCGGGCCTTTTACCTCGTAAGAGCTCGGCTCGGTGCCCCGAGGCTTAGGCTCGAGTACACGTTGCGTAATGATACGTTGGTACTCGTTTACGGCCGACTATGCATTACGAGCACGTCCCTCCTAATTCAAAAACGCGTCCAGAGGCATCGTTTAAAGTCTCGTCGAGAAAGACGATCGTCGTTTTCGATTCGTCGCCCATCTCGCTTATTTTTTGATGCGTCTATTAAGATCGAGCGAGCGGAAGAAGATTTGCGCGATGGCTTCGATCGAGCGATTTTGTTCTTTCGAAAAAATAATCGAGAGATAATATATCTTTTCTTCTTTGAGGAAGTTTCGCGTAAACGCTTCTCGCGGAAACGACTAAATTAATAATAAAAGGGGAACTGTGGTCAAGATCGATAGGCGTGTCCTTACGCGACTCGGCTTATTGTTAGTTAGCATTGAACTCTCGCGTAACCCCGAGCCTTTCGATCTAATTCTAATCGGAGCTGCACGGATTCGTCGCGCGGGTCGAATGTCAAGATCGGATCTTCGTCGCGCGATTTGTTGCTCTTTCCAAACGGCTTCTTCGACCAGCGATGCTTCTTCCATCGATACAAACAGAACCTAAGTTCGAAATCGTTGGAAGAATTTCTTTCGACGATAAGAAAAAAATGATTTTATCGAACTCCCGAGTTTAAAGTTGCTATGCGCGCGTGCGACGAAGACCAAAGAGCCGACCTCGTATTTCCGGATGCAGCGAAATGCGAGGATACCGACAGTCGAGCCTTTTCCTGGTTTTATTTATCGACGACACGTGACAACGAGTGGGAGGACGAAGACGACGGTGACTAGGAGAAGAAAGAAAAAATATATCTCCCTTGTATCGTTCTCGGTTGCATCGCGACGGAATATCGGTTCGCGCGGAAATAGAAACGAATATGAAGCCGAGCCGAGCTCTATTCTCGGCACAGGATAGGCTTATACTCTTGCTTCTTAAAGGCTCCAAACCGAATATTCTTTCTCTTCTTTTTTACGAACTCTATAGTCGTATCGTCTTTACGTCGAGCACGCTTGAGACGCGTCACGAATTAGTTCGTCGACTAGTCACCGATGTCGAGAGAGAAACGATACACCTCGCGTCGAGTAGGATTCTTTTCGAAGGGAATTTTCGTAAAAGGAGCAACGTCGAGGCATAGCAAAGACGAGTATCGTTTAATCGTCTCGTGTCCGTGTCGTATTCGAAGCGCGAGCGAGATTTCGAAAAGAAATCGTCGGAATCGCCCAACGAGTCCCTCGGGTTTCAAAAGAACGTCACGCAACGCAGCTGACCCCTTGAACTCCGGAGCTCCCGCGATAACGTTATATCGAGGTTACGCGTTTCGTAAGAGATATCGCGTTCACCCTTAAACGTTCTACAAAGATCGCCTCACAAAGTGCTCGAAAGAAAAGATCCGTTCGCTTATTTCTGCTTGTTTCTATCCTCCTACGTCTTCGCCGCACGCTCCCGCGGTCCTTTTTTTTCTTTATCTCCGACCGTCCGTCCGTCCGTTGTAAATTTCTGGACATCTCGAAGACGCGCATTCGAACCCAAGAAAGTTCACCGCCGTCGTATTTCACTGGAATGTTAAAGACCAGCGAGGTGGTACGATCGGCGACCTATGCGCTTCGTCGAACGCGATAAGTCCCTTTTCGTGGACCCGACATCGAAAGGGAAATAAGCGAGTCCGTTTACGAGTCGATTCCGAGTCCTACGTATCCGCGTCTCCCTTCGCGAGAAATAAATGTCGGAAGCGGAATATCCTGACCAGAATCGGACGGTGAAATTTATTTCTTACGATTTCCCGTCAAAATTATCACCCGATGGGACTTTGCGACCGATGATCTATACGGACGGACGGACGACGGTCGTGGAGTGGGAAGTATTCCTAGAACGTTATCGGGAATCGCTCTTCTCGCACTTATCGTCTATAGGCCAAAGCCGGATACGCGGCGTAAGGAGACGAGTCGTCGTTTTCGTATGGAATCTTGACTGTAGGAATCGTACGCTGTTCGTGAAACGGAATGTGGGTGTAATCGCCGTTTTAGCGCGCTAACGAGAACGAGCTCTCGTTTGAAATTCGTACGAAACGTACCGAAGGGATCGACCCCGCCTATCTTGGTAATTTCTGCGAATAGGGATGACGCAGTAGACCGAGCGATATAGACGATTCCACGGCGATAAACTTTATTCGTGGTTCATTAAATTTGGAATTTTTCGAGAAGGCGTACCAAGAAGAAAGCGCGGCACGAGTAGGAGCACGCGCAAAATACGGAGCAGGGGTTATCGGGAAACCCACAAACGCTCCGGCCTATCCAGCGGCGCTTGGAAATATCTTCTTATCGACGCGACGGTCGTCACGACGAGACCCCTTTCATTCACGTTTCTAATAAATTATTTTCGAGCGTGATGTCACTCGAGCGTCGTTCTCGTCTCGAGCTCTCGGCCGCCCGATGCCTCGAGCCGATGTTTTTCAATCGGCTCGATGCACCGCGGCCCGTACGCTCAACGTATCGCAGCTTCCTCGATAGGCATGACTTTCGCGAGAAAAAACGCGGGAACGCTTCTTCTACTTCTGTCGTTTAGCTCGCTCTTGGAAAAACTATCTCGAGCTAGCAACGATATCGTCGAGAGTGGCGAACGCGCGATTGCAAATTTTTCGGAGACTCTTCGAAAATAGTCGCGGGGTTTACGATCTAGATTTACGTTCGAGGTTTACGATATCTCGATCGTCGCGAGAAAGCGCGAGTCGAACGAGCTTCGTGCTTGTAAAGTGCCGCGCGTGACAGCGTAACTTTAACTCCGCCGACTCTGGTTCGGTGAAAGCAGCAGTATTATCGTATGGTTTCTTACGGAATCCCGAAATAACCTCTTCTTCTTCTTCCACCTCCGTTTCTTCCATCGACTAAGGGATACCGTTTACGTACGCGACGGCTGTACGACCGGCAATTCGGATATTTGGAAAAATTTAGGTATTTTAGGTATTCCGCTCGAGTATCGCGGCGTACGAGAAACGATCAAATTTGTAGGTTCGCCCGTCGAAGGAAGGTGGAAGATAATAGCTGCGAAGGATGCCTCGTATCCGCCTCGCGCTTACGAAATCGTCGCGGCCGTCCTACGTCACCCCTAACTCGGTCTTTCTCGCTCTCTTCTCTCCTTCGTTCCGCGCAACAAAGACCGTTCCCTAATATCGGGCGTCGAAATCGCCCGCAAAATCGCTCCTTCGAGTGACTTCAACGGTGCGGAAGGATGAAACACTTTGAAAAGCGTGAAAAGCGAGCGACTTCCTTTACGGGATACGCGCATTATCCGGGACGACGATTATGCTACGATGTAATAACGGAAAAGATATTTTGCGTGGCGGGTAAAGGATCTCGCGTTACTTAGCCGAAAGTCGAGGATAGAAAAGACGACGGTGCGGAGGTCAGCCACGTTCGTGAGCGTGCTCGCGTGTTTCGACGCGGAGCCGTCACGGTGGAGCGCGTTGTTCCTCGCGGTACGCTCCGAAAGCGGCCGTTCTCCCGCACGCTCGATCTATCGATCGATAGATCGACCGGTCGACCGATCGACGCGATTCTCGATTCGTTAGACACCCTTGCGCCGCTAGACGCACCCCCTTGAACCACGTTATAGCTAGATGCACCGATTACGGAGCGTAAAGGGCAAAAAGGGAGCCGTACTCACCACAGCTTCGGTCGAAGATATCCGCGCGACGACGAATAGAGCAAGGACGCTGGCGAGTCGCAGGACGAGCGGGATGCCGGGCCTAAGCCCGGTCGTCTCGGCGGCCCTAGGCCGCATCGCGGAGGGCCTCCTCCTCCACCGCCTCCTCCCTCCTCCTCCGTCACCTCCTCCTTACCGCCCTCTCTCTGCTCCTTTGCGTCTACCTGACAAGCCGGTAACCCTCGAACGGTTCCTTCCTGTCGTCGTCTCCTCGATCTTTTCTCGCGAAAATTCCAAAAGACAGCCGGTCCGTCCGGCTCGCGTACGGTTCGCGTCTATTCGGTGTCTCGTCGTGGCGTGGCGCAGAGGAGTCGAATCGTGTCGAGCAGAGTCGAACGGAGTCGAGTCGAGTCGCGGACGAGTCTCTCGCGTCGAAGGGCCCAGATAGCAAAGGTAGAGGCGGAGTGTATGTGTGTGTGTGCGCGCGCGCGCCCGTGTGTGTGTACGCGCGCGTGTGTGTGTGTGTGTACGAGAAAGAGAGACAGAGAGAGAAAGAAAGAGAGTGAGAGAGAGAGAAAGAGAGCGAGAGGGACAGAAAGGACCGTTCGGCTCGTTCGAGGCGTCCGCTTGATCGGTCCGGCCGCCACACACAGAGCCGGTGCGCGTCGTTGTCGGCGAGGGCGGGCGGGAGAACAGCACGTTGGTATCCTTACGCGAGAGTAGGCGCGCGAACTATCAAGCGTGCGAGCGAGCGAACGAGGCGGCCGCGATACACAGAGGCGACCGCGCAACAGTCATCGGACGACGCGCGACCCGCTCGGAGGTGGCCGTGTAGCCGCTCGCGTGCGAGTCGAGTGCGAGGAGTGCTCCTCCGAAGCGGAGCGGAGAGAACAGAGGGCGAAGAAGGAGCGGCCGGGAGCCTGGGCCGCAGTCAGCCTGGTAGGCAGCGCGGCGCCCCGTGAACACGCGCGCGCGAGCGGTCCTCTCCCTCTTCCTCTCGCCTCTCGACCCCCACCGCCTCGCGCCACCGTCCATCCCGCCCCTTCCTGGACCGCGCGACTCGCGAGAGACGAGCACAACGAGGACGACGACGAGGCAAGGGGACAACGACGTAGACGACGGGGCTTCTTCTCTTCCTTCGCGCTCCCTCCGCCCGCCCGCTCGCCCGCGCGTTCGCTCGCTCGCTCGCTCGCTCGCTCGTCTTCGCTCTCTTCGCACGCGCGCACGCGGATCCTTTCGGCGGAGGAATTCCAGCTGGCGTGGCTCGGCGGTCTGCCTCCACCTTCTTTCCCTCCACCCGACTTCATTCAGAGCCCTCCCTGGATGGGACGGTCCACAGAGCGCGTCCACTCGGTGCCGGGTTGCGCGAGATATTTTGTGAGAGCCGTTCGCGTTTGACCTGTGCCTGCTTGCCTGACTTCTCGGCTCCCTAGCTCCGCTGCTGGAATAGGGAGCTCGACATGACCCGGTTGGGATTGCGGTGAGTTTACCTTCTTCTTCTGCTTCTTCTTCTGCTGCTGCTACTACTACTACTATTACTACTACTACTACCTACCTACCTACCTACCTACCGTTACTACCACTTCTTCTCCTTCTCACCTTTTTCCGGTTGCTCGATCCCGGCTCACGTTCACCCTTAGAGCGGCGCGCACCGAGGGGTGAAAGTTTCTACGACCTCGAGGTCCGCGGCCGACGGCCCATCACCGTCCCCTTTGAGATCAAGAGCTTTTTCTTCTTTTTTTCAGATTCGTCGCATCCCTAGTCTGCTTGACCGGGATCGTCAGCGGGGTACGTAAACGCGCACACGCATTTACGTGCGCGCTTTTCTCGATTTTACAACCGTACGAAATTATCCGCCGTCATTGCGTGCTCGCGCGAGAAACAAACGTAACGCGAGCATCTATAAATATCTTATATCGTAATGCGCGGCGACTCGTGGCAAAGCGGTACGACGGACGCTCCGGTGATCCACGGGGGCCCGCTTACCTTCTCCCCCGACGTTCGCCGTTCGACGTTCATCCTCGCACACCCCCGTGAGCCGCGCCACCGCGCACGCGCCGTTTCGCCAAATTCCAGCTGAACTTTCGCCCTCCGCGGGACGCTAACGCGAATTTTCTTCGTTTTGCCGTCGGAGTAGTCTAATTGGCGCGAGCACGGTGGCTGCGGCGTAAAGGTGCGAAATCTGAAATGGGCCAGTCGTACGATGCGAACCAGTCCGCCCACGGTAACTGCTGTAACCGCGCTCTCCGTAATATTATTACGTCGATATGCGGATCGAGAAGCGAGACCGTTTACTCGCTGTCGCGAATAAATAATTTCGGAACACCTTGCGTTCGGCCTCCCTCGCCGTTTTCTCGATCGACATCGGAGCTTTTTTCTTCTTTTGAAACGAAAAAGAAATTACTCTTCGGCTAGGACTCTATCTATCGCTACGAAACGAGAGTTTTGGATCGAAAAAGCATCGCTCGCGAGGGTAGTTGGATACCCATCGGTATCGAGGAGGAAGAGTCGGTCTAAGCGCGCGAGTTCGGGTCACGTTCGTCGCGGGGTTCGCCAGAGAGCAAGATGAATTTTTATGCATATGTCGTAAGACGGTAACAGACGGTCAGACGGATACCGGTTTTCGGCACGGCTGCATCGGGTTGCCGGCCGGAAGAGGTTCCTCCGGGGCCCTCGCGGGCCAATACGAAAGGGGAAAAAATGGCGAGTCGTGGAGGCAACGGCGAGATCGCGACGAGCGTCGGATCTACGAGGCCGAGATTCGGTGTCAACGTCGGCCCGTTTCACGTTGCCTCGGAGCATCGAGATGACGACGGTTCGGTCGCGATGCCGAGTCGGGGTGATGGGGAGATGGAAAAAAAAGAAAGAGAGAGAGAGAGAGAGAGAGAGGGAGTGAGGGAGGGAGAGTGAGTGAGCGAGGGGGCGTTGCGCGCGGGTGGGCTCGATGGAAGGGGCAGAAAGGCGAACAAGTAGAGAGAAGATGAATAAGAAGAAGAAAAGGAGGAAGGTCGAGGGTAAAAGAGGGACGCGCGGCAGGGTCTCTTACGTTCCGATACGCCCGAGTACCGGACAGGCTCCGCGTTCGTTACGTAATCGTTGTTTCACGAAAGCGCTCGAGATAAACGATAAAAGGGACAGTTCTTGAACCGTCACGGAAAGATATCTCATATCTGGAATAAGAAAATTAGGTTAGACGCGTTTAATTAAATCGTTCGACCCGCGCGTGGATCGCACGATTTCATTCGCTTCCCCCCGTCAAGAACGTATCGTCGCTTTGCGAACACGCGATTCGCCCGCTAATCGTTCAGATTTCGCACGTACCGTCTTTCCTTCCTTCCTCTTTTTTTTCTCCCGCGCAATCTTTTCTACTGTTTACTTTTCTATCGATGCAAAGAACAAAGACAACGAATGGACGCGAGCTTTTCCACGACGAAGTTCGACTTTCCACGTGCATGCATATTTCTGACGTACTCCCGTTCGACGGTGATTTCGAGTACTTAAATATAGGATAATCGAGAGTTCGTAAACATCTCGATCCGTCGATCCGCCTTAATTCGGAGTTTCTTCAATGATCGCTCCGAATCGTTCCGTAGACCGTATTCCGAGAAGCACGCGACCCGTAACGATGGCTCGTCGTTTCTGCGCGATAACGAGTCAATTATCTCGACGCGCTTCCCGTCGTTGGCGAGTTTCGCCGCGAGATGTGGACGGGGCGAAAACAAAAAGGAAGACGAAAAATAACCGATTTCCTGGAAACGATGGCAAAATTTGCTACGTCGAATTGATTCCCGAATCGCTTTTCGATGTCCTACTTTTTTATCGGCTCTCTTTTCGGAAATAACGCAAGAAAGCGCGGCGACGGCGGCAGCGGCGGAGAGAATTCGATAGATGCGAGCATAACTTATCTTTTTAACGTCAGGAACATCCACGCAATTATACATGGGAAAGCAATGCGCAACCGGTCGTCCCTTTGGATGCGGTGCGAGAGAACGTGACACGAGGCGACATCGGGAAGCCAAACGGCACCGACGACGACGATTACGACCGCCTTTCTCCGCGATGGAGACACTTGGATAGAAATTTTGGCAATTACCAGACGAGTGATACACGACACTCGTCTTCTCAAGGATCTAGAAACAGCGAACCTTACGGATCTACCTATCCGGGCTATCCGGACGAGTCGTACCCCTACGATCGAGAATCCGACAGGTACGCCGGATATTCGGACGGCGAAGACCCGGCCTCTGGCTCGGGAAATTACGACGATCGATACAGAGGTTATCCAGCCGGACATAGAGAAAACACGAATACAGGATACGGAGGTAAAATATAATGAAAGGTCTCTCTCTCTCTCTCTCTCTATTTCTCTAGATCACTTGTTCTTAACCGATGATCCGCGAGCTTTTTCCAAGTGCTCCGCGAAATTATGAAAGCCGAATTTTTTAAAATGATTTTTATAATATAGAAATATATTTATTTCTACGCGGGATGTTTTTGATTGTTTTTTGGATCATTGCTTTTGGCGTTTCGCAAATTTTTCATATAATCAAAAAAGATTAAGAACCACTGCTCTAGACAAAGAGCTTGCGTCTATGGCACTAACAATTTTACAGGTGGCTACGGAAACGACCGTGACACTTCGTACAATTACGGACAAAGTCAAGTCCAAGGAAACAACAACGCCCGAGATCCTTACGATGCTAATCGACCCGCCGTCGATGCTTATGGCCGAGGAGGAGGAGGAGGAGGAAGAGGAGGTTCCTACGGTGGCAATGGCGGCTATTCCAGAGGGCAAGGTGGATACGCGGCTGCTGGAGAATCCGAAAATTATCCGAGCAGTTATTCCGCGGTTCCCGTACCCGGAGGTACACCACCCCGTAATTGTACCGGATCGGGATGCTGCGTACCGAAATGTTTCGCCGAAAAGGGATCACGCGTAAGTCGTGCTGGCGTCGATCATCGTCAGTTTCCTCGTCGTTATCGTCGTCGATTCGCTTCTTCACTCATTCATTTTATTTATTAATAGGGGCCACCCGGTATCGTAGGACCGCAAGGACCTAAAGGACAGCAAGGATTTCCCGGATCGGAAGGTCTGTTAGGTCCGAAAGGAGAGAAAGGCGACCCTGGTCCGCAAGGACCGCGAGGGCCGAAAGGCGATAGAGTAAGGACGTTACTATTAACTTCGTTTTAATAGAACACGTTGCTTAGTACGATTTCTTTTTAATGTTATCGTTTAAAGGGTAAAATGGGAATTCCCGGCTTTCCCGGTATAAACGGTATTCCTGGAGTTCAAGGACCGCCAGGTCCATCCGGTCTTCCTGGCAGAGACGGTTGCAATGGAACGGACGTACGTACATAGATATCTACGTATATACAAGATGTATTAAGATACCATATTTATTGCAACTTTTGCCGGATCGCTTTTTTTCTTGCACTTTCTTACGCATCTTCGCACACACACGCAGGGCGCTCCTGGTAAAGACGGTCTTCCCGGCGAACCCGGACCGCGAGGTTTTCGCGGTGCTCCTGGTCCAAAGGGAGAGAAAGGTCAACCAGCGTTTGCGGGTAATTTCCCGGTCGGTCAAAAGGGAGAACCAGGAATAGACGGTGTACGAGGTCCTCCGGGGCCTCCAGGACCGCAAGGATTGCGAGGTTACACAGGCTCAAAAGGAGAACGGGGACCGCAAGTGAGTTATCGAGTGCACGCACGCGCATCACTCCATTTTCCTCCGAAAAGATTATAATCGAACAGATCGAAACGTGTGAAATATGTCGTCGATTCGTTAACAGGGTGTATCTGGTATACCGGGTCCGAAAGGAGAGAAAGGAAACATGGGTCTTGGATTTGAAGGATTAAAAGGAGACAAAGGACAGAAAGGTGACCGTGGTCCTCCCGGTACGACTGGACCCCTTGTTCCGTTTCAAGGAGGAGGATCGGAAATGTCTGGACCACCCGGCGAAACGGGAGAGAGAGGAGATAAGGTAATTTTGCTACCAAGATTACGTTTACTTTTATCATGAATACGTATAATATTATAGTACGACTTTACATTTACTCGATGTAGGGCGACATGGGATTGGACGGTCAAAAAGGAGAACCAGGACCTATAGGAGATCATGGTCTGCCTGGTGCGCTAGGTATGAAGGGAGAAAAAGGTCTTCCCGGGGCGCCAGGAATTCGAGTAAGTTTGATTTTGTATTAAATTTTCTTTTCTTTTTCTCTTCTTAATTGATTTATCATCGAATAAAATTCTACCTCAATAGGGTAGAGATGGTTTCTCTGGACCACCAGGACCGCCTGGACGTAAAGGTGACCGCGGTTACGATGGATTGGACGGTCTTCCTGGTCGTCCGGGACACAAAGGAGAACCTGGTCGAGACGGACCTATGGGAGTCCCGGGATTGAGAGGACCGCCCGGTCCACCCGGTGTAAGTTCACTCTTAAATTTCTACCTAAATATTGTAAAATATTATCATAAATCGATTTACGAAAGAAAGGTTTTAATCGTTAGGGTGGCAAAGGAAGACCAGGTCCTCCAGGTCCTAAGGGTCCACGCGGATTTCCCGGTCCTACCGGACCTAGAGGAACCGATGGATTTCCGGGAGATCCAGGACCAAGAGGTCCCATAGGTCTACAAGGTGGCCCTGGCTTGCAAGGAATTCCAGGTCCCGAAGGATTGCCAGGAGATAAAGGAGCGAAAGGAGAACCTGGTATCACCGGATTTCCTGGTGGCGTTGGTCCTCGTGGTTTCGACGGTCCTCCAGGACCGGTAGGTCCACGAGGTCCGCCCGGAGAGAAAGGTTTATCGATCATGGTAAGAACGTTCTACGTAAATTTTATGTATCAGTATTTACGAGCCCCTGGAAGTTGATCGACCGTCTCTGTTTTTCTCTTCCTCTTTGTAGGGTCCTAAAGGAATGGATGGTATACCTGGTCTGGATGGAGAAAAAGGACAGAAAGGCGAACGCGGTTATGTTGGAGTACGAGGTCGACCGGGAGATTCTCTGGATGGAATTCCAGGTTCGCCAGGAGCACCTGGTCTACCTGGAGAACCTGGATCACCGGGAAGAGATGGTATACCTGGAACACCCGGTTCACCTGGTGAAAAAGGAGACATAGGTGGTCGTTGTCAGAATTGTATACCGGGTGCGCGAGGATCCAAAGGAGATCGTGGATTGGACGGTAACCCCGGCCTTCCAGGTCCACGTGGACCGCCAGGAGAACGCGGATTCCCCGGAGAGGCAGGTATGGATGGATTACCAGGACCTATGGGACCGTCAGGACCACCGGTATGTCTTTCATTATTTTTCTTTTCCGTTTTCCACTTTTTTTAATCGTGTAAAATCTTATAATTACGAGAATTTTTCAATTAATCTTACGGTTGATGTACATTCGATCAGGGAAGAGATGGTATACCAGGATCTGCCGGACCTCAGGGATCTCCTGGGGCACCAGCATTGATTACGAAAGATATGTTGAAACTAGAAAAAGGTGACAAAGGAATGCGAGGAGAACCAGGACGACCAGGTCCGCTAGGACCAGAAGGTCCACCCGGAGAAAAGGGTAGGCCCGGATTGGAAGGTTTCCCAGGTCTCAAAGGACAACCGGTACTTAAAATGCTTCTTCCTTATACATTTATAAATTCTTCCAAGTCGTGTCGCTAACATTCGCTATGTTATCGTTTTAGGGTGATCGTGGATTCCCAGGACAAGATGGCGTTCCCGGTAGGCCAGGTACGCCTGGACGCAAAGGCGAAAAAGGAACGAGCGTGAAGGGAGAGCCAGGGGAAGCAGGAAGGCCTGGAACACCTGGATCTAAAGGGGAGCCCGGTGTTTACGGTGACAAGGGAGAACCTGGTGAGTCTCGTATTTTGATCACATTTTTCATAATATTTTCGATGTAGCAAATAAAAAGAGGATTTTTAGTACACGATTGTACGCTTATGCACACATTTATGTAGGTGATTGCCGACCATTGAATTGGATGCAAAGTCTGAAAGGTAGTAGAGGAGCCCCGGGTGATAAGGGTGAACCAGGACCTCCTGGAGAAGATGGACAACCCGGTGATAAAGGTTTACAAGGGCTTCAGGTCAGTACATACACATTTATTTACTTTGTTTGATCGATAGTTGATGCGTTGGTATTTAAACTATAATTTTCATCCAAAATTAGGGTCCGCCAGGATCTCTCGGTCCGATTGGAGCGCCTGGCCCCGTCGGACCACGAGGCTTACCTGGTCCACGCGGAGATAAAGGTAATACGGGTCCAATGGGTTTCCCAGGTGAACCCGGCCGTGAAGGCCCCCGAGGTTATCCGGGAATTTCAGGTGGAAAAGGCGACAAAGGAGAAATTGGATTATCCGTGAAAGGCAATCCTGGTATGCCTGGTCCACCAGGACTGAAGGGCGAGAAAGGTCTTCCTGGTCCACCAGGAAAAGACGGTCCATTAGGATACCCAGGGCTACCAGGATTTAGTGGTGAGAAAGGAGACATTGGCATTCCAGGAAACAATGGCTTACCAGGTGCACCAGGAGAAAAAGGAGAACCCGGACCAATCGGACCAACAGGTCCACCTGGTGCCGCGGGAACACCCGGAGCTGACGGTAGTAAAGGTAAAACGGTAGCAGCTTTTATAATCTTTCACTTACCTTTTCGTACACATGGCTTACAAGGTATTGCGTTTGGTTTATAGGCGAACCAGGATTTCCAGGAGAACCCGGTAGGTCGGGTCTCCCGGGCTTCCCCGGTATGAAAGGAGATCGTGGAGTACCTGGTATCGACGGACCAAAAGGATATCCTGGACGACGCGGATTGCCTGGAGTTCCTGGTCGACCTGGAAACGATGGTTTGACAGGCTCAAAAGGAGAAAGAGGTGATAAAGGATCCCCAGGCTTTCCTGGTATGCCCGGCATGGAAGGGAAACCCGGTCGACCTGGTCCACCAGGTCCAAAAGGAGATAACGGTTCCATGGGTGCTCCTGGTTCACCGGGTCCAATTGGATATGACGGGCCAAAAGGTGACGCGGGTCAACCAGGATTACCGGTGAGTCTTCGATATCACTTCCGTTTACTTGCTTCCTACTGCGCCAAGTTGTGATTGTTCACGTTGCGTTACTCCTTACTAGGGTCGAAAAGGAGAGCCAGGTCAAGTATCGGAAAAGGGACAGAAGGGAGAACCAGGAATGCCCGGCATTCGTGGTCCTCCTGGACCACCTGGAAGAGATGGAGTAGACGGACCGAAAGGTGAATCCGGAATTCCGGGCGTGGGACGGGACGGATTACCTGGCTTGAAGGGAGAACCAGGACTACCAGGACGCGACGGATTACCCGGAATACAAGGCTTGAAAGGTGATACGGGTGTGAGAGGATTCGTTGGTTTGAAAGGAGATCTGGTAAGTTTTTGCGGTATGATTTTGATTTTGCCATACGAGTCATCGTGTGCTCTATTTTACGACGTTCTATATTCTTAATTTTTCAGGGACCTCCGGGAGCACCAGGAGAACCAGGTACACCCGGTATCGATGGTTTACCGGGCGAACTTGGCGATGCCGGTCCGCCTGGAGCACCTGGATTCCCTGGCCCCGAAGGCAAGATGGGGCCACCAGGGCGACCCGGACTCGACGGTTCCAAAGGCGATCGTGGTTTTCCAGGTTAGTAAAAATATTCTTCTATAGTCGTACCGTAATGATAACGAACGCATCATTGCCTCTAGGCCCTGTTGGCATTGCTGGAATTCCTGGAGCACCGGGTGAGAAGGGTGACAAAGGACCACCGGGACCAACGATCACAGTAAAGGGAGAAAAGGGTGAACCTGGTCTTCCTGGTTTAACGGGTCTACCCGGAGCTAAGGGAGATCGTGGTTTGGAAGGTTTGGCTGGATACGATGGAGAAAAAGGAGATAGAGGCTTACCCGGTCCGGTTGGAAATACTGGCCCGGCTGGCTTAATGGGTCCTAAAGGTACGTACCTACTACATTGAACATTTATAAACACTGGACGTGTGACAGTTTCACGCGATAAAGATCAAAAAGTAAAAAGTAACGCAGAAAATTTCGTTCTTAGGTGATCAAGGGCCTGCCGGTGTTCCTGGCTTACCCGGAATAACGATTAAGGGAGAGAAAGGTTTGCCAGGTTTGATGGGTAAACACGGACGCGACGGATTCCCAGGTCTTCCAGGACAGAAAGGAGAGCAAGGACTTCCTGGATTGCCTGGACCAAAAGGCGATATTGGTCCTTACGGTCCTATCGGACCTCAAGGTGAAAAAGGCGACTTAGGTCCTATAGGTCCTACCGGTCCACCAGGACGAGACGGTGCTCCGGGTCTAGACGGAGTGCCAGGTCTGCCAGGTGAAAGAGGATTCAAAGGAGACAAAGGACAACCAGGACTTTTCGGTGCACCGGGGCAGAAAGGAGAACCTGGACTACAAGGTGGGGGGGTTGACCAGATTTTACTAATTACCGTTTTTTTCCCGTTGGAGCATCAGCAACGTTAAACGATACGAATCTTATGTATACTATGCGTAGGTCCAAGAGGATTGGACGGTATTCCTGGAGAAAAAGGCGATAGAGGTCTGGACGGAGTAAGTGGACGTCCTGGAGAAACTGGCTTAAAAGGAGATCGAGGGTATCCTGGTGTGGCCGGTATAATGGGTTCCATTGGTTATCCCGGTTCGAAAGGTGAAAAGGGTGACGACTGCATCGAACCACCGATGGGTCCAAAGGGTGATCGTGGTTACCCAGGTACGTACCCGTGGTCCATGTCATTTATTTATCGCATTATTTTCGATAAAATTGATTCGTAAAAAGTGTCGACCCCGTGCGAAAGTTGTCTGTATTTATTTTAGGTCCTACCGGATTGCCTGGACCACCGGGTGAAAAAGGTTTACCAGGACCGCCAGGTTTCCCAGGACTGGAGGGTGTAAAAGGAACTCAAGGATTCATGGGACCACCTGGTCCAACCGGACCGCCCGGTCTCATAGGACCTCCGGGTTCTCCTGGTTTGCCGGGTCTTCAAGGTCCTGCAGGCGCTCCCGGACCCATCGGACACCCCGGACAGCCGTGCGAAACTACGCCCGATTATCTCACCGGTATTTTGCTAGTCCGACATAGTCAGAGTCAGACCGTTCCGACCTGCGAACCGGGTCACATCAAGCTATGGGACGGGTACAGTTTATTATACACGGACGGCGACGAGAGAGCCCATTCTCAGGATTTAGGTAAGATTCTAATGTTCTTACGTTCATTCCGGCTCGACTACGTTCCGACGATAACGAGAAAGAGATCGTATCGTGACGTTATAATGTTCTAACGCGTAATCGTATGCACTCTCGATAAATTGGAGTTGCTATATCGTTTACTTCGACTAACTCGTCTAATAAATCCTCACGAAACAGGTTACGCTGGCTCGTGCGTAAGGAAATTCTCGACGATGCCCTTCCTATTTTGCGATGTCAACAGCGTCTGCCATTACGCTAGTCGCAACGATCGCTCTTACTGGCTATCAACGAATAGTCCAATTCCAATGATGCCCGTAGAGGAATCTGCGATAGAAGAATATATCTCCAGGTAGGCGTTCCCTCGAAGCGACATACGTTTCTATCGAAACGTCGTCATCGGACAAACATCATAGATAGATGTTTTCTTATTAATAAACATAACATAGACGCATGCGAGCACGCGTGCACGTATAATGCTATGAAAATGACGCATCGTTATTCGTTCTTCTTGAGAAGAGCCTATGCCAGAGATATCTCGTGTTATACATTACATACATACCTACGTGTTACTCTACGTCATATTTACTATAAGATAGGAATAAGTATAATAACGGCTATCCCTGCGTTGGCACATACCATACCATGCGTAGATATACTAGAAGACACGGAGTAAAGTGTTACGATCTAAAGAATGACGTTATATTTACAGGTGCGTCGTATGCGAAGTTCCAGCGAACGTCCTAGCGGTGCACAGTCAGTCCCTTAACATTCCGGAATGTCCGAGCGGATGGGTCGGACTTTGGATCGGATACAGTTTCGTGATGGTACGTGCTATCGAAAGTCCTTCAAGCTTCGCCGGACTCTTCTAATTTGCCATCGTGTAAAAAGGCGTTTCTAACGGGATACCTCTTTCGTTTTAGCACACCGGCTCTGGTGCTCAGGGTGGTGGACAATCCCTCTCCAGTCCTGGCTCGTGTCTGGAAGATTTCCGGGCTACTCCGTTCATCGAGTGCAACGGTGCCAAAGGTCACTGCCATTATTATTCCAACGAGTTTAGCTTTTGGATGGCTACCATCGAGGATAGCCAACAGTTCCAGAGACCCGAAAAACAGACCTTAAAGGCAGGAAACCTTAGGTCCCGAATAAGTCGCTGCCAAGTTTGTATAAGGGAAACGTAAACCTTACGAGCGCCTTACCTTTTACTCTCTATTTTTACATTTTTTACCGCGGCCACGATAACAACGATCGTAACAGAATAAAACGACGACGAGGCGACGACGTTTCGAAGAAGAGACGAGAGATTCAGCGAGAAGATTCACGAAGGAATCGAGATATCGAGGAAATCGATCGGAGAATGCGACGACGGCCAGGTGGACGGATCGCCATTTTCTACTACTCAATTTTCCTTACTCCAGCAACGTCCTTCCCCTTTTCCACCCTCTGAACTTTCCTTCTCTCGTTCTCTCCTCTCGTCACCATTTACAGCGCGCGTTGCCTTCCTTCGCTCGTTGCGTTTTTCCGATCTTCCAAAAATTTTTCCATACGTATTTTTATATAATTATTCAAAAAAGTGCCTTAGCGTACCACTTAGTATGTAAAATAATATATATTATATATATATACATATTTATATCTCGTAAAAAAGAACGTATGAAACTTTAAGATTATCATACTACCACGGACACTGCCCATATCCAATATGGCACATTTTACATATTGTATATTAATAATATAAACGATCTTAGCCTCGTAATTGTGTGAAGCCAAATATTTAAATAAATAGGTATTTTGCTACGTAGATAATAAAATTCAACTTTCAAATCTATCCCCATATGTATGTATGTGTATATTCATCGCAGATAGCCGAGGGGGCACGTGCATGGATCCACGAGTCGTTCCAGAAGCGCACGTACGTTTCTTTGAAAATAAAACTAACAAATTATTAGTAGGATTTTTTCTTCTTCTATAAAACGTTCACCGAAGAATAAAACATTCTGCAAAACTCGACGTCATTTTCAATGGCCGATCGTAACGCGATCGATCGTAGAAATATGTTTGCGTGCCTTCTTTTTTGCCGAAGTACTTCGTACGCATCGAACGTATCAAAATAAACCTTGACTACGGAGCAAGATGGATTTATTTGAATAAGAGCACGCATATATTTATTACGTTGTAATTTCCTTTATCCGCCGAGCGAAAGTGCATCGGGTAAGTACGTTCGAATGTGTTTCTTCCAAGGTCGATGACGTGGGAGCGACTCGAAAACAACGATGGCTATAGTAAACAAATAATTATTGTACTACCGGACGCGATCGCGTATCGTTCCTTCATACCTTATCTCCTTCGAGGTAACTCAGGAGGTGTCCCGAAATAAGCAAAGATTAATAATTTACTCATGTAGCTTCTTAACCCATTCACTGTCAACTACGAGATATCTCGTACTTTGCGCTACAAGTTTAGATTATAATATAATTAATATAATTAATATTATTATAATATATTTTGTGAAAAACGATGTGTTTTCCTTAAAATAAAATTATGGCGTCCAGGGTAAAACGCTCTAAATTTGACTGGCAGTGAATGGGTGAAAATGAACTCTTGGTACCCAGGGTAAGACATGCCTAATTTTCTTGGCAGCGAATAGGTTAAACGCTCTCTTCTACCGATCCAAAAAGTTCTCCCGAGCGATCGCTTGAAAGAAGTCTCTCGGTTACAATGCAAATGCGATCTACAATGAGTAAGCATAAACGCGAATTTGTTGTACGTATCATTCTCGTTTTATCGCGAGTCGCGCGAAACCGCCTCTGTTGATCTTTTCGAATTAGCATAGTAGGTATAGCTGTTTTCTTTTTCACCGCGAACGGCGCACCTCTCACCGCGATCGCTATGTCGACCAAGTTGCAAATTTGTTTTCGATTAAAGTTGGGAAGGAACGCGCGGGATTTGTAAACATCATTCGAGTATGCCCACGATCGATAAGATTCTTCGATAGGTATCCTTTATCCCCGTTACCTTTTGTTTTTTATTTTTAAAGGGACATCGATTTATTACGTATTATTACATCTCTTCGAAAGTTCTCTTGCGAAAGTCAATAGCGAGGAATACGTTTATCCGATGGTTCCCGTTCCCGTTAGTCCCGGGAGCGGGAGTCGAGGAGTCGAGAGGTCGACGAAGGAGGACCTTGATACGCGCGTCTCCGTCGAACGGACTTCGCCGATCTCGAAATTCTATCGGCTTTTAAACCTCGCCTATCGCCAAACTTTGGTTACGCGTGAAAACCGGAATTGCCGCATTCCTGTTAAACTTTGCTAGAAAAATACGAGTCGTTTCGATGGTTTTCAAATTGTCCCGTACGCTACGCAACCTCCTTGCGACAACGGACAAGGAGTAGCGATATAGTAGTAAAAGTTAATAGTTCGTTTATTTGAGGGCTCGTAAACTCCTAATCTTTCTATTTCTCGTCGATCGCGTCGATTAAACGCTTCACCGAACTTCGATTTGTACTTCGTTGAATTTTTTAGGTATACACGTGTATTATCGATACGTCGCGATTCCACTTTCTAGTCGGATTTCAAAAGTGGATGCATATGTAGGTACGACGCTATAAAATGAGGAAAAAACAAGGAAGAAAAAAATGGACGACGCGGAGCGGTGTAATAGAGCGAACTGGCTCGAGGCTGTCGATCTACGTAAGCAGGGAATCGATTTAATTAATTATAAAAGAAGGTGTGGAACCAAACCGACCAATCCGACCGGTTCGCTCGTTCTCCAGCCTCCGCGGAATATTTCGATTATTAGAGACATGCCTCGATCTCGGCTTAGTTATCGAGCAACGTCCGAGCGTCAACATCGACATCGACACCAACATCGACACCAACATCGACATCGTCGAGATCGACTTCGTTTCGATCCTTGCTCTCTTTCTCTCTCGCTTACTTTCTCTCTCTTTCTCTCTTGGATCCTTTTCTTGGATCTCCGATCGCAAGGAATCCTTTTCAAACGCGATAGCGTTTCCCACTTTACTCTTCTTTCTCTCTACGTAGATAAATACGTAGAGAGAACACGGCCGTTTTATTTCGAAAATCAAGACGGAAGGAAGTTCAAAAAAGATGTCCGGGTCGAGCTCGCGCGAACGGTGGAACGTTCGAGCATCCCAGATCGCTAGACGAACCCACAACCCCATAAGGTCCATCGTGGAGAACATCGTTGTCGAACCTAATCCTAATAAGCCTATGATCGCGTTGTCCATCGGTGAGTTTTTCTTTCCTTTCGGATTTTTCGAGCTATCGGCATTCTCGATGTACTTATATAAGCGTTAGATTCGCGCGTATGTAAAAGTCAGCGTTAACGCTCGCCTCTTAATTCTGTTTTCTTCGTCTCAAGGCGACCCAACGACATTCGGCAATTTGAGGCCGGCAAAGGAGGTTCTCGAAGCCGTCCACGAAAGCGTCACCTCGCAGTTGTATAACGGTTATGGACCGAGCACAGGTAAGACACCTCGAGACATATTTTTTGAGTCGTATTTAAACAAAACAAAAAACACAAAGAGTTTTTTCTTCTTTTCCATTTTTCTCCCTTCCTCCGTAGGGTTCGAGAAGGCGCGGGAAGCCGTGGCAGAGTACAGCTCGTCCGAGTTCGTCAAAGTGGAAGCCAAGGTAGGTACGAGTTTCGGGAATGGCTGAGAAACTACCGCATACCTCTACTTACCTAGGATATATGTATATGTACATATCTATGTGAATACGTATGTACATTCGTATCGTTAACATTTTTCTTTCCTTTCTCTAAAGCAGATGTTATGATTTTTATCCGATTAAAAATACGCGTCGACTTCGGCTACTAGAATGTTCATGAATATTAATAATAAATATCGCTCCCGCGAGACTCGTAGACGTTTCGATGCTCGAGGAGAAACCAGTCGATGTCAAGGGTTTGTTTGCTAATCATGCTAATCGCGAATTTCGTTTCCATACCTACATCCAATAAATATAATGCTGTCAATTGTAAGTTATTTCGTCATATTCGAATAAATTTTACACTTTCGACTCGAATGAGTATCGCGTTTGGGAACGAGTCATCCCATAAGACTTAACGTTTTGACGAACGACGAACATAATAATGAATCGAACGGCGAACGGAACACCAATTTGGACGGGACCACGAACGCGTTCGCGTACAAATGCTATAGCTGGGTAAGCATGGTGAATGTGCCTTTGCATTAATTTAGCTGATTTTTTTTTCACAGGTCCCTTTTTATGCAATTATAAACCATGCTAAATATTAGCTTCCAGAAGATCATACTTTTCGAGAAAAAAAATATTTTAGGAATATCCTAGCGTTTGCGTTCGTGCGCGCCGTCGTTCCTATCGGTTGTCGGTTTTTTGACGAACGTCAAAGGAAAAGCACGCGAACGTGCAGCACAAGCCCATTGCGTTCGTTGTTCGGTTCGGCTATATTAAATGTCTATTTTTCTTTCCGTTCGTCGTTCGGCAATACGTTCGAATCTGTACGCGGCCTAATATATGTATATCGTCGTACGATCGTTCCGTTTTTGGGTACATACGTACGCTTACCTCTATCGTCTGTATCGATGTGTACAGATACGATATAACGGGATACGAGACGCTGTCCCTTTTCGCGAAGGTGAATTTAACCCATTCACTGCCATGCCATCTACGAGATATCTCGTAGTAAGCGTCTGTACGAAAACTGACAACTACGAGATATCTCGTACTTTGCGCTACAAGTTTAGATTATGATATAATTAATATAATTAATATTATTATATTTTGTGAAAAGTAATGTGTTTTCCTTAAAATGAAATCATGGCGTCCAGGGCAAACGCTCTAAATTTAACTAGCAGTGAATGGGTTAAAATGAACTCTTGGCAACCAGGATAAGGCATGCCTAATTTTCTTGCTAGCGAATTGGTTAAACGAATAGCAAGTGCTTTAATATTTCCACTTTACTTACACTCCCTTTCCTTTAGGACGTGATCCTGTGCAGCGGTTGCTCCTGTGCCCTCGACCTCTGCATCACCGCGTTAGCACGAGAAGGGCAGAACATTCTCATTCCACGTCCTGGCTTTTCTATTTATCGAACATTGGCGGAGGGTTTAGGGATCGTGGTGAAGAGCTACGAACTTTCCGTGAGTTTTCTGAATTTACATACGTACGCTGCGTTTCGTTTTGAAATCGCGAGGAAAAGTTCTAAAATCAACTCTTTCGATATAAATAAACTTTTATTATTTACACCGTCGCCAAGTGAGTTAACTGCTATACATTTCAATATGAATTATTTGGATACGTTGCCGGCGACGTCGCCATGGCGTCTCGGTGAGGTAGGGCTCTTATGGTAACATATTGAATGTACACAGAGGAATTTTCTTAGAAATAGTTATAACTTTTGCATATTTTCATAATAAACTTATCTCAACAACCTTGAACTCGTGTATTTCCATGAAAATTCCTCTGTATACATTCAATATGTTACCAAGAGACTCATTTACGATACCGAACACTCATAAATAATAAAAGTTAGTTTATATCGAAAGGGTTGATTTTAGGACCCATGTTAATTAGACATTTTTTATTCGTCTCGGTGAGTACTATAAGCCTTTCAAATATCGAACCCCTTTTTTTACCACCCTGTATACAACGACGATGAAAACGACGATTCGCGGTTATCGCTTGCCCTGGTTTTCGTGAACGATCGACAGACAGTTCCTCTTTTTTCGCCTTTAGTTGTCAGGCCACCGGCCGTCGAATGGTAATCGGAAGGATCCTCCGAGTATTCTGGAATTCTATTAATATTAATCGCCTGCTTTCAGCCGGAACGCTCTTGGGAGATCGATCTCGACGATTTAGAGGCGAAGATCGACGAATCTACAGCGGCAATAATTATAAACAATCCCTCGAATCCGTGCGGTTCCGTCTTCAGCCGTGATCACATAGTCGATATCCTGAATATAGCTGCACGTTACTACGTCCCCATTATCGCCGATGAGATTTACGAGCACATGGTGAGTGTCCTCCAAACATTTTCCCTTCTTACAATTTCTGTTCTCTCTCTTTAAATAAATCTTTTGTCTTTGTTGTTCCGTTGACTCTCTTGAAAAATGCATCGCGTGGAAGTATTATAGTTTGCGAGATATTCGATACCTAATAAAAGGAAAACGGAACTCGGACATATGTACATATTCATCGATTCTTCGGCGTTAACCCCTTGCCGTACCATTTAGCTCGGAAAATTTCTGGCCAAAGTGACGCGCGGAAATGCTCGAGTAACTAAAACAAACGATATCTTGTGGCTACCTATAAAGTAGCAGTACGCTTATTTATTTCATACGATGTTATTCTTGTGGAATAAAAAAAAAAGCGACATAGTCCACTTACGAATTGAGTAACCTCCGTTTTTTCGAAGTCGGTTAAAAACTGGACTTGAACTGAAAACTTTTAAACAATAATTTTATTTGATCTTTCTTTTATATACAGTAGCGATTATAAGTTTAAGACGAAAAGTTTTTATTTCGATTATACACATGTAATATAAGTAGGCATCTTTCTATTATAATATAATTATTACGGCCTGTTTACGGCCAGTATACGACCTGCATTGGAACAAAGAGTTCAACTTGCGTTGTTTGACCCGAGATTGTGACCACGAGTCCGACTCGTCCGAATCGTGATATTCATGTTTGGTTCGAAACTCCGAAAACGAGTCAGTCTCGTCAGAATACGGCAAGGGGTTAAAATCGCGGCGTCTATACACGCTTTTTAATCTCGTTCTCTCCTACTTTCAGGTTTTTCCCGGACGGACTTTTCACTCGTTAGCGTCTCTCTCGAGCGAAGTTCCTATTTTAGTGTGCAGCGGTCTTGGAAAAAGGTAAGACACCTCGAACCTTTTCTTCTCCACGATCTCGACGCGGTCGAATTAATTAGCCTATGTACTACTACGTAATTGAATATCAATGGCTTAACTCGTCGGAGCTTTCCAGGTTCTTGGTTCCGGGATGGCGCATGGGATGGATAATCATTCACGACAGACAAAACGTTTTTGAGAGAGAGGTACGTAAAAAGTGATCGTATAATGTAAGAATTGTCAAATGTTCGCGCCCATTTAACAGGTATCTAGCCTCGCTATCGGCATGAATTTTTGACATAATCACAACGGATACGCGAGCGGATGAGTCAGTCGGTGTTTAGGTAGCCTCGAGTACGGCACTTATGTTACGACCTTATGTTTAAGTAATTAAATTATAGTTATTTCTTTCTTTTCGTATCGTAATACTGTGTTTCTTACATTTATTTTCCGTTGAGTTCTTACAATAATAAGCGTAAGCGGTAAATCGAAATTAATTACGTTTCCTTTCGAAACGTTATTACACCACCGTCGTTCGCGCTCGTCCTCATCCGCGAGTCTTTCCGGTTCCGTTTGTCTTTTTACTCGAGAATTAGAAGAAAGGGGAGCTCGCGAGTTTTCCTTCCTCGTACGTACAACGTTTTGCGATCCGGCGAGTCGAATATAACGTTACTCTAAAGTTAATTGGAACTTTTCGTATTCACGTTAGGACGTAATCATGGCTGACATATTTCTCCAACGACTATGTTTCAGATTCGAAAGGCTTTACAGTGCTTGAGTCAGCGAATCATAGGTAGCAATACGCTCATACAGGGCGCCTTACCAGCCATACTGCGGAATACGCCTCAAAGATTTTACGACGACGTGATGAGTACCTTACACGTGAGTAACTCTATTTTTCCATTCGGGAGTAATCTTGCGAGCGTAGTAGGTGTCATCGATTTTAAAGATTTGCTCGGAAAGAAAAGAGAGGGGAGAGGGGTAAGACGGAGATTATATTTTTAACGAGCCTTCGTCTCTCTTTTTTTTTATTACAGATGCACTCCAAGTTGGCTTATAATTGTATAGCAAAGATACCGGGATTGAAGCCGATAATGCCAGGCGGAGCGATGTACATGATGGTAAGTTACGATTAGGGATTGGAAATCGAACGTATTTCAGAGAGAAACGCGTTTAAAGTTTTTCCTAGGACTCCTGGCGCGCCGTACGCCGCGCTCTTTCAAACCTCTATAACTGTGTCAATTTTTGGAATTTTTAGCTAATATTTGGAAGGGGAATTTACGGAAGTATAATCTTTAAGAAATTGAAAAAATAAAAAATTGGTTATTTTGAAATTCTAGACCAGAATACCCCCTTAACGCCAGCTTCCGGAAATATAGTAACTATACCCGACGATTCGCTTAAAGGATCCTTTCGTACGATCTATGTATATCCGAAATTTTATCCAGCCGCGAGGACTAAATCGAGTGTACGTCTCTAAAAAAAAAATCTAAATCTAATTAGACTTCTTATCGCAATATTTCTTACGCGAATATAGCTCACGAAAAAAGTTTTAGCCTTTATCGAGTCGAGATCGCGAATATATTGTCAAATCAATTTACAGGTTTATATAGACATACCCTGCTTCCCCGAATTTAATTCCGACTTGGAATTTGTGCAACGACTGCTCAAGGAAGAATCCGTCTTCTGTCTACCGGGTCAGGTAAGTCGACGATAAGAGCTAGTCACATGACGAGACGCAGGACACGCTTCTCCCTTCTACTACGAGGTCAATAATTTTTTCGCTATTTTAGTGCTTCGACTACCCTTCTTACATGCGTCTGGTCATTACCGTACCTCAAAGCATGCTCGAGGAAGCATGCCAAAGGATTCAAGAATTTTGCGAGAGGCACCACTACAAAACTGCCGAGATCAGTAGGAGAAATGACTTCATGGACAACGAAATTCCGTATTGAAAGCAAAGATTACTAAAGCGATCTTAAAGGAAATCGATCGGTTTCCCATCGAAAGATCGCCTACAATTGAATCATCGTCTTTCCTACGTGTATTTTATTTAATCGTTTAAGTACATTTATAATAAAGTTTTCTTACGTACGTGCGTTTCCGATCCTACGCAAAGATTCCTTTGGTTTAGTTGTAATACACCCTTTTAGAAGAACCGACTACGTATACAGGGTGGTCCACATATAGTTCTACAAACTGTTTTCTTCGAAACGTCAGTGATAGAAGCACTGACTATATATTGTAGTCAGTGATTTGAACGATGTCTGTTGAAAAAAATTATTAATTATCGCAAAAATTATAATATAATATATAATATAAGTTTCAGTTTCTGTCTGGTCAAATTAGTAAAACGTTTTTATGCTTAGCATAAATCAAACGCGGTACCACCAGCACTGACTACTCTGGTAGTCTGAGCACTGACTACTGTTACCAATTATATGAACAGACCTCTCATCCTTATGGACCTAACTGTAATCCGAAAATTACCGACAAGACCAAAGAAATGCCTATGGTGACAGCCAATGCAATGCGATATACCAGCAACCAATAACAGGAAAGATACGAGAGCGACACCTGGCTTTCTGGTAATATTACCACTGACTACATTATTGTAGTCAGTGATTGTAGTCACTTCTCGCTCAGAGGCGCTAGTGTCGTGCTAATACCACGAAAAAATGACAGTACGTTGTAAAAAGCGTGTTCCTTCGAAATAAAGTAATTCTTATAACATTATGAATAAGTAAAGTTGTCAATAAATGAAACATGGACCTAGACACCGAAAAAGTTATAAATCTTGTATTCCCAGACGGAATACCAGGTAAATCGTTGAAACTTCTTATTTTCCTAACCTCTTTATATAGTTTGTCTTTAAAAATCTTACATGTAATAGAAATAACATTCATATATATAACAATTTCACTCAAAAAAGAATAGGAGAAATATTCAAGTCTTTTTCACCTTTTACGTTATCCTCCGATTTATTGTAGAATTATGGAAAGAAAATACAGACTTTGGCCAGTATCTGTCAAAACTTGGTGGATTTGATGTCGATCAATTAAGTAAGTTTTAACGATGACATTGATAATATTTTGGTATATAGCGATATAAAATGTGTTATTTGCGATTGGATTACAGATAAAGAGCCCGATCACTTATCGGACGAGAAGAAGTTGGTATTGGAAACGACGCAAGAATTGGTATTTGGAAATTATAAAACTTTTATACAAACGGCAGAGAGCTCTAGAGAAATATTTAAAGAGGTAATAACACGGAAGTACGATTCTTGCCAATTTTTAACATGACGATTAACCATTTATATTACATCCTTTCAAGTTTAACGAGACTGAAATACGTCTCGATAGGCTGGTGCAGAAGATTCCAGAATTTGTAGAAAAGTGCCAAACGTTTTGTGATACTTCTAAAGATATCAGCGCACGTAGAAGAATAAATAGTTTAACATTGACGAGAAATGCAGAGTTGCTCGAGGTACTAGAGATGCCACAATTGATGGAATCTTGCTTAAGAAGTAATCAGTATAACGAAGCGTTAGAACTTTCTCAATATGCGCGTCAGTTAGGAGCTAAGCATGGCGATATTCCGATCATTGCGGTATGTAACGAATAAATAATATGCATAAATATAGAACAAGGTATGATACGTTTGGTTGATTAATCGTATAGTCCATAGTAGCAGAAATTGAAAGCAGTTGGTCCGGAATGGTTGGGCAAGTAGTCGGATCGCTGAGAGGAGATTTACCGCTTCCAAGATGTTTGCAACTAGTAGGACTATTACGTTCTATGGATGCCTTTACGGAACCCGAGCTTCGTATAAAATTTCTTCAAGCGCGTGACAGTTGGTTGCAAGGTCTTTTAAATGCCATTCCAAAAGACGATCGTAAGTTAACTGTATTAGAAATGTGTTCATAAGCGATCGATGTTTGGCAACGTTCACTTTTCTAGCAAATCTTCATATAACAAAGACTATAGAGTTATCGAGGATACATTTATTTAATATTATAACACAGTATAGAGCTATGTTCAATGACGACGAGCTCATAATGCCTGGCAGGGATCCGTACGTAAATGAATCAGCTATATTTTATCATTGGTTGGATGAAAAGGTTTGTATTTTTGATCGACGATTTCTTCAAACGATAAAACTTGTTAACTTATCATTATTTCAGATATCGCAGTTCCTTACGACGTTAGAGCAAGATTTGCCGGGCGTAACATCTATAGACTCAATTCTGGGTCAGTGTACATATTTTGGTTTATCGTTTGGCCGAGTAGGTGCTGATTTTACAGGACGAATGTGTGATATTTTTGTAAGAGTAATAGGAGACAGGTTGGATTTAGCCATTCGTAGAACAACGAGAAAATTTGAGAAAGATATGGAGACATTTACGTTAATTAATAAGCCACAGAGAACCGATATAAAGCCTGACACTTCAGTAAAGTCTGTATGTATATTCCTTGGTCATCCATACGCATCCATTTTTACGTATCTTTAAAAATAAACGCATTGATATTATTTATCAGGAAATACCACCGGAACAACTCGTAGAATTTTACCCATTAGCCGAATACTGCAATGGACTAATCTCTGCATTTAACGAACTTAGACTCTGTCCACCGGTCGCAGTATCCACTATGTGTACGAAACTTTTACAAGAATCGTTGCATTCTGTGGCTAAAGCTATATTACATTTTTACAAACAAGAACAGCAGGTACATCTCGTGATAAATACATTTTGTCGAATCTTTGTTCTGCTTTGTTATAATTTAATATTTTTTATTTAGGCGTTTGCTGCCGTGGAACGGGATAACATGGTGAAATTTGTAGAATGTTTGAGCGAGTATTTAATTCCTTACGTACAATATTGTATACACGCTATTTTTCCTCCGAATCAAGTCTCGATGCACCTGGGAATTTCAGAAGTTGCGCTACAACAAGAGGTACTCGTTAACATAAAATTAATGCAAGAGCAACGATCGTCGTGTCGCGTACTTTAGTCAGGTATATTTTTAGGGCATCACGTATCTGGATTTTAAAAGCATATTAGAGCCTGTGATGTTTTTACTACCGCCTACCGCAAGTTTAAAAGCTACCATTGTACCTAAATTATCCTTGCCTACTGCACAAAGTATAATAGACTCAACGCAGATTGTTACAAATTCCGAAGACACGGTAGAAGATGTTGTTACTGCGTCGATCCAGAACATAAAAATACTCGAAACCGAAGGAAACAAAGAAAATGAAGAAAAATCTCTCGGGAGTGGAAAACCTGTAGAGAGTGAAAAATCTATCGGAAGCGACGTAACCTCGGAAATTTCAACGAAATCGACAGAAAACATTCCGCCGTCTACGAACCCTGATAGTTTAATGTCAGGATAATCAATTGCAAATATTCATGCGTGAATTATGTGCTATCTTGTGCTTAAATAATATAAACAAAATAAATAATATTTTTATTTATGTATTTATTAAACGATAGAAAATACCCCCTTCTTTCGTACATATATGTATATTTCGATACATACTGTACGATACAAGGCCCGATATAAGTATAAATCAGATTTTATTCGACGATAACACAATATACAATATATTCAATATATCTAAGATATACATATACCCATAGGTATAATAAAAAGAAAGAAAACTCATAAATAAATATAAATCATAAGAAGAGTAAAAAAAAACGTAAGCACATATAAATATATGTTTATGACGAGGACGAATCGTTATGTATCATACAAAAATTTCCATTCGCTGTTTTATAAACAGCGGACTTAAAGGGTACCACCGACTTAATGTTAATTTTCGACTTTTTTCGCGGAAGATAGCCCGTATCTTCTCCTTTCTCTATTTTGGTTCTCGCGTTAAACTCATTGAACGTCATCAGTTTACCATTATCTTTTCGTATATCAGAATCTGTATCCCTGTCTCTCGAACCGTACATAAATTTTGTTGTCTCCGTAATCCACCTTCCCTTCCGTCTTCGTTTCGTATGCGTATCCGATTTATGTGGAAGCTCGTCATCCGAGATATAAATAATCGTTTGATCTTCCGCCAACAATTTTCCTTCTTTCCTGTTATAACTTCCCTTAATTCTACGTAACTTTTTGGACTTCAATAATTTCCTTCTTTCTTCAGTAAGCATTTCCAAGATGTCGTCGGTATCTGCGTTTAAATAAAATCACATTGTTCGAACTGTTGTGTGTACATACATACGCGTGTTTTGATAATGACGTTCATGAGTTGACGATTGATTGGAAAACACTCACTCTTGAATAACAAACTCACCTGTGTCGCTATCTTCATCGTTACGAGCATCCCGCAAACCGCTTTTATCGGTGATGTTAGCTTGATACGAAAGTGGTAATTCGTTGATGTGATCTCTCACGTATTTTTCCCACAATAAATCGGCACTTGCCGTGGGCATCCGGAGATTCACAAGCCAGTCTCCGCTTCCCTTGTTCAGCAGCAAGCTCTCCGATTTTTTCATTTTCATCTTTTCGTAAGTTTTAATTTGCTTTGACCTTTCTAACGACAAGTAATTTAATCAAACATACGTTTAAATATAATACCGTACACCGAGCTTAAGATCGCGTGTACCGAACTTCACTGGAGTAATATTTTTCTTACCAAATATCGGCGAGATGTGATCATTTTCTACTTTATCTTCATTCAAACGCAATACTTTGTCTTCCTTATCAGAAACTTCGTCATCGACGGCGGAAACGTTTGCTCTTGGATTAATCAGAGGCGGTGAAAGCACAAAATCTCTTTCACCGTGCAAACCTGCATCCCGCACGCGTTCTGGTGATTCGAATAAACAAAGTGTAACTTCATTTGGACTATTACAGTTCTCGACCACGTTTTGAACTTCCCACTCGCTGTCAGACTCGTCCGATATTATCCGTCTCCTTCTTCCGTTATTTTTTACACCCTTCTTGCGCTTTTTATACCTTTTGCGTTTACGTTCATTCTCTTTGTCGTCCAAATTTGCTTGTGCGGGCCTCTTACGACAAATCCCACTTATTCGCGACACGCTATCCGACGAGCTATGTTTTATATCCGAAATGGAGAAACTT
The DNA here is from genome assembly GCA_032403825.1 of Odynerus spinipes. Lineage (NCBI taxonomy): Eukaryota > Metazoa > Arthropoda > Insecta > Hymenoptera > Vespidae > Odynerus > Odynerus spinipes. The sequence continues at coordinate 5,718,954 of JAIFRP010000006.1, read as the reverse complement.
GTACTCCCGGATCCGGCATTCACCGGCGTGCTACACAATTTTGTTCCCTTTTTATACATCTCCGGGGTAGATCAAACCGAACTTCTAGGAGTCGTCTCACCGAAGCTTAGATACGAATTAATTCGACATTTACATCGAACGTTATAACTATAAACATGAGAGGTTCTTTTTTTCAAAAGGCGTCTTGACCTTTCGCGCAGTTTACATACAGGAATCATGCGAATGTTGATTAGTGGAAGAATTTGTTAAGAAATTGTCGATGTTACGTATTGTAAAAAAATGGCATGCGATTGTCGGTTTGCGAAGGGGAAGGAACAAAATTACTTGTGTCGAAATGTTATGTGCAGACGAAGATGTACGAAGATTCGCCCAAATTATCGTAGACGTAAATAAACATCGTTTGTTCCTCTACGATGTAGTATAAAGTCAACACGAGATAGTGAGACGTTATATCATTAGCCGTTTGGTTTAAACTGAACCGAGACGTATTTTATCGATTTACTAATGTCCACGCGATTGTTTTTACTTGACAGCTTGCGTTGATACAAATAAAAGGTTATAAGATAAATTTGGTAAATCATTTTGTCAAAAATGTCTTGAACATTTTATGTTTATCTTCATGCTCGTCGAAGAAACGTTCGTTACGGTCTTCGTGGTTACGGCTTTTTCGAAATTTCGATACCTATAATCGAAATCGAAATGAATGTCTAACATATCGATATTTATTGATAATCGAATCATGGAGTTTACTACCAGCACGTGTCATTCGATGTTTAAGATCAGTTTGAAAGGATTGAGGTTATATTTCTTAGTATCAAAAGTATCTATAATAATTTATCAATAATAATTGGTATAACGATTACAAAAAAATGACAAAATTAAAAGACACCGAGTCTAGTGGATGGAAGCCGGTTAAGTTGGATGGAATAGTATTTTCGGATGGATGTGCCGATGGTTTGATCGGCATAGAGGAATTAACTGATTATAAATTAGAAAAATCCAGCAAAAAAGCAAGAATTGTAATAACTGACAAGCAACCTAAAAAAAGGAGTAAGGTAATCTTATCACAAATTTTTATTTTTCATTTTATTCTCTTAAATCTTTTTTTGTATTACATGTTATTTTCTTTAACAACATAACCTTTATTTACCTTTTCAGTCGGCATCTAAATGGCAATGTGACGATGCAGAAAATACAGTAAAAAAAGGAGCGAATGATAAAGACGTAGAACCAAGTGCAAAGAAAGCTAAAAAAGAATCAAAAACAAAATCGTTAATCAAGGAAGACAAGTCTATAAAACATTCTTGCGATAGCGTGAATAATAGGTCTAATCAAGATGAACATGATGTAAAAAATATTAACGCGTCTGCATGGAGCGCGCTTGGTGTACCCAATGAAATAATAAGAGCTTTGTCGGATCAAAAATTTGATTCCCCTACGACTATACAATCTCTAACTTTGGCACCAGCGATATTAGGACGCAGAGATATATTGGGAGCTGCTGAAACAGGCAGTGGAAAAACTTTAGCTTTTGGTATTCCCATTTTAAATGGTATATTGGAATTAAAGAATAAAATTTTGAAAACAAATCAAGAAGATCAATTACAAGACGATAGCGACGATGGAAATCTGGAACGTTCCAATGACGAAGATGGTAGGAAATAGTATATGTTGTATCTTTTCTTATAATTTGAATATAATATTGTTGTGAGCACACTCACATGCTCCTTAGAACTTCAACTTTGATCGATGAGTTGTAACTCAATTTCACGGCGCTTATCGTCGTTGGCAACTCATCGATTGATAACAGACATGCGTCTGTCTGTTCCAGACTGTGAAACTGGATAGACACATCTCTTTAAACTGCCATTACCAAGACGTTATATTTATTTGCTTATATTTGTAATCTGTTGTGTTGGTGTTAAATATTAAAGCTCTTATCTTTCTTATGTCCTTGAGTGCCACAATATTTATTATTTAAATCTATTCTCATTTCAGATTCCAGTACTATGGAATACAATTCTGAAGAGGACGAAGAAGAATTGGAAGAAAATGATCTTGATGCGGATGGAATTGGTTGTGTACGTGTGATAGACAATATAAAAATGGAAAATAGTAACAGTATATTACGGAAACCGTTATATGCATTAATATTGACACCAACGAGAGAATTAGCTATTCAAGTAAAGGATCATCTTGTTAAAGCAGCAAAATATACCGATATAAAGGTAATAAACATTATAGTACAAACCAGCGTATCTACCTGCAAATTAAGATGGTTCTTTCTTTAGATAGCAGTCATAGTAGGTGGCATGGCCGCTGTTAAACAAGAAAGACTTTTAAGCAAAGGTCCGGAAATAGTAATCGCCACTCCAGGAAGATTATGGGAATTGATACAAGAAGGAAATCCACATCTGAATCAATTGGATTCTATAAAGTATGTAATATATAATTATTTTGTGTAATTATAATAATTTTTATAAAGAGCTATTAAAAATGGGCATGAACATTTCAGATATTTAGCGATCGACGAGACCGATAGAATGTTAGAAAAAGGACACTTCCAAGAGTTGCAAGACATAGTAGAAAGAATCAATGCAAATGAAACAAAGTCAAAGCAAAGACAAACTTTCGTATTTTCCGCTACGTTAACTATGGTTCACGATATCCCTGATTATTTACAAAGAAAAAAGAAAAGATTTGGAAAAAGTAGGATATTCAAACTTACGCCTGGTCAAAAATTGCAAAAGGTCATAGACATGCTAAGAATAAAAAATCCGAAGATAGTCGATATTACAAAAGAAAAAGGTAAATAAATTATTATGCTTCCTACTGAAAAAGATAATAATACATGTTCTTTTTTTCAGGTACTGCTAGTAGTTTAACAGAATGTAGAATCGCGTGTACAATAGATCACAAGGATTACTACCTTTACTATTTCTTAAAACGACACAGTGGACGAACCTTGGTGTTTTGTAACAGTATCGGTTGCGTTAAACGTTTGGCCACCCTCTTCGGTATACTCGAGTGTAATCCTTTACCTCTTCACGCTAACATGATACAAAGGCAACGTTTAAAAAATCTCGAAAGGTAAGAAAATACGTACAATTTTTAACGACGCGTAAATACACGAAGCCAAATTTTTCAGGTTCCAAGCCGATGAAAATGGATTATTAATAGCAACCGACGTGGCTGCAAGAGGATTAGACATTCCTAATGTCGAACATGTGATACATTATCAAGTACCTAGAACATCCGAGGTGCGTGTCAATTGATTATCGAAATTGTACTTTTTATTTAACAATATTTCATTAATAAATTTGCAGAGCTATGTACACAGAAGCGGTAGAACCGCGAGAGCTCAAAAGGAAGGAATAACGGTACTTATGATGGAACCATCTGAAAAGCAGAACTATAGCAAATTGTGTAAAACTCTTGGACGAAGTGAGTCCACAAGTTTTACGTACCTCAAATATTAAGTTATTTTTCTCGCTTCAAAAATACGATAATTTATTTTCTTGTTTCAGCTGAAGACATACCTACCTTTCCTGTAATAGACAGACTGTTAATAGCGGTAAAGGAAAGAGTCGACGTCGCCAGAGAAATAGATAGCTTGGAATTAAAATGTAGAAGAAATAACGTACACAAAGGCTGGCTACAGAAAGCAGTGGAGGACATGGATATCATTTTAGACGAAGATCAGCAGTAAGGCTTTATCTTTTTTAGCATTAGTCTTTCTTTTGTTTTATTAATCATTGTTGTAACCAATTTTAGAGAAAGTACAATGGAATCCAAGGAAATCGCGGATTTGCGACGCCTGTTAAAGGCAAAGAGATATCGCCTAGAGTCTCTCTTGTCGAAGCCGTTGTTTCCAAAAGGATTCTCTGGAAAATATCCGGATATCAACATGGATTATCATCTAAATGAAAATCATTTAAAGGCGATCGATGTTATGAAAAAAGTTATAGAAGAGAATCCAAAGAAAAAGATTAAAAAAACCGCGAATTCTTTGAAGAGAAAGAGACCGGCGAAGAAAAGAAAAGTACAGAATTCTAAATAAATTGAATGTACAAAGGTCATTAATAAAAAAAAATGAAGGGGACATCGGAAACATACATTTATTTTTGTCATCCTCGAAGATGATAGATGAAGAATTACTTCGTGTTATTTCAGCTTTATCATTTGCGAAGTATTAGAATCGTGTTTTCAATTACATCGAGCGATTTGCAATTGGAATATGCGTATGCAGCCTTCTTGCAGTTAATACATGTGGCAAAGGATATGTACAAAGTATATTAAAAGTTGTAACTAAACTTACAGATGCGGTACTTCATAGAGATGTTCTTACGCGAATTTATAATACAAATTATTATAAAAAGGAATAGCTACGAGAGTTTAATTACGATCGGTGGCGATTATCGATCACGAAGCACAGCCTATCTCTATTTCCTAAACGGAAAGTTTTTTACTCGTCGTTGTTGAGATACATCATTTTCGAATCTCCTCAGAATATCGTATTATAAATAACCTCGTCCTCTGTGCTAATAATGGAGTCGATCTGATCGTTTATAATAATCGAATTGATGTATCTATCCTTGCGAATCGGACTCGATTCCTCCAACGGAGCGTCGCTACCCTTGACGATGATCTTGATGCTGGCCATGACGTGACTACCGGGACAATTTTGTACCTGAACGATAGCGTCGTTGTCGCATATCTCGGCATAAATTTCGTCCGCTTTGGGCTTGGGAGGTTTGGGAAGAGGCGGGAGGGGCGTTAAACTGTCACGGACGCGCGAATAATTCGGCTGAAGTTCGACGCTCGTCGGTGGGATCTCCAAGACGCTGGTCGACACCGATCTTTGTACAGGTTGCTTGGAAGCGGTAGAGTCAGCGGTGCGACTCTGTCGAGAGGTAGTTTCTGGCTCCAAACTGGAGTAGCGTTCCTGAGACTTCATAGCGAGTTCGGGTCTGACGGCGAAGGTGAACGAGGCCGATTTCTTCGCGGGATTTCTGCTGCGGCCACCTTGAGCGAGCTTCGAGATCCTTTCGAGGAAGCTTCCAGAGCCGTTTCCAGAAGCGTTTTGCCTCGTTCGACTCCTCTCCCTGACGGTGGTCTTCTTCAGCTGCTCCAGGCCGTCCCTCAAACTCTGAAGGATCGGTCTCGTTTCCGGCTTCGGCTTGATCTTCTTCAGATGCATCTCCTTTAGGTCCTCCGTGCTTGGATGTAATTTCAAAGGTGCCACTCGTGGTTCCGTTGCACGATCTCCGACCGCTCGGCTAAAGTGGAAGAACCAGTTAAGCCACGCACGAAGGTGCATTCGCGAACGCTTTGCATCTTTCGAATGCGTACCCGTCCTACGTGACATCGACGTATATGTCGCATTACTTTGAACGCGCCTTTTGCATTTATGCTTAACAACTCGCGCGCGTTCCTACGTGTATCTCCGATCCGAAGAGAAATGGTAAGTGCGAATCGTCTACGAGTCTCGAATATTTTATCTCGCTACGCTTCTCCTTTATTCTTACTTCTTTTTCTTTATTTTTTCTTTTTTTTTCTTTTTTTTTCTTTTTTTATTCGAATCATCGTCGGATCCACGCGAGATACCGCCGCTCGCGTCCATTTCATTACGTTTTATATCACGAGACGCTGCTCTCTTCGTTAATCTACCGCGAGCGATATTCTCTTGAAAGAAAAGGGATAATCGATGCGCGTTTTACCTGCACGCGGCGAGAAGTCTCTGCATCTTCGGCGACGCCAACAATCTCGCTTCCGATGGGTAACCCAATCGCGCTCTTCTCACCCTGGGTGCACCGTTACCGGACACAACCAACTCCAGCATCTCTGGATTATGGACCGGCCTTTCCGGAACTATGCATCCCAAGACGATCGGACCACGCGTCGACGATTCCAATTGCATCAACCCACCGTATTCTCTTGGTAGTGGTACCGGCAATGGGCCGGCTATCAGTCGCACCTACGAAAGATAAAATTAGTCTTCAAATTCAAGGAGGAACGTTGATATGTTCTTTTTTTCTTCTTCTTCTTTTCATTCACAGCGACATACTCTGAGGGGCAAGGGCCTCTTCGCAAGATGATGGACCTTGTACAGCACGGCATCGCTTCCGGTATCCGTGCTTCCGTTCTGACAGATTGCATAAAATTCACCCCTCGCCGATAACGGCGCGAAGACTTCGCGTCCGTGAGGATCCAAACACTGCGCGTATTGATCTCTCTCCGACGATCCTCCGGAGATGCCGAAGGAAACCGAGCTGCATTTTCTCGTATCTTGAAAGACGGCTATCAGTCGTAGGATCTCACCCGCTCGGATCGTCGTTTTCGTGTAGTGAGCGCGAAGATTTCCATTTTCTGAAATAAGAACAATAATTCTTTACAATTTGTTTCAATCTGAAGCCTAGTCCAGATCTACATACACTTGACCGCAAACAAATGTTTGTAAACATTTGTGTTTTGTTTTGACAAAAATTTATTAGGCATCTTCAACTAGGTTTTTATCTTGCTTGTTTGCGAGTATAAGAACGCGTGTTTTCCATCCTCGACGGAAAACAGAAAACATAGGTGCATTTGTTTAAATGTTTTTAAACACATGTTTGCAAACACTTTTTAAACAATTTTTATACAGATGTTTAAATGTTTGCGGGCAAATGTTTGTACGTATGGATTAGGCTTTACAGATGATTATTATGCGATTAATTAATTCGTAATTAACGAACCCATTTTCGAGTGCGTGAGAGTGTACGCTCTCAATGGCGCCGCCAAAAGAAAGGCCGGCACGCCGGCTCGTACCAAGGATTCCACCCTTCTGTAGACGCGCGCGCTACCCGTTGTGTTGTTGCCGGATATCACAGAAAACCATCCTGCGAAAAAGGACAAAAAATGAGGTAAAGTTAACAAAAAGTTTATCTTAGGTCGTCGAGAAGATTTTTTCATTTTCTCGAAACGAGCGAATAGGTCGCTGCGGAATCTGCGAGAAAGCATTTTCGTAAATTCGTCGTAGGAGATCGTAAAAAGTGGCGGCTCTCGTCGAGCGCCAAAGGGAAACGATTTGAGTAGCGCGAGTCGGTAAACGCGATGAGAAAGAGAGAGGAGGAAGAAGATTCGAGAGACACAGTAGTCTCTACTCGAATGGGTCGGCCGATCGAAGGTCGGCCGGTTCTTTTGGTCGTCGTTAATTGATTAAGAATGCCGGCCCGATGCGCGAATGCACGCGCGCGCGCGCACGCCCTTTGGTCTTTAAGGAACACGAATCCCCCTCCTACCCGCGAGTATTTCTCCTTCTCACTCGCATGCCGAATCTTCTCTTTCCACTCTCTCCTACAAACTTCTTGTTCTTTTTTCCCTTTGCGCCGAAATCAAAGAGAACGTTTTCGTTCAGTCTCTCGGAGCCACGAACCATCGAGATTCCATCCTTTTTTTTTGCTTTTGATCGCCTGTTCGTAAAAGAGTCGTGACGACATTTAATTTCATCGCTACTACGATTTCCCGTTTTATTCGTCAGCTTCATGAATGAGCGAGTCACGTAAGCCAGCAGATCCTTACGCAATCCGTATCGATAGTATGCGTAATATTTCTTCTTCGTAGAAGCGCTTACTCGCTCGTTTGATATTCGTTAGAAATGAAATAGGCGCAATAACGGAAGATTGGTAATAAGTAGGATATACGCGAACGTATGCAACGAGGATATGGGAGAGAAATAAAATTCACACGAAGCGTAGATATCATCGTAATATAGGCCGGAAATAAAGAGAGAGAGAGAGAGAGAGAGAGAGAGAGAGAGAGAGAGAGAGACGATCGATCCGGAACAGAAAATGTTGAAAAGAGTAGTCGCACCCTTGTGCAAACGGTCTTCCTTCGCTTTCCATTTCTATGCGCGCATCCGACATAGCGCTGATGTTTAAACATCTTTCTGCTCGTAATTAGAGGTCGCTATATCCGTTTGGAAAAAATTCACGGAAAAACAACGTCGAGTCGGGACGGTGGAAGAACATCGCGATATTTCTCTTTCTCCACCATTTTATTACACATTCCACTTCTTTATGCCGTTTGGAAAATTTTAACTCGGAACCGAATATTTCCCTATCGCATCTACTAGTCGAAAAAGTTCACCGAACATAGACGTGGACATAGACGTAGTCCCATGCACGACGGCCCCTAGTCGCGCGAGTGTTATAGCGTCGTAAACGTAACCCGTTACCGAACGGAACACGTTGTAAAAGGTATTCATAGACACGCGTCAGAATTTAACGTTCGGCACGGGAGATCAACGTTGGATAGGGCCCGTGACAAACGTGTGTACTTGTGTGTACGTGGGGACCATAAACGGGTGTCTAGGGTAAAAGCATCAAGGGAAACTGTCCTCTTTCTCCTCCTCCTCCTCCTCCTCCTCCTCCTCCTCCTCTTTCTCATCCTCTTGCTTCTCCTATACCTATCGTCGTTCTATACCTATCCCGTGAAAGCAGATGTTCTCCGAGCGCATTGTATCCCCCGGTCACGTTTCAAGCCGAGGTTTTAAGGAATCAATCCCGATTCAGATTTTTCCACGTCCTTGTGTCCCGACGCGAGGGCGGATACGGAACGGTGCGATGTGCCCCCGCACCCTGAGGTTTTCTTTCGAACGAAACGAACAATGCTTCTCTACGAACGGACGGCTGCTGTTCTTATAGAAAAAAAAGCAGATGTTATCTTCTCCCTTGGGTCGTCGAACTCTCGAACTTGTAAGCGCGATCTCTCTAAAAGCAAATTCCCTTTTCCTTCGTCGCGTCGATCCGAATCTTTCCTTTCCCCTTTTCCTTCTTTTTACTCGTTCCCCCGTGGTCGTTAACATTTCAATCAAATTCGTCGGCTGATCGAACGGCTCGATCTTTCGGGCTCGCGTTTCAAAAGCGTATGTATTTTAAAGCGACGTCGTTGTTAATAATACATGAAGTTTCGCATAGAAATAGTAATGGGAAAAGCGTAAGTAGACACGGAGAGAGAGGGGAGAGAGAGAGAG
>JAIFRP010000006.1:5680744-5692105 GCA_032403825.1 Odynerus spinipes | reverse complement strand
CTCTCTCTCTCTCTTTCCGTGGTCACCGATCTTAGCTCGGCTGGCCGCTCTGATCTCTTCTCTTGTCTTCTCTTTTGCTTCCTCTCGTGCTCCTCGTGACAGCGAAAAGAAAAGATCTCCCTCTCTACCGTTCGAAGAGCAAAGGAACGAAGAGAAGACACCGCTCGATCGGCAGTCAAGATCGCGAAGTCGTTCTTGGACTTACGTAAGCCTTTCCTGCCGTAAATCGTTTGGGTAACCCGAATTTTACACGAATCTAATTAAATAATTAAAAAATATATTTCGGCATTAATACGAATGTTTATCCGTGTAATTTGTATTTAGGAACTAGATAGGTATTCAATAAATTAGAAAACAATGATACGAGATCACGAACGAATTTATTTAATGGCTATACATTCTACACAATTATAATTTACGGAGGTTACCAAGGTTAGTTGGAAATTACTCCATGAACTCGCGATTAACTATCGTTTGATCGATGTAAGATCTTTCGTTATCTCCAGATCGATGAGTATATTCGTCGTTGTTGCAGAAAATTAGTCTCGTTAAATTGGCACAAATTACCTCGAACGAGAAGAAAGTTTTAAAAGGTTAGAGAAAATGATTTGTTGCTCGACATAAATTTTGTCTTCGTTTCGAGCGGTTGCACCCACGGATAAGAAAGCCAAGTAGGCACGGCGACGGATATCGAAAACAAGCCTACGGTAATCGTTACGTGCTAGTACTTGAACATGTCAACGTTTCCCCTATCCTAGACCTATCTAATAATTTAAACTATTACTTCTTCATAAAGTAATAACATTTTGGTATAATATACATCATACCTACGTTATTGTATTATAATCTTCTTATAATTATAATATAAACTTTTATTGTAAAATTAATAAATTTTGCAATACAACGTGATTGTTATATAAATTTAAAAAATTTGATAGTTGGAGAGTCTTCTTCGGAGTGGGGGGAACTCGAGATTCCTCAACCCAAACAATAACAGTTTGAGCACCGACGCGGCGTCATTAAGTGTTAGAACTTGCTCAAGTAAACGTCTTTCTTATCCCAGTCTATATTAAACCATTTAAATTATCTCTTCCAAATCATAAAATATATTTTATTATAGTGTAATACAATGGACATTCTATTCCAACGACGTCGGCTATATAACTCGTTGATTTATATTACAGAGTCGATATATTCTACAGTATTAAGTGATCCTTATATAACTTCTAATCCTACTTTACGCAGCGGTTAATGTACAAATCTAATTGCAGCTTGATATTTCAGAAATCGTCATGAAAGAATATTTAAGTATTGTAAAACGTAGTAATATGGCATTTTATTACAATTTAGACGTATTAATTATAACACCGATTGTAATACAGAGTAGTGAAAACGGGGGAAGCGCCTATAAACAACCTCCACGTAATAAGAACCGGGCCATCGATATTATTTGAAAAAAAAAGTTTATTACTTTAGTATATCGTAATGCGAGTTCTATTAAAGTAATAAATGCCTTCAAATCTAAAATTTTAAAAGAGTCTCTGCTTATAAAAATCAATAAATGATTATGGCTAGGAAAGTTCACGGTGTAAATCCTTGGAAACGCATTGGGTGGTGAAACCCCTTAAATGGACGCACTATCGATAGATCTCTACTACTGTAGACGACAGGAGAGAAACAGAAAGAGAAAGAGAAAGAGAAAGAGAGAGAGAGAGAGAGAGCAAGGGAGAGAGAAAGAGAGAGAACGGCTAGTAGTTTCTGCACCGACTCTCTGACCTTCGTTAATCAAAGGTCCCACGCTTCCTGGTGATAAATAACGTCGGCTGCCAAGCCGCAAGCTTAGAAGACGCGACGCTTATTTGTATAGCGGGTCATAGGATGTTCGTTATTTCGTTCGTGCAAGCGGCATAAGTGTATACACCCCCACCCCTTGCGGGCAAACGTGTAATGCGAACGAGGGACGTTGACAAAAAATCAGAAGAGAGAAATGAGAAGTGGAAGAGAAGAAAATGGTGGAACGAAGTAGTCATGAAACGCGTTCGTGAGATCGACAACACCCACGTTACCGAAGCAGCTTTCACATTTCCCATAAGCCGCCGTCATAAGAGAGAACCCAGTCAGGTTCCACGCCTAGGATTCCCGTTTCTCTTATTCTTTGGAACAGACGACGGCTCCTCGGCGACTCGTCTCATCGACCTCCGCGATGGAGGGGGGCGGGAGGGAGGAGTCTCGTGCGAATCGACGCTCGACGATTTACGCAATTCAAAAGAATCGCTCCTGAGAAGGCGGAAAACGGCGTGCCGCGCGAGCGCGTGTCGCGTCGTTGCGTTATACACGATCTCTCGACATTGGGAGACCATATTGTCTCTCGGTACGAGACGCGGTCTTGGTAGTAGGTACGCGTGGAGCGCAAAACTCGATCGAGCCTGTGTATCGTTACGAGGGCAAAGCTCGAGCCTTTACGTGGGTACACGACGCACACGTAAATCATACGGGGAGAAAAGTGAAGCCGTCGGGGCAGATAATAGAGGATTGGACTTTCCTATGCGTCGTAAAAAGCACGATAAACTCGGCATGCGAGTAATTGCAAAAGCACCAAACGCACCTGCACCGATCGCATATTTTAACGTAACGGTAAGCCGAAAGAAAGTCGCCCCCTCTCTTTCCCTCTCGCTTTATCTCTCTTCGCGTCCTTCTCTTTCGTTTAGAGAACAATAAGCCGAGCTATACCCGCGGTGAGACTGGTCATAAACGCGCTTTCATTTTTGCTCGGAGTGCCTGGTAGTCGATATACGGCGAACCAATCATAATAAATCGTGTCCTTCGGTTCCTTGACCGCAGGTTTCACGAGGACACAGTGCAGTCGATGTCGAAGACGACAACGACGAAGACGACGTAGGTGATGGTGGTGCACTCCGAGCTTTAAAAATACAAAAGCTGCAGGGGCTGCACTAAACCCTTCTCTCTCTCTCTCACACACACTCTCTCTCTCTTTCTCTCTTTCTCTCTCTTTTTCTCTTCTCCTTCTCGTCTGCCCGAGCTCGATCGTTACCGGTGCTTCATCTTCATGGAAACGAACCATTATCGCTAATAGCACGGTGGACGTGGATGGATATGTAAGTGCGGATAGACGTATAGGGACGTCGTGTTCGGTGCTAATTAAATCCCTATCTAAATTACAAATTCGTATATAAATCTTGCTCCACTTTGGCGGACGCGGTGAGTCGCGGTCTCTTTGCTCCATCGACGTCTATCCTTGAAGCACCATCGCGCCGTCCTCCTTGCGGTCGTCGTTCTCGACCGCATCGATGCATCGAATTATGCAATACAAATATCGTCGAGTTAATTGGCTCCATAGAGAAACTCCGTCGAGAGTCATAGAAACTTGTTGAATTCTCTTTATTACTTTCCATTGGCTATACCGTGAGACATACCTATAGAAGACCCTCTTACAACACGGTGCGTATTTCTTTTTCTTTTTTAATTATACAAGGGTTACCTGTGATAAGATGAATAGATAAATTTTTTCATCTTTCCAAAAAGGATCTCGCGCACGATTGGATACGATACACTTTGGTCACACCCTGGAGGGTTCGCAGGTGTGCCTCGATACGGCGTCGATGTCGCTTAACGGTGGCAGCGAACCTTCTATCATGCATCTTCATAGAAACGGGCTATTATCGCTATTAGCGTCGTAAATACAGGCAAAGAGGGTCTTCCAGAAGACGCGAACGGATCTAGTCTCTCTCTCCCCCCCCAATCTCCCTCACTCTCTCTCTCTCTCTCTGTTTCTCTGTAGAGCTATCGGAATGATACAACGGGTAAACCGGCTATCGTGAGACCGAAGAGCAGACTTTACCGTATGTACCTTCTTCTTCTTATTCTTCCTCTTCTTCTACTACTCCACGCCGACGTCTTATCTCCCATAATTTCTCGACCTTCTCGTATTAATTCCGGCATCCAATTTGGTATCGTTATACCGTACGTTCCATTGATAAGCCGAGCGATCCGTAGAGAACTTTCGAGGTCTTACACGTTTCATCGATTCGCATAAATTATATCGACCAAAGTAGGCTTTTAGAAGTGTCGAGTATTTCATTTTTAAATAATTTTTGTTGTTCCCATAATCTGTAGTCCGTAATCTGTAATCCCCTTTTCATCAATCGCGAAGTTAAGTGTTCGGAATAGAAGCGAAACGAAGGTGAATTTGCCGAAGAGAGAATCTTTCAAGGAAAATCGGGACTCGTTTCTCAATGATCAAGGACTACCCGTTTTACTCGCTAGCGTCGAAAGTGCGGTGTAACAACGTTCTGGGTATCGTTTAAGAAAAAGAAGAAGTAGGATAAAACGACGAAAAGGAAGAAGAAGAAGAAGAAGAAGAAGAAAGGTAGGACGGATCTTCCGCGGCGTGTACAGCGCGATTCTACGAGGAAGAAAGTAACAGTAGTGGCACTGTTCGCCGGGACCGCATAAATCTTGGGGGTCTCAAGCAAATTGTCTGGGAGGGAGAGATAGAATGGTAGGCAAGTGGAAGAAGAAGAGGAACAAGAGGAAAAAGAAGAAGACGGATGAAGAAAAGGAAGGAGGAGGAGGAGGAGGAGGAGGAGGAGAGAGAAAGAGGACTGTGCTCGTGCGTGCGGGAATATAACAGCTAACAGGAAACGTTGTACGCTCGGATCGCTCGTGTATATCCGTACGCGATTTCAAGCTGCTCCTACGGTAGAAACGGAGCGACCGCTCGTGTTCCTTGGATTTCTCGCAAGGAGCCGAGGATCCTCGTCCGCGCGCGCGCACTCACGCACGCTGTTCCACTCCTTGTCTAGTATTTCTTTTCGTTCGTTCGCGTCCCTTCTCGTTTTCTTTTCTCCTGTCCTTCTTCTTTCTCGCTCCTCTCACCTATACGCGAGAGGAGAACGACGGAGAAAGAGATACGGAGAATAGGATTCCTTCTTCCGCACGAGACGTACCTACGTATATGGACCACGGTAATTGTCTCCGTAGGAGATGCGAGTATTAGTCGAGTCTTACGTCCGTGCACGTATACACGTGGATATGCGCGTATATAAGTACGTTTAAAAGTTCAGGTAGAGAACGTAGCTCGTAGAACGTAGAACGTGCTTTGTAACTCCCTCCTTTCGGGGTTGTATCGTCCTTTTACTCCTCCGTTATTTTACTCGTTCTTACCATCGAGTATACTCGTCTACTACACGCATTTCGTGTTCGTTCGTTAAGACTTTTAATGTTGTAAAGAAATAATAAAAAAATAATCACAGTGGGTGGGTACACCTATGTATATGTTATTAAGTCGACGTTCAACCCACGTGGGATTAATAACGAATGGAGAATCGCTAGGTTCTATTTTTTCTCCTCCTTTTCTTTAGCTACCGCTTTAAGGCCTCGAAGGAGCAGGACGCGTATAAGCGGAATAAATCTATCCGTCCGTTCGTCTATTATCCATCCATCTGAATAAAGGAATAGAAAGGTTCGTAGAGAAGAAGAGAAAATCCGGGTGCCGCGAGAAAAGACTAGAGAAAGACGCGTCGATACGGATCGGAAGGCAGGCGCCCGCGGACGCGGAAGGGTAGCCCTTGGATCCTTTTGTGATAGGAAGAGAGTGCGATTGAAATCGATTGTAACGTCATCATCAGTGCGCTCGTTCGTTCGTTCGTCCGTTCGTTCGTTCGTTCGTTCACTCGCTTACTTACTCGCTCCCTCTTCTCTCGTGAATCGTGTCTGCCGGCGTTGCCTCCTCACGGCCCGCTGCCGATCCGTATCTAATAAGGAAGAGCAAATGGATTGTGATCCGTATCTCGGAATTGCCTAGGCGAGGTAAAGATAATACGACGCGAGAGGATTTCTTTAAATGGAGAACATGAATCCTTCAACGACGAAGCGGTCTTCTTCGGTGTACCGTTGTCGTTATATTGTCTATTTCGTTCGTTCGAACGATAATTAAAGGCTAACGACGCCGATCTCTATCGCCAAGAAACAGTTTGTTTTTTAACGAGCGAGATCGGTTAGGAAACGTCGTTCGTCGGTGGTGGTCGTCGGTGGCGGTCGTCGCTCGTCCAATGCTTCCGATTAACTTTACGAATTTACGAACGAAACGCAGCGATATATTTGATTAGGAGAAAAAGCAGCCTGTGATTAAACAAAATGAGGGCTAGGAAAGAAGAAAGGGTATTGGTTTCGTGAATGAAGCAGTTTAAGCTAGACTCGGATATCGTTTACGGCGACAATTTAGCGTCGCTAGTTAGAATTATAGGTGTAACCAAATACGCGCGCTCGTATTACGCGATCGCGCGATTTACGAGCCGTACAGAAGTCCGTCGTTCGTGTGTGTACGCGCTCGCGCTCGCGAAGACGACCAAGAGGAATAAACTTGCGCGCAATGCGATGCGGCGAATATTCAAGGTCGTAATTTCAGTATATATCTTTTTCCCCTCCGTTATGGGATTCCCACGAACGACTCTAAACTCTAACTGGACTTCCATGCTCGGAGCTCGCGAGCGGGGCCAGGGCGAATCGATCATCTCGAATCGGAGCCGTTGCCTTCGTGGAATCTATCCCACCTTCGTGAATTCCTCGACTCCTGCTGTTTCTGCATGTACATTCGCGCGCGTGCGCTTTATTAAATTTCTTGGATGGCGTTCCACCGCGAATAATTTTATCTTTCTGGAACTTTTGAGAACGAGATACTCGTACGTATTTATTTTTAGTAGAAAAAATGTGATAGATCGCTATCGAAGCGACGAAGAACGGATTGTAAAATAATTCTGATACCTCGCTTTCACCAATTTTCGCTCCATCATAAATAAAATCCCCGACGTGTTCTAAGTTAGGTGAAAATCAGGCCACGGCTCGTTACACTTGCTGCCCACCTTCGCGATCGTCATTCTGAATGTCAAATTTTTGACATGGTACTAAAGCCACCGACGAGAGCACGAACTCGATCGTTTCCTCGTTTCCACGACCCGGTTACATTCTATTATACAAGAAGATTGTAGAGTGACATAGTCGCGTAGCTGCTTTTTTTTTAAATTCTTTTCCCCTTGTTATTACGTCGGGCGCATAACGGAGCGGATCGGAGGCCAGGTAGGTCAGGAAACACGCTACGACCTTGAGTCGTTCTTTCGAAAGTAGAAGCGGCTTCGATCGCGATATGCCTTTTTTATGAGACGTACGCGTTTCCGTTTCCTTTCTCAGCGTTTCCGGGCCCACGCTGAGACACGAACGATAACTCGACCATAGTCGAGTGTCGACTATCGTTCCTAACTTTCTAACCTGATTTTTTCGCGCAACTTTTCCAAGTCGATCGACAGAATAGAGTGCAAATTAAAGGATGCAACATCCAGGAGTATAACTTCACCAGATACGTGTGGGCTTTGTTATCACGGGAATGATTAATAATCAGTTAGGATGGTCTTACCAGCATAATTTTATTTATCGCCGTTTCACAAAAATCAATTTTTCTAATATTATAATTTTTGCAACAGAACAATTTTAAAGGATAAAAAAGACATGTTGCGGCATAGAAAAGTTGTAATACACCGACAAAACATTTATTTATATGTATAGATAAGTAAAATAACAATGTAACATTTATTTTTCAAATGTATACTTTTATACACTTTTTGCTGAATTTAATAACTCATCATTTTTAATTACGTGGTAAAACTATTGACAATTTTGTTTAAAATTCAGAAGGTAAAATTGTAATGTTACATTCCAAAGTCGCAAAGAAGGACATATTTGTTGAAAGAAGACCAGAAGGACATTGAGTTGTAACGTAGGACTGTCCTTACGAAACAAGGACGGTTGACAACCGTGGTTGGTTGTATCGTCTGCGTTTCAATATGCATCTAGCCTAATGGATTCTATAATTCGAAGATCCGGATCACGCGAGGCGTTAACCCTTTGCGGTCCTATGTCGAGTGTGACTCGACATCACGTTTCGGAAGCACTAATAGTTTCGATGAATATTCCCCGTAATATAATGTATATTATATATATGTATATATATATATACTTTGTTTATATACTTTGTATAATTTATTTTACACAAATTTCAATTTCAATTTTAATATATAAAAATTAAAATTGATGAAATCTGATCGACTAGAACAAAAATACGAAAACATCTCGGACCGCAAAGGGTTAAAATACTCGGGAGACACATACCTACACAGAATAAAAAAGATAAAACACAGGAGGGGACGAATGCTTAGTATACGCTCACGCACATCCCACATATGTACCTGTTTTCAAATATTTCTGAAAGGAGTAGTTTTCGAGAAGAAAAAGAGAAAAGAAAAGTCTGGCATGGCTTACGTTCAATGTCTCCGTATTTTCGCATAGGGCGGTGCATTCTCGCGAGTATTTCATTGTCGCGGAACGTTACGAATGCGCGCTATCTTCTCGGCATGTAATGCGCGTGCATCCTTGGTGCGCCTTTATTTCTATTAAAATCGTTATAAATCAGTGGTGCAACCGCGCGTACACGCGCCATTCCCGACGCTACGTCACTGTCGCACAGCATTATGATCTCGATGCGTCTCGGGTAAGAGAGGAAAAAGAAGAGAGCTTGGAAAATCCTGGGCGTCGTTTTATTAGAACCATATAAGGATAACGTTACTCTTACACTAGTAAGCAAGGGGTGTGCACACACGCGTAACGCATCTTTTATTTTAACAGTTATCGTCACTACTTCACTCTTGTTACAACGACTGTGTGGTAAATTCGCTTGTATCGAAGAGCTAAACATATTTTATCTTATACGTGTAAAAAATATTTATAAAATAAGTAACATCCTCCTTTTCGAAGTCGGTTAAAAATAGAAACTGACTTACAAAATAAAACGGAAAAAGCACTGAAAAGTATAAAATAATATACCATGTTTAATTACAATATGGAAGAACGTGTTAACTAAGAAATTTGATCCGTTTCATTTGGAGAAATCTACATGCCCGTTTTGTCTGTGTCATATTCAAAGTATTGCAACTTTTTCGAAGGTGGCAGAAAAACTTCTCACTTGTGCCTTGATATCTGGCTGGTTCGAGTTTCAGAGTTATAGGGTGGCTATAGAAAGTAAGAGTGCGATTGTAACATTTGACAGAAGGGGAAGAATTGATTATGATTAATAAAGAAAAAGAAAAAAATTGTCGTTTCTTCGGATTCATCGGAGTCAGGAGGGGAAGTCCCATATGTAAATTCGGAAGATTATATGGATACAGAAAAAGAAGATGTAGATTGCTTCTTCCGTTTGGCATCATTTTCTTCAGACAAAGCTGGGGAAAATGGATACAGTGTTGTAAGTGTTACAGATGGTGCCACGAAGCACGCACTGGAGCAAGAGGATAACAATTACATTTGTGACTTTTGTCTGAATGGATAATCTGCGACTTATGTAATATGTAATTACTTCTTGAAATTATTTTTTACAGTTCTGTCACCCATCTTCATAGATAATACGTAGATATGCTATAATACTATTGGAATTATCAGAAATTTGGGGTTGTTGTTTCATAAAAATCTGCCTCTACAAGAAATGTATTCAATATTAGGACACTTACCTCTAATATCTGGACAAACATAAAAAAAGCAAGGTCGCCCACTGACGAATTGAGTAACCTCCTCCCTTTCGAAGTAGGTTAAAAAGTGTACATTTATTTCATATACGAAGTATATGCTAACTAACCTATTTTATTAATTAAAGTTCGAATATGTTTTATTCGACGAAGTTTCGTTCGAAGAGAAGCAAACGCACGGTCCAGAAGATTCGAAGTAAATCCGACGGGAAAAGCGAGAAGCACTCACCGTGTTACTCGTTCGTTTCGTAATAAAGGGTCTCACGGAGTTATGGCAACAATGGTAACACAATGGTGTCGCGTTCGATGGCAAAATCTAAGGGAAAGATGAATATCTGATATGAGAATTCGCGTCGTGTGAACGCGGACGATTCACGGCGAATGTAACGAGCGACAAGGAGGACGTGCTCTCGAGCGCGCAACAGCACCGCCGCCGTGGGTGCTCGTCGTCCTATTAACGGGTCGCGATGGTGACATCGGCTTGGAAGTAACGAAATCGTTGCGTCGCTTCATCGCGATTTTCGAGGAAACGTACGGACGGGCGTGTATCTTATCGAAACGAAAGATTTCTCCGAGCAAACGAGGAAACTTCGGGCGACGGAGGTTAGGCGTTATATAATTTCAAGAAATATCTTATAATCGTCTGTCTCGGTGTTGTAGATACTATCTCGGAATGGGTTAGGTCGGGCGAAGTCTCGAGAGCGATGCACCCGAGAAGTTTCACTTCTGCCATGCGGGTCGCCTGCTTCCTCGCTTTATGCGTGACTATATTTCTACGGGCGTGGGGCAGAAGAAAGGAAAAGTGGTCCGATTTCGTAGGTGGGATGGGGCCAGGTAGGTATACAAAAATCGTCGACCTTGTAACGGAAGAGTAACCTGGCGTAACCGGCTCCGAAACTCGAAAGGTAACCGTGATTGATATCTTCCAGAATTACATGCTTCCGTTTAGCCTAATCTACGAGCCGATTATGCAAACGAAATTACTCGAGTCGACGTATTTTCTTACGTCCGTGCTAAATCGTTTGGGAGTCGTAAGGAAGGATTCGCGTGTGTACGTAAATCGATGCGGGAGAACGCAGCGTGAGAAAGCATCGACGATAAGCGAGAAGAAGAATATTATTTCCGTAAACAAAGTTCGATCCTTTCACTCGATCACCGCTAGATTTCCATTCGTCGCGCGCGTCCTACCGCGGAAGAAACGAAAGAACGAAGGAGGACGAGAGGAAAGAAAGCAAGAAACGCGCGAGGACCGGTCCGGTCCGGTCCGGTACGGCTCGATACAGCACGCCACGGTACAACACGGAGCGAGTCTCTCTGGATATCCAGCTCGGGAGTCTGCTCTCTCGACTCTTACTTTCCAGCGGCATCCAACTCATGCGCACGCGCGCGCACACGAATCCTCCCACACGATCCAAAGAAGGACCAGATGACATAAGGCCTTTTGCACGCGGGAATACGTCGTTCCTCCTCGAGATTTATGAAGCTTTCTCTCGGCGGCGAGTAGCAAATGGCCCGCGAATCCTCTCCCTCCTTACTTCTTCTTTTTCTTCTTCTTCTTCTTCTTCTTCTTCTTCTTATGCTTCTACTACTACTACCACCACCACTATTGCCTTTCCTTCTGCTTTTATTCCACAACGTCGATACTGTCTGGAGAGCTATGACGACGAGAACGACGACGACGACGTGGATGACGAGTGCGGCGAAAAAGCACCTACTCGTACAAGGACGAGTCCTCGACGCCAAGAGACGGCATAGAGAGAGAGAGAGAGAGAGA
>JAIFRP010000006.1:5649439-5663163 GCA_032403825.1 Odynerus spinipes | reverse complement strand
TCTCTCTCTCTCTCTCTCTCTCTCTCTTTCTCTCTCGACGTCCGGCCCGATCGTCCACCGTTGTCGTTCTCCTCGTTGTCCGATCTCCTGTCTTCTATTTTCTTTTTCTCCGCGTCGTATCCGCGGTCCTTCGTCAGATTCACCGATTAAGATAAGAGACAGGCTGTGGAAGACCCAAAGGATATCTCGTAAGGGCCAGTCCACCTCTCTCTCTCTCTCTCTCTCGCTCTCTTCAGGCTGGTGCAACGAAGGTTGCCCGAGGTGAGCAACCTTATTTGGCGTGCCGACTTACCGTCTTTCCAAAGAGTAGCGATGTCTTCGAATCACTCGCGAATTCGAACAACCACCTTTGTCCACGAGCACTTTCTCTCATCGATCTTTCGAAACGATTCTCATCGGTCATTCGTCGCCGTTGCTACTCTCCACAGGACGTATCCCGTAGTACCTATCTCCTTGATTGATCGACCATCGAGACGTAATCGGGATTTGTCGATGTTTATTTTAGAAAAATTCGAAAGGACTCGTTAGGCACGATTAACCGAGAGAGCCCGTCCTCTTCGTCAACGAGATCGTTCCTATGGAAGGATTTGTCGAAGGATCACGTTCTTCTCGCGTTTCTCTTGAAAACGCGTACCTGCTTATTCGCTCGGCGTCTCTCGTATCCCGGAGATGCGGGAAAGAATTTTATTCGAAATGGCAAAGCTCGAGGGAGAGAGGAAGAGGTAGTGAAAGAGGGAGAGAGAGGGGAAAGAGAGAGAAAGAAAGAAAGAGAGAGAGAGAGAGAGAGAGAGAGAGAGTGGGCGTCCGAGGACATCGTCCTCCGCAATGATCCATTTCGGGGTACCTTTCAGGGTACGTTCACCCGTGGATCCGTCTCGTCGCCGTGCCGAGAGCTCTGATCGTTTCGAAGCCATGGGAAAGAAAGGAATTTTATGTACTTTAAATCAAACCTGTCCCTCGTGTATTCATCCGAACGAACGTTTACCTCGTTCGTTTTCAAATCGTCATTTTAATTTGTTCATTTTGTCACAAGTAAAGATGGCCACGTTACGTTATACGATCTACAGATCGCTCACTCCGAAAGAAGGAGCTCGAACAATCGGAATCCCTCGATCGGATTGTAAAACCTAGAGGAAAAAAGTGGAATCCGTTGATCCGGCGAGCTCCGCGAGTTCCTATATTTCCCAAGGCGTCCGTTCAGAAATAAGTAGGTACTCGTGGCGAGTGAGTCTGAAGGATCGTCGTAGGCACGATTCTCCGTTCCGAGTTTCTCCTATATGGACATGCAGGGCAAGGCGAGCGATGCGGTGGCACGCGTCGACATTCTGAAGTGTGGCGCTCTTTTCCGGTTTGCTCCCGTCGGTTCCGTTAGACGCGTTAACTCGAGACGTACGAGACGAAGCCGCGTGATTGTGCTAATGGGTCAAATCGCGTCTGTCACATCGGCAAGCACGACGTGGAATTGGCCTTTCAATGATTCTAGCTATATCGATTCTCTTCGAGATCGAAAGTACGCGCGAATGCTGTCGTTGAAATTAAAAACGACATTTTATTCGTTCTGCTCGAGTACGAGTAATGGTAACGTATTTCTTCGAACGGTAATCACGTGAAAAATTTAATTATCTCGTTAATTCGAAAGTGAAACATGAAAAGGGGATTATTAATTTTCCTTCGCCGAAGTTCGGTAACAAAGTTTATGGCTATTCAGCACCGCGGTTGGTAGCACCGAAAGATATCGAATCGGAATATTGAAATCCCATTAAGATAAACCGGGAGAGCAAATAAGTACCGCCCTCTAGCTCACCGAAGGAGGCTGCCGCAGTGGCCGGCGATCGGCTCGATCGGCCCTGCCTCGACCCCCTTATTTCTCTCATTATTCGCAATCGCCTCTACCCGAATCGTTCGAGAGTACGATTGCCTCGCGTACGCTCGCGGTTTCGCTCCTTTATAAGGATCGATCTTTTTGCCCATTTTCTTTCTCGATGACTGGACGACGCTACGGTATTTAAAGAAAGTTATTACTTACTTTTTTTACCTCCTCCATCTTTTCGATCTTGATCTGAGAAGTAAAAAATTACGTAAACAAATGAGTCACGCGGAAAATAGCTCGTAATTTTTCGATAATTCGATCGATCGAGCCAACGACGCGACGGTTTACCTCGAAACGATGGAACGTCTTTTCCCTCGTCGGATAAATTCCGTAGAATCGAGAAAACAATAGCCCATGAAAATTCACGAGGTAAGGGGGATAGATAGATGGATAACGATAGAGTGAGAGAGGGAGGGGGGAGAGGAGGACGAGGAGGAGGAGGAGAGGAAGATCGTAGGTACGCTTTACCGAACGGCTAATCGTGATCATGAATAAACATTAACCGTGGAAATTATGACATCTCCCGACGATGCCGGTGGTTACGACGTCGCATCTCGTTGTACCAAATTCATTCGATTAGGTATCTCGTAAAGCGGCAACGAGCTTGCTTCCACCCTCTTGAGAACGAGCACGGCTCCTCCCACTATCCTCCGCCGAAGGATGATCCTCGGGCTGAAAGAGGATAATCGTGCGAAGCTACGATTCGCGGAGGTAGCGCAGGGAAAAAAATTGTTTCTCCTACGCCGATGTAAAACGACACAGATCTTTCGTTGTCCTCGAGTATCAGCGTTTCGCTTGGCAATTTAGTGAGAAGATATCCTTTTTCGATCGCAGTTTCTTTATAGAGAACGTCGCGTTGAAAGCTCGTAAGACCGGACACGTTGGTTCTCCTTGCAATATTTTTAACATGGAGCGCTATTTTTTTCTTCGAAGATCAACTTTGTTACCGCTTACGGTGCGACAAGAATCATGGAAATTTGAAACCCCATTTGGTATCGCTCTCCAGCGATTTCGCAAAAAATTTTCTAATCCTACGAAGGCGATCGCCTTCGAAGGAAAATGAGAAAGTGTATATAGAAATAAAAGTGCGGATCCACCGTTTCGTTAGCGGGACAACGATGGGAGGAGGAGGAGGAGGCTCGGAGGAGGCTCGGAGGAGGGTCGGAGGAGGTGGATAAAGGAGCGGAGGATAACGCGGACATGTCGAAGGTGCAGCCGGAGTGAAACGACCGGTAGGTAGGCTGTAAAAGGTAAACCCGTCGTACCGGCACCGTTCGTGGTCCGCGGGCATTCCAGGCGACGCCAACATGCTCTCCTCCTCCTTCTCCACCTCCTCCACCGCCGCCTAACCCCTCCGCCTCGCCCTTCGGGGCCTCTCCCATCGCGGTATCGCAATAATGCAACCGTGTGCTCTTGCGTTACCCCGACGAACCATTACGCGAGTACTCGAGTTCTCTCGAACGCGTAAAACCTTCTGCTTCTCTCGATATATGTAGCTACGTAGAGTAGATACCCATATAACGCGGTGGTTGAATTCCTAAACAATACGATATTATGTAAATTAGTTCGAGAAAGCAAAATTAAATTCGAAATATTATTTTTTCTCTATTTATTACCAAAATAAAAAAATTCTCGTACGAAGTTTTCTTAATTTTCTAACGGCGTTATGTGGAGGGGATCTACCGTATGTACACTCCCATCCTTCTAAACCTTTTTTTATTCTTTTTTCATTTCATTTTCAAACCAACGCGTTCACGAAAATTATAATTTATCTACAAAACCTTTTAGATTTCTTGGATAACAAAGCTTTCAGTTACGAAGAAAATAAATCTGTACGACTAGACTTCCAACGACTTTTCGCTGCGTCGAACAACTTTACGAAGAGTGTAGCGGCTGCGCGTCGCTGTACTCGTTCGCGAAGACCTCAAGCGGGGACCTCAAACAGGCCGGTTCAGCGCTCGCGCAAGGCCGCTCGCGAGAGACCGGCTGATTCATTCGATTCTAGCTATAGCGCTCTAGCTCGGCTAGTAGCGCGACTAGTAGCGCGACTTACCGACTATCTAGCTGCGATCGATTTTCCAGAACTAGTATTGGAAAGTATCTACGCACACGTTGGGTGCTGCTGTACCAAGGAGGATGCTCCTTCGAGATCTCCTCCTCTTCCTCTTCTTTTTCTTATTACTTTCTCCTCCTCTTCCACCGCTTCCCTCGTCATCTAACGGGAGTTTCTTCGATCCTGTCGTATCTTCCAGGCTACTGGCGCCCGCCTCTTTCCATCTCGTTCTCTCGTTCTCTCTATGTATCTACTGTACTATGTATCATTTCAGGAATAATCCTTACGTTTAAACATTTATCGCAGAGATGTCGTTTTTTATATTCTTCCTCTCGATGCTCGAAGCAATTATCTCGAGGCGCGAAATAAACGTTATTTCTCTCCTCGTCTCTTTCTCGGATGCTGCACAGCGTCCGATTATGTCACGCACACGCCTTGCGGGCCTCTCGCGATCGCCCGGAGGCGCACGTAGGTACGCCAATATTCGCGAACGTTAGATACGCCTATGCTCTGTCGCTACTTCTATGTATGTATGTATGTATATATATACCTTCACGGTATTTACGCGAGACTCTAGAATAATTCTCCTAGCTCGCACGCATTTAATCGCGTAAAATCGAGACGGAACGGACCAACGTACGTAGGTACCTATCTACGTACGACGCGTCAAGCCGTTTAATCTTTTATTTCGAGACTCATCTTCCATCCGGCGCATCTTCGATTACTTAAGAGGAAAGGGAAAATGTGGGACGATGAAATTACGGTTTATCTTGGTGCCAAGCTCGCGAATAAAGTTTCCCTCTGTAAGATAAACGGAGATCGCGAGAGTTCTCGACGTTGACGTAGGCGTCCGCATTACCTTTTTCGGTATCGCTTCTCTCCGTTCCGATTTTCCGATCGAACTCGCCCAACAAAGGACGCGAAGCACGAACTCACGTTAGTACGTACTCAACGGCGAAGAAATTGCGCTATAAAAGTGTAAAGTTCTCTTTTGCTTTGAGAGATGCGGAAAAAGGTAATAGACAGAGTGATCGTTTAATAAATTATCCGTAAGTACCAATTAAGATTCGTGTCCACTAATAGGTGCTCTTATTCTTGGAAATATACAGCGCACTGTTAACGATATTGGCTTAACTAGCCGGCGGGCTGCCGATGAGTCGAGGAGAGTAACGCTTTGCTCTTATTCGCGTGCACGCCGTTTATGAAGCATGCCGATTAACGTACGTCTCGGGTAATTTGAATAAACAAGGTCTTTCTATAAAAGCAATGCCGACGGTTTTATTTGGTGAACGCTTTTCGTCGTCGTCGTTGTTGTTCTCGTCGTGGTCATCGTCGTCGTCGTCGTCGTTCCGCTCAAGCGTGAGCGAAAGAGCCGAGAGCTCGCTCGTTAAACAGCGCTAGCCAAAGCGTATGTGACGCCGATGCATTTCTACCTCGCTCTCCGTGTTCCAGGATAGTCCAGTAGTGCGAGAGCAAAGTACTTTGCTCTATGATGTATCGCCTATCGAGATCGTGTTACTTTTATTAATTATCTACAAAACATATAGACATATCGAACGATTCAGTTCAGACAAGCAAATTAAATTTTACTCTCGGACTATTAATTTGTCGATGAATTACATTTAAAATTTTGTCAATTATCAACTGACAAATCAACAAATACACTTGTCACGTTTCTTCGATAAATAATTTATTCACGGATGGGGACTTTAATTTTCTTTAATTTTCCGAAAGATTTGTTCTCCCTCTTTCTTAACGCATCTCATCGACGGATTTACACTTGTCGGCTTCCCTCTTCGCTCAAACATACTCGCCCAGAGAGATGGAGTGAGAGAGACGGAAAAGAGAGAGAGAGAGAGAGAGAGAGAGAGAGGAGAAAAAGAAAGACTAAATGAAAGACAGCGTGTACTTGACACTTGGTCGTCGGTCGTCGTGTAACGCTCGAGTACCTTCGGTATTAGCAGTACCACCGGTACCATACCAGTCAGCCGTCGAGTAGACGTAGATCACGACAAAAAGCTTGTCAGGAAAGAAGATGTTATCCGAGTTGTCGGGAAGAAGAGGGACGACGATATCTGCTGTGAGAAAAGGATAAGAAAGGATGTTGCGATGCGGGGGTGTTCGGTTACCCAGTCCTCGATACACGAGAATATGCGAGAGTACGCGGGTCCCTCGAGTCCCTTTGAACAGGCTGCCACTGCCAGATCACTTCCTTTTTCTTTATCGCTGTCCGTCTGAATGAGGATCCTTTGGAACGGTGATGGACATCTTTTTCTTACTCGACAACTTTTTGTAATTTATAAACTGGAATTTTTTTATTTTCGACACAAGTACCGATGCATAAGTAACTCTGTTATTTAAAAATGTTAGAACCATATAGAAGCAACGATTCTCTCACACTAGTTTGAAACGGGTGTACACGCACCGCATAGTGCATCATTTATTTCAACAAATGCTGTTGCTGCCTCACTCTCGCCGTAACGACTGCGTGGTAAGTAGTTGACTGTATTGAAAACCTAAAAATATTTTTGATCCTATTTAATTAAAGCATACGTTTATTTCATTACGACCAGTACACTGATTAAATTATTTCATTCGCTTAAGTTCTAATAAAAAAGCACACGTTTAATACACGATACCGGCTGTTTCATATTTCTCACGAGCGATCAAAGGATCCTTGTTAATTTCACTCCTATCGTTCTACTTTTGCGACACGTTCGTACCTACTCCCATTGTCCTCCTCTAAATACGCTTAAAGAAAGCGTACCGCTCTTCTCCGATAATAAAAGTCGGGGAACGTAAGCGAGCATTTCGCATGATAAATATAACCCAGATACACGGGAGACCGGACAGGAGAAAGCAACAGCGATATGTAACGCGCGCGAGACACCAACGATGGACACGCGAACGTTCAACGATCTATTTCTTCGCGATATCGCTGGATAATACCTGGATGCTCGTCGCTTCACTTTCGTAACTCATAATTAGACTTTTCGAATCTGCCTACGGTAAAACCTACCAATTTATCAGCACTCCGATTTCGTAAAGAACGAGCGGGATTCGTAAGTTCGTAGAAAAAAAAAAAAATTAGGAATTCGAAATTTATGGACGTATAATGAGAAGGTTCAGGTATAAGTTTCGAAGTTTCGTAACGACCTGCACTAAATCGAGAAATGTAGATAGGTATATAAAAGATTCGAAGTCGAAATTGAAAAGTAACAATTTCGTAACCTTCGCATGCAAAAGGAGGCTTTCGTCGGATCAGAATACACTAATATATAATAGTCTCGAGAAAAATTTACATGAATATTTAGGTATATAGAACATCTATAAAGGGACAAAAAGAGAAGATGAAAGATGAAGAGAATAAGAGAGAAAAAGAGAGAGGGGGTGGAGGAAGGGTGACGGGATATTTGCATTTTAATTTGCATATTAAAACATGCCTCGTCGATCGGTGGACCGGGACTGCGAAATACGATAGCCTGCACTCCGCGCCCGTCGCATTAACGTTATAAACGTGAGTTACACGACCGCAAGGCAACCCGACGGCCATGAAATCGTTCACGCATGCCGATCTTGAAATATGCACCCGTGGACCAAGATTATCGTGCCTCGATAGCGCCGTTGTCTCGATCGATACAACGGAGATCGAATCGATCGCGATTTCGCGCGCCAAGATATTTGCATTTTCCTATACTTTCTTACCTGCTTTTAATATTTTTCAAAGGATCCCGATACTTTGTGGGAACAATCTTGTTTCTTGATGATCTTTTAGAGAAGGGATATAGTGGCAATTTGTATGGAAGATCGTAAAAAGAAGAAAGACGCGATTATTGGTAAAAATCGTTCATTTTATTTTCACTTCGCCGGTATCCTACGATCGGAATATACACAAAACATACAAATATTACAGTAATGTTACAGCATTCGCGCATGCGCGTACGTAGGAGAGAGGAACATCGAATTAGAGAAGATTATAGATCCCTGCAGCTTTTCGAGCCACGATTCACTCTCTCCCTCTCCATCTCTCTCTCTCTTTCCCTCCTTCTCTCGTACCTTCCCGCCGGGCTTTTCTCTCTCCGCGCCTTTTCATGGACCTTCGTCCCTTCCCTTCTTGTCTTCATCTTCCTTTTCTTTTTCTTCTTCTTCTTCTTCTTCCACTTCTACTTCTTTTCTGTTCTTTTTTCCGTCCGTTACTTTTTTTCATCATCCTTATTCCGACGCCACATTATGCGAGGGTTGGCAGTTTCCTCGAAGCGCTAGAAACGTTGATTCTAGACGAGAGGGCCCTCGTAAAAGCCATACGTTTCAGCGAGCCAATCGCGAGCCGTCACGCGATACGCCACGTACTTTCGATCGGCAGAAGCTGCACGAAGCGGGAGATGAGGAAACGAACGTTCGCAGAGCATGACGAGTTAATAGATTAATTGTCACTCTCGCACGGCCTTCCTCTTTCCTTTCGATCTCTGCTCGCGTTTCATTTAATTCCTTTGATTCGTCTTGTTCTCCTATGTACACACTTTTTTCAGAGGATAAAGCAACGCTGCGCTCGAGCATCCTCGTTATTACGAAAGACTCAACGTTTCCCAGCATCGATAGAATTCGTTGGCCTCGTGTTGCTTGCAGGAACGTAGGTAGGTACGCGCAAGAAATTCCCATAAACACAGATGCGCGTGTTCCTCTCGTTTGAACTCGAGTCCAAGGTAGGCTCTCGACGACAGTATCGCCGTAATACCGGAAACTACATTGCGAAAACCATCTTCGGAGAAAACCGCTATATCCGTTGCTCGTCTGCGAGTCTGTAATTACAGGATGATTTTCTTCGGTCAACGGCCTTGCAAATCTTCCTGTTCGGTCCTCATCTCCACGAGAATGTCCACGTTCGAGCATGACCGGCCATCTCATCGGTGATTTTATCTCGCAATTAGTTCTCTTTTTCACTCTCCCCCCCTCTCCTCCTTTCCCTCGTTCTCGTCGTTCAGGGGATTTCTTCACTCCCTCCTATACTATACTTAACTCCGGTGAACTTATCCGAAGCAGCAGAAGAAGAAGAAGAAGCCGTAGAGTAAGTGTTCTCAACAAACGGTGTTGTATATGCCCTCCTCGTCCTCGGTACTCCCCGAAATATTGGAAATTTCTGATCGAGTCAGAGCCAACTTCACGTAACCCCTGTCCTTTTCCCTGGTACCACCCTGATTTTTGCCGATCGGCGGAGGAGGCGGTGGTTTCTCTTCGGGAGTATCTCGAATCTCGATCTTCCTATCGGGCGGGTCGCAGATTTCCGCGTAGATGTCTTCTGCTCTAGGTGGTGGGGTCGGTGGCAACGGGGTGAGGCTATCCCTTACTTTGGAATAGGGTGGATCGGCCTCGGCCTGAGACTGAACCTCTAGCACGCTCGTTGAGATCGATCTTTGAACGTAGTGCCTCGACGAGGGCGATGCATGCGTGAGATTCGTTTCCGACTCGAGGCTCGCGTATCTCTCCGGCGATCTCATACCGATTTCCGGTCTCACGGCAAAGGTGAAGGACGCGGATTTTTTCGCCGGGTTCCGGCTTCTACCACCTTGAGCTATCCTCGAGATTTTGTCGAGGAAGCTGTGGTTGTTACCGCTGCCGACGCTTCGCCCGTTACTACGATCGCGTATCGTGCTTCTCTTTATGTGCTCCAAACCTTCTTTCAGACTCTGGAGGATCGGTTTGGGCTCGGGCTTCGACTTGATCTCCTTCAGATGGAGTTCCTTCAATTGGCCGCCACCGTTGATGCAGGGCTTCGGTGGGGCCACGCGCGGTTCCGTTGCTCTCTGATCCAGGGCTCTTCTGTAATCAGACAGAAAAAGGGTGCGATCGTTCCAGAGTTTTTATATTTCTGCGTATAGTTTGAAATTACCTGCAGGCAGAAAGCAATCGTTGCATCTTCGGTGACGCCAGCAACCTAGCTTCGGAAGGACATCCTAATCGTGCTCTCTTCACTCTCGGTGCCGTTGGTCCCGTAGCCACCAGTTCCAACAGTTCCGGTACCGTGGAGTTTGGTAATGGCCGCTCGGGCAGCAGTGGTACCGCACAGCCCAATACTATCGGCCCTCTGGTCGCACCTTCCAATTGCATCAAACCACTGTAATCTCGTGGTAGCGGTATCGGCAAGGGACCAGCGACTAGACGTACCTATAAAACACAATGAAATCAAAATTTCATTTTTCAAATTTCCGAAAATTAACGCGTGCCTACGTATACTCCATTATTTTTTTCTTTCGGAAGATATTTTACCCTCAATGGTAGATCTCTCTTGGCCAGTTGATGAACCCTATAAAGAACCGCATCGCTTCCAGTGTCGAGGGTTCCACTCTGGCAGGTGGCGTAAAACTCGCCCCTCGCCGATAACGGTGCGAAGAGCTCGTGCCCGTGAGAATCGAGACACTGCGCGTACTGATCTCTCTCGGATGATCTCGAACTCTTGCCGTCCGGAATACCGGCGATTACGCCGGATATGCCGCTGCTGGAGACCGGAGTTCGCCGCGTGTCTTGAAAAACGGCGGTCAATCGGAGCACCTCACCAGCCCGAACGGTGGTCTTCGTGTAATGCGCTCGCAAATTCCCATTTTCTAAGGACAGAAAATAATTTCCATGGTTTTTCGATAAGGATACAATTGTTCTATCGAGTAATAGTTTATATGCTCTTGAGATCTCGATAGTCAATAACGTATCATCGTGTATAAACGGAGCGTACCTATAAGAGGTACCAAGTAGGTAGAGTCGGTAAACAAGTTAAAGGTTAGTCTCGTAATATCCGTCGATAGTTAAGGAAGCATGGAATACATCGAGCGTATCTAATTTTTGTTTGTACGCACCGTTCTGCTTGCAAGAATGTATGGGCGAGGGGTGGGAGGGGAGAGAGAGAGAGATAGATAGGGGGAAGAGAGAAAGAAGAAGAACGGAGGGCAATTAACGGCAATAAACGCGCACGTAGGCGACGTGATAACGGACACGGGGGACGACACCGGGGGAGAGTCGGTGAAGCACACGAGCGGCGGACACGAGAATACGCTTCACGCCCAGCTAAGCGACGTCCGAGGAAATAACTCGGGGCGCACGCGATCGTCCGCGACGTCGAGTGTTCTGAGGAAAATTAATTAGAAGTATTAGAATATTCTCTCGCTTTGCGACCTTCCAGCGTTTTGCGCTAACGACTATGATTACGTTAACGTAAGTATATCAGCATCAATTTTATATCTATGGTGTAAGAACGGTTTCACCTAATTCGCACTTTCGACTATTTTGTTAACCGACTTAAACAAAGAGGAGGTTACTCAATTCGACAGTGGACTATGTTGCTTTTTTTCTGTGTGTTCGGGCCTCACGCCGAGACGGATGGACCGATCGAGATGAAACTTCTTCTAACTTATAGGTTTTGATCTCCCATTGGTCTCGTTTGCAAAAAATTTTGGTATCTCTATTTTTTACAAAGTTATTGCAAAATTAGTGCGAGGTGGAACACGGTTCCGATTGTTTATCGTACGTTTTCGAAGGAATGGATCGATTTATATGAACGAACACTCTTCCATCTTGGTCTAGATGTTCCTTACATAATAATATTTTGCAAACAATGTTTAATTGTTGCTATATTTAAATGGTTTATTGCATTATTATTTGTTTATTTGGCCATAACTAAGCAACGGGACCACTCATTGGAGTAAAACTTTTCAGTCTTGTCGCGGATGTTCTCTAGATAACAAGATTATGCAAAAAATTTTTAATTTTCGCTATTTCTACATTGTTAATTAGACATTAGAACTGCATCGAGTTGTTTGAAAAGAATCGTGGCAAAAGAAACGTACGATAGAGTATAGAAAGCTTATTGTTAGAGATGAACTCCTACGTCCTACGTTTTCCAATAATCGTCCGTATAGTTAATGGCATGTAACGCGAGTCATGCGTATCGTAAGAAACAAGGACCGAGGAACAACGGCTTTCACCGTAGTCGCCGCCGACACCGTCCGCCATAACGTAATAGGTACGCGCCAGTGGTGGCGACTCGCCTACATTCAAACGCACGAACGCGAACGGGCTCTCTATGGAAAGGGAGGAACGATAAGGGGAGGCGAGAGGATAGAAGGGGAGGCCGGGGGGAAGTCGCATTAACAGACACATTGACATTCGTGTCACGGCCAATCGCTGCACCCAAGAAAATAATAGGCTCCTTTGGGACGACGTGCGTGCAGCTAGGCGCATTGTCGCGTCTATGAGAAAGCGAGTACATCTCGAGTGTCCTGTCTTGTCCTATCCCGAGTCCTGTCCTCTCTCCTATTCCCTTCCCGTCCTGTCCTGTCTTGTACCGCGATATCCTCTCGTATGTCGCCGATCCGAACGGGTCTCTCTCTCTCTCTCTCTCTCTCTCCTTACCTCTTTTAGATCTTTCTATTTTCCACGAACCTATGGATTAGCCTTTTAAGCGAGCTGTCTTCGAAATCGACATTTAAATCTTCGGAAACCATTTGTCTCCTCTCGATCGTTCTTTTTTTTCCACGTAACAAATAACACTATCACTTTCCCATTTGAATTGGCTATGTCTTGCTTGATTCTCTTTTCGATTAACAGTTCGATATAACGCTGATTTGTTCACGTAGAGTTACAACGTGAACCGTGCACCGAGACGACCCTTATTTATTTTCAAATTGAAAAATATCCTTAATTAGCCGTGTCGATCATCGGATTATAGAAATTTACAAAGCGATTAATCTTGTCTATTTTTTCGTTGGGATAATTTAATGTAATAGCTCCATCAGGAAATATATAGATGGGTATTATCGGTAGAAAGATTTTTATTGTCCGAGAGAGAGAGAGAGAGAGAGAGAGAGAGAGAGAGAGAGAGAGAGAGAAGGAGAGAGCTTTTCGCCCGAGGCCTCGGAAAACGTCGAGCGAGCAACGTAATCGCCGTCCGTAGGAGGATTAATTTGCGAGTGTCGTCTGTTAATAAATCACGCTGACTTACCCATCTTCGAGTGCGTGAGCGTGTACGCCCTGAGCGGCTTTGCTAGTAAAAAAGCCGGCACGCCGGCTCGGACCAAAGCGCCGACTCTTCTGTAGACTCGCGCGCTTCCGGTACCGCTGCTGTTCGACACGACCGAAAACCAGCCTGCAACAGACACGTCCAATTGTCACTCACCTCAGGAATATTAATTAATACGACTATTCGGACTAAATCCTTTTGTCGTTCCTTCATTTTTCATTCGTTTATTTTCATCGGAAAGGAACAACGCGTACGCGCTTCCAGTTCCAGTTTGAAAGTCTACATTTTTCACGTCCTCCAAGGTAAACAAAAAATAAAATAAAATAAAATAAACTAGTCAATGACATCATAATGTCATCATAGTCATCGTCATCATAGTCATAAATAATTTACGATCGATCGCGAACGGAATAAGAAGAATTCCGTTTTTCGACGGTAGACAATCGTTGCGTAGATTTACGATCTAACGTCTTTCTACCAGCTCGATTTTCGCGTTCGCGTAAAACGCTATAACTTCTTTCGACAAAAGTTACCTAATCACGTCGAACCTAGTTGCGTTCAATTGTAAGAACTCACCGATTGTTTTCAGTCTCGTCTTTGCGCGGACTTTAATACCGTGCCTTGTCTCCATCACGCGAACCGAAAAGCTCTTTTAACAATGGAAGGAATGTTATTTGTACGATGGATCGCGACGACGGGTAAAGACATGGACAGAAATTAAATTATACTTGTAATTTCATCGTGCGAGAAAGCGAGTCAAAGAGAGAGAGAGAGAGAGAGAGAGAGAGAGAGAGAGA
>JAIFRP010000006.1:5609489-5623377 GCA_032403825.1 Odynerus spinipes | reverse complement strand
AGCGTCATTTCAGGCTTGGTAAAGACACGACATCTAAGATCACATTTTGATATGGCCATCGCGGTCACCGGACAACATATCAATGGTTTTTTGTGGAGAAAATTGAAACAAACCGTTTATAACGAACAAACAACTACGCCAGAAGATATGAAAGACAGAACAGTTAGAGCTTGTGCTATTCATTCTGAAACAATTGAAAGAATATTATAATTTGTTATTACCCGTTTCAAATAATGTATTATCGCAGAAGAACATTATTTTGAATGTCTATCCGGATCATAATTTAAAGAAAAGCGAGTCATAAATGCCTTACACATTTCCTAATCAAGTCTGCTAAATATTTTTATTATTAGTGCGATGGTAAGCATGTTAATTTAGATTCACAGATTCTGAAAGAGACATATACATATAATAGTTCACGTTAAACTGTAAGTTTAAGAATCAAAGGTCATTTCAAGATCATATTATTACACATTTAAATGTGTTTTATCATCATCTACACGGTGCAATAAACAAAGTATGTATTTTTTTTGTATCGCCATAATTCCAAGAGGGATTTAGGTGGCCTTACTTAAATGGTCCACCCTGTACATACGTATACATAATACATACACTATACTTACGTGCATATCTGTTCCGTGGACTGGTATCGATCATACGAGATACTAGTCGCTAATCCTACTTTATTTTATAATCCCTACCACATATTTCTCCGTTCCCTTTTTATCTTCTCCATTTTAGCTCTCAATCCCGACTTCCGACGTCGTTTATTACAATTCCCCATTATCCTATCGATTCTTATCGTTCTCTTAACGGGCAATTAATTTTAATCGCTCGTTCGAGTCTCGAATTCGATCGAAGTTGACGACTACTATCGCAACTTTTAAAAATCGAACGATCCGGCATCGATCTCTCTCGAACGACGCCGGCCGTGAAACGTCGTTAACATTTACGGCCGTCTATCCGGCGAGTATAAACCGAACTCGTAATTTCTTGTAGTTTTGCGAGATACATCGATCGCGAATTTCGAGCGATCGAGTTGTACGAGTCTCCATGACGACGAGATCGAGACCTTCGACCTCGTACTCGTTTGACCCTGCTCATCGTGCTACAACACCGATCTTTTAAAAGTTGCGAAAGATATTACGTGAATACGTAGACAACGTGTACGTTGTACGAGAATACGAGAGATCGATCTTTCGGCGGCTGCGACTCGGCTTTTCGATAGATGTGCCCGAGATAAACGCGTCAAGCGATTTACATTCGCGGCTTATACGCGTCACTTTCGCTGGCCGATTTCTTTCCTTCGCTCGTTCCCTCGCTTGCTCGATTCTTATCTTTCTCATTCTCTCTCTCATTCTCTCTCTCTCTCTCTCTCTCTCTCTCTCTCTCTCTTTCCCCTCTCCGTTCGAACGCGACATGAAATCCATCGTAAAAGAGGAAAATAATATAATCCTGTGCGAGGTGTGAAATTATTTTTTTCTTTTTCTTTTCTTCTCGCTTTACTCACGTTCTTGCGTAAGGTCTCAACACCTACGGCTCGATCGCGTCCTTCGAGCGATACACCGTCGCATGAATTTATCGGATTCGACGTAACAGCGTCGAAAGACTTTCCTTTTCTCACCTTCTTTTTAACCCTCGAGTCTCTTTAATTATTTCACGGTACATTCGATCGCTGATAAGTGAGCATGTATATTTAAGCGAATCTCTAGAAAACTTAAAGGTATTTAAGATAATAAAGCAAAAAAAGCTTGTTAAGCCGGCGATTTAGCAAAGCGGTGGACGCTCATAGTCGGTAGTATGGCGTTGTTTGCCATAGTTACCGATCGACGATCGCATGGCCATTGACACCCTTTGCAGTAGGCCGACGGTGTTCCGCGTGCTCGGCGTGTCTTGTGATCAGAACACCGTGCAATCGCTTGTGATCGACGGAATATATAGACAACCGGCACGACTCTCTCTCTCTCTCTCTCTCTCTCTCTCTCTCTCGCTCGCTTTCCGTGCAGCGTACGCAATGCAGCTTTTACGTACTACGCGCATATACACGTCGGCGTTGTTCTCGGAGCCGGCTCCGCGGCTGTTAAATTATGCGTGTCCGTGTCGGGTCGGTTATTAAAAATTGCCGATCCTAATCCGCGAGCCCGTTGCTCGAGAAAACGTTCTTCGCGCTTCCACTCCACGTCCTTCTCGTTTCTACGCCGTTACGAGTGATGCAGGATTACGTAAAGGATTTAATATCGCTCCTCGAGCTTCGCCGCGTGATCTCCTTCCATTGGAATTTTTCCGACACACGGTAGGAGCGAGCGGGCAGAACGAAAACGTTAATTAACGTTCATCCGTTAGCCACGAACGAGAGACGAGGAATCCCGTAGAATGTGTCTTTGATCTCGTAATAAGAAGCTATCGGCGATCTCGAACGAATTTCGAGAATGTCTTCGACGTTATCGAACCATTTCGGAAGTCGAGAGAAGGCTGCACGTAATTTCTCGCGAACGGACAAATAACGAGTCGAGCGGATGAAGTAATCGCCGATTTCGCAAAGGATCGCAAAAGCGAGAAGGGAACGAAGGTAGGATAGTACCTACTGCTTGCTTCCACACGCGAGCCTAGAATTATTACATACCTAGGTTAAATAAGTTTCCAAGCGAGAGCCGAGTATTACCTTAAGCCAGCTTTTCATTACGTTTCAACGTGGGGCACACAATGCGGAGCCGCGAAGAGGTCCCTGACGCGTACGCGCCTCGCGACTAGGCTCTCGCATACGCGTACGCGATTTCAAGGACGCAAACGTCTCAATTATCAGCACTAAAAGCCGTGGTGCGCGCGATACGGCCGCGAGCCTTCTTCTTCTTCACCTTCGTCTTCGTTTTCTTCTTTCACTTCGTGTCGATACGGATGGAAAGAAAGAAGAGAGAAATATAGAAATGCAGAAAGACACGCGAAAGGAAAATAAGATCCCTCGAAGGGACAGGCCGTAAAAAGGGGCTAAATCTCGTGCGCCTTCCGTCGGAACTTAGCAGGACATTCGTGCAAACTGGATCTCGGTGGGCGGAGTTACACGCTATCGTGACAGATCTCAAAGAAGAGACGTCAACGAGTATCCCTGCCGCATCTGCACGCACGCGCGAACGCACGTACGCGTCTATCCTTCGTCTCGCGAACGATGCCCGTCGTCCGAACACGCCGAGGAGAAAAAAGATGGCTGTCGAGCACGCATACGGCCGGACAATGAAGCAAACGCAAATCGATGTCGTCGCGATTAGCTCTATTCGCGCGGCAAACGCCGCGGTTCCTTTTGATCCGTTTCGCGATAGCTATATCGCGACGTACCTACCCACTTACGTGCGTGCGTGTGCGAGGGATCGAGAGCGATCTCTCGATGCTGTCGCACGGTTCGTCGGGTCCCAGTATACTCGTCGAACGTCCCCCGAGATCTTCGCGATCATGTTCCGCCGATCGATCTATGAATCTGATACAGGTTTCTATAATGAAATGTGTCTTTTATGGGATCGAAATGGTAATGATTTCGTATGCAAATATGCGATGATTTAAACAGACACCTATACATTTTCGCGATATTTCTCATAGCTACTTTTAGGCATGACCGAAGGAGTCGCAACTTATGGCAACATCATCGCTAAAAGTGTTAATATGCCATATCTTTTTAGGCCCGACGCGACGCAGGGAATTCCTCATTCTTAATGTGTGTGTGTGTGTGTGTGTGTTTATGTGTATCCTTTATTCGATTATAACTCGAAATCGGTTGAACAAAATGAAACGAAATTTGGCAAGTCAGCTCTTTGTAGTAGGTATATGAACATATTGTGAAATAATGTAGAAACCTGTAATTATCGATAAGCGCGACGAAGGAACAATGTATAATACGATTGTTTACCGATATGGGCTACAGAGAGACGTTATAAGCCAAGCGACTGTCTAATAAGAGATTAATAAATTCATTATCTTCTGAATACGGTAATACACTACACTCTTCATCTTATGGAAAAATGTTCTGTAGAATTTCAGAATTCGATTAGATCACAACTTTCAAAATAATGCATACGACGCTAAAAACTTCTTACATCTATGATACATACGGACACTAGTGTACAGTTATTTTTCCTCCCACTGGACAAAATATAGCATATTTAATAACAAATATACTAACAGAAATAAGTACAAATTCATGGATCATTATCCCTCCATCTTCGAACGTTAATTCCACGACACGCGTACAGGCAAGAATCCACTTGAGACTAGAGCTAGATCCGAGTCCTCCTATGCACACATATCCAGGATGGGAAGCGATCGCGAGTGTACCGCGAGAGGAGGTCGACATTGTGCCTTCTTGCTCGGCGTGCTCGGGCGAGGCTCTTAAATCCACGACGACGAGACTTAAATCAATCACGGTAATTAACGCGCGCGCGCGAGCTTTGTACCGCTAGAACGGAGATTAGAATGTTCTTATTGCACGGCAGTGCACGGCACGGCATGCCGTGATACGCGCGCACTACCAGCGAGGCTCGTACGTTCCTCCTCCTCCTCCTCTGCGAGATGTGTTCGAGATCGCGTCTGATATTTTGAGACTCGATAAGGTCGCTACGATGGCTGAGGAAAATGTTGGCTCGATTTTATCGATCAGCCGTGGCACCGATTTCATAACGAGCATCAATAACGTTATCGGATCTAGCGAAAGCGAAACATTATACACCAACGTTTGATCGGAACAAATAAGATACGATCGTCGTCGGCTCGAAAGCTTTTCGCGTAAAAGTATAAGGCCTAGCGCAGACAGGGCGGTTTCGACCGCGCAGAAATGCCCGACGCGAAGAACGTCGCAATAGTTAGTTTCAATAATCTCGATAGAAGGAAATAAATTCTGCATGTGTCTACTATATGCGTACTTAAAATTAGTACGAAATGTACTGTTCGGATAATAGAACATATTACGATGATAGAACATTCGGATAATAGAGAGTTCCGATAATCGAGGTTCTACTCTAAGTACAAGTCGACCCATGCGGCATCGAGTTTTTGACGGTTGCGCGGCGACAACCGTGCGGTCGATTTCGCCGCGCGGTCTCGTGTAAACCCATATATAGAGTTCCACAAGACTCGATACCGCGCGGTTGGAACCGCGCGTAAACCATGCGGTTGAAACCGCTCTGTCTGAACGTATACCCTAAAAGAGAGACTTCAACAGCGAAGACTTCGTGTTCTCAGCCATCGTCCATCTTCGAAATAGCCGACCCTTCGCCGCTTCCTCGCCTCCTGCTCTCCGTGCTTCGTTAGAAATCCATAATAAGGATTCATCGAGGAGAGGAAAAAGAAACGCGTTCGCGCACGTAGCCAGTGTTCCTGGCTCGCCCTTAGGGAATATAACCGTAATCCCTCCGTTCCATTCTATCCGCGTACGCACGAACCGTAACGGCGGTTGACAAGCTTATCAAATTGCACGGCTATTTGCGATTCTCATTACACGCATTACAATGGACGAGACGCGGTGATATCTATCATCGTACACGCACGAGACCTGCCAGAGCCGATACGGCTGATCCCCAGAGAGACAAAAAGAAAGAGAGAGAGAGAGAGAGAGAGAGAGGAGAATCGACTGAATCGCGTGAAAGCGCGGCCCTCCTATCGCGGAAATCTACGTTCGAGCGATTTCAGAAAGCGATCGCTCTCCGGTTCGAGGCCCGGGGATCGATCAGATCCGTAAAACCAAAGATTATTCGTTCCAGGTTGTTACCTTCGCGCGCGTATCGAATCGATCGATCGGAATACGACGAGTAGACGGCCTTTTCTCTTTCTTTTATCGTTCCCTCCTTCGTCTCCTCGATTAATATAATATCTTCGATAATAGCGTTGCTTGTAGCAGCACATTCCACATCCCAATATTCTCTATTTTCAATCTTAATTCTAGAGATACTTGCATGGAATATCTCTGGACCACGATACTCGTCGCTTCGGAAAAGGATGAAAAACTTATTCGAAATTT
Organism: Odynerus spinipes; assembly: GCA_032403825.1. NCBI lineage: Eukaryota > Metazoa > Arthropoda > Insecta > Hymenoptera > Vespidae > Odynerus > Odynerus spinipes. The sequence continues at coordinate 5,617,379 of JAIFRP010000006.1, read as the reverse complement.
TTATAAGAATTTGAAGAACCTCGATCATCCTCGATAATCTTGCGCGATCGTTTCCACGAACAGTTTCATAGAGGCGTTCACGGAGAGACGTCCTTCCGCGAAAGCTATCAGTGGCCACGTGGACGCGAGAAAGGTACGAAGACGTGTGCTCTCGCGCGGAAGATGCTGCGTACGTTTGTACGTTCAACATAGGGGTCTTTAAACGGCAGCGGTGCTCTCCACAAAACAAGTGGTCTAGCCAGTCGAGCAAATTACCCACACTTATTGCAGCTGTACGCGTAGGTAAGCGAGGAAAGAGAAAGAGTCCGGGACGTCTTCATCGGAATCATCCGTCTCTCTTCGTTTCGCCTCTCGTGATCCTTCGATCGTGTATCCTTTTGCTCGTCGTCCATTCGAAGAATTTCTTCCATGAATGTGAAATTGGAAACAGCTGATTCGAACGATCTTCTCCTACGTTACAGGTACGGAGTATCGTTTAACTCTCCGACTACTGCGACTTCTAGACATGTGCCGGAATCATTTTTAACTAACTTAACACCGATATTTTTCACTAATATCTACATGATGATCGCTCGAGCTCATCACCGATACTGTACAGTAAATCTTTGTATAACACGGTTAAAAAATTAAGGAAACCTTGTACAAGACTACGCACGTCGAGAATTTTTTACTTTTATATTACATAAAGAAGAAATAATATTTCGAATTTAATGTTGCTTTTTTGAACTGATTCACATAATATTGTATTATTTACGAATTCAACCACCACGTTATACGGGGATCTACTGGACTAACCCAGACGATCTTTATTTCGTTACGTACGCAAACAGTTTCGTCACTGTGTACGTTATTGTTTTCAAGACGAGGAGTTATCCGTTACTCCGGTACAGTATATAGAGAGTTAACGAAGCCCGCTGCCAGCTCGATTAATCGTAAGGATCCTTCTTGTTTGATGAAGGCATTGCGTTTACTGCTTCGAAAATTTATGGAATTACGAGAGCAAAGGTTCTTTCTCTCGAGATCCGCCGAGTCACCGTGTGTAATCCGAACCCGAATGGAATTTCAATCTCCGAGCAAATGGAAAAGCGCGTTCTCCGTAATGGCGTAAAGGTCGCTAACCGTGGCGTGGTAATACGAGGTGGATGCTGTCGTCGTTTTCATCCTCTTCGTCCTGGAACGGTCGCCCTTACGCGCGCTCTTGAAAGTGCTCGATTCGTTTTGTCGTTAGAAGGCAAAGCCCTCGGTAAGTGCTCCATATTGCCAGTGCTCCAACGAGATAATGCCGGACGAATACGGGTTTTACTTTCGTAGCGCGAAGATATCGACGTCTCGTCCGTGGCATGCCACTTACCTTGGAGACTCTTCTTCGGGTTCTGCCCACGTAGAGGAGCGCGTGGATGTCCAATAGTAGAGCCGCACGAAGCGAAGATGTTCTTTCGCGACGGTTTGCGAAGTTTGCTCAAAATTTATACGGAGTAGTAGATATCGTTAGAAAGTTGCATCGCGCTGCGATCGAAGCATAAAATATCTTAGTTTTCTGTTACTTTTCTTCCGATGCAATTAACATCAACTTTGTTAAGGAGCGTGAAAGTACAGACGTTCCTTCGAACCCCGAATGATTTGTATTTTTATCGAAATCATGCAGATAGGCATCGCGCAAAAGGATAACTTTCTCGATCGACGAATCGATAGCGACTAGCCGTGAATGGCGCACGAAGCGAGTTACAGTTTAATATCGTAATATCTCGTTCGGTTTCCGATTAGTCGGCTTTCGACTCGTCTCGTTCGTCACGGAGAAACGCCAAGCGAAGGATTCCTCTCTCCTCGGCCGGTCATCGAGGCGTGGGATTGACTCTCTCGAGTGTATACGACGAGTTCTAACGAGTTGGCCGGTACTCGTTTGCGCAACTCGCTCGTTAGAACGACCGTTTATCGGTCCGTGGACGGTTCTCTCTGTTAGGCGCGTCCTCCCGCCGGAGGAGACGAGTCCTTCCGAGGGTGTGACGCGACCTACTCGCGCGACCACGGAGATTAGAACTTTGCGTTACGCTAATTGCAACACGGCTGCCGCCTCCCAACTTTCTTTTCTTTTGCTCGCGTCCGACTTACCTCCACTCGAGACTATCTCTCTAATTAGCTTGGAAGAAGATATGCGCCGGGTGGAAGATGAAAAATTCTCTCGTTCGTACGCTCGCTTAATCTATCAAAGATAAACGTAAGTAGATACGTATCTAATTAGAATGGGAGGATATTGCGTGCGAATTAATTAATCGACCAGTCGATTGAAAGAAATTATTTTCATCGCAGAAAAGTACGGACGTCGATCGTTCGCGCGAATTCTCGCGAAAGGAGAGACGCGCGCGCGCGCGCGAAAGACGAGAAAGACGAGAAAGAGAATTTCGTCTCTCTCGATAAGAATGTATCGACGTTGGGAGAAGAGGGGAGGAGGGGCTTGGCTCGGGCGGGCCAGAGGGCAACACGTTTCTCTCATTACGCTCTTTGCCTTCTCGAAATCCTAACTGTACAGCGTGCTCACCCCGCCCAAGGCTTCCTCCCGGCACCTAGACCACCTCCGCCATCGCGTTCACCGATAAACGGCGGCGGCGTCTAGGAATGGAAGAATGTACTCGACGATTTAGCCAAGTCGATTGACTCTTTTCAAAGCCTTCGTAGTAATTGTACAAATTTAACATTCTCGCGAAAAGTTCGTCGAACGAGGCGGGAAATTCGAAGTGGTGGTGCTAAGAACTGAGAGAAGGTGTTAAGCACCGCGGAATCTCTCGTGCCGACGGGATATCCGATAATCCACGAATGCAGAATGCACGTCGGTTAAGTACATAACCCTTGAAGACCTTTTCCTAGAACATAGGGCTTATTAAGCGGCGATAATGCACCGTAAGGCTGCCATACGATAGGGCCAGAGTCACGCCATCTTAAGAGGTGCCATCGCCTGCTTCAGGATTCTCTCTACTTCTCTTTTCTTCCTTATTCTCTCTTCTCCTCTTCTCTTCTCTTTATTATTATTATTATTATTATCACTATTATTATTTTTATATTTTTGTATTTTTATATTACTTTTGTATCATCCTTACATTATACTTGCTCATCGTATGGGCTGTAGGCCCATGATGTAATAAAGAGTTCTATCTGTCTATCTATCTATCTATCATCTATCTTCTCTTCTCTTCTCTTCTCTTCTCTTCTCTTCTCTTTAACATACCACATCCACTTTCTGGAGGTACGACTTGTCTGTGATCGTTAAAATTGGTCGTAAGGTAACGAGACGAATTATTCTGGATGATTAACTTCGCCATAAAAGAAATGAAAAGACGACTAGAAATCATTTTTAAAAATCTCACCTAATACCTCTCCCTAAAGAACGCGTCGTACTTTTTATGCGATTCTTTTTTTCTAGAGATCTCTGCTCGAGAAACGATCTCGTATCGATCGTAGGAGGAAACTTCATCGATCATCGATCGAAACGCAAGAACGACGTCGTGCTCGACACCGTTCGCCGTTTCTCGTTGATCGTGATAATGACATTTGAGAACGATCGATCGGTCGATCGATCGATCGATCGATCCTTTCGTATACCTACTATACCCACTCGATAGAGCTAATTCTCGATTAATCGTAGGACCGAATCCGATAATGAGGTTGCACCATACGTGGCGTGGTCTCGTTCCTGCCGGTGTGTCTCACCCGAGCCAACCACGGACTTATCTACTTTCACATTCCGCCGAGCGCGAAACGATTTGCCTCCGTGCTTTATTAACGGAATTTAATTGCGAACGCAAGGGGACCCTTACGCGGCGACGTTTTCAGCATTTCTCGCGACTGATTCATTCGGTTTTTCCTTGCAAAACTAGTTTCATTTCGTTCTACTCCGTGAACACTTTTTTTCACCTCTTTCTTTATTATTCGAATATCTTTCCAATAGTTTCCGGTATCCTTGATCGATAGGAACGATCGATGGATCGAAAATCTGCCTGCGAACGAGAGGATGATAATAAAAATTGCCAGGAGAAGGAAAATATTTCTTTGACAGAGATCGTTTCTCTTGGATAGTGATTAAGCATCTCGCAAAATGGATTTATTGCGTGAATCAATTAAACGCACGTTCGAGTATTTCCCGTCTCTCTTTATTCGTGATATATCCGAGTGAGATTTACGGTCGTGAGACTACTCGGATTCGTTGTAGGAGGAAAGAAAACGCTGCCGGTGGATTATTGGTTATAGGTGTACGGCCGTGCGGTAGGAAGATTAAGGGCTTATTACGAGTGCGAGGTAGAACTAATGAGCCGGCTACCAGCGAGTCCTTTATTGCGCCTATACGGCGTCGCGCAAATAAATTTGTTAGCATCTGATTACAACAAAAAGCAAAGGCCGTCGTGCCCGCCGTTTATCACGCCTAATTCGAATCCGTGCTGCAGCGAGAGAGAAAGAAAGAAGAAGAAGAAGAAGGATATAGAAGTATGTGTGTGTATGTGCGTGTGTGTGTTTTTGCGCGCGGGCGCGTGTGTGAGCGAAAGAGAAGGAGATAATTCTAATTGCGTCGTTAAATTGTAGAACTCGTATTCCATAGTCTCGATTCTTAATGAATCGCCGAGAGAAGGGACACGCTTAGTGTGGAATAAAATCCGTACTTGCTAATTGTTATATCGACACGAGGCAACTTTTATCTCTTGAAAATTACTTTTCCATACATACAGCATCTTCTTTACAAATTATTATTTTTTTAAATATGTATATAATTTTTACAATGTATCATTGAAAAAAATCAGACAATGTTTTTTCGATTTGGCGGGATATACTCTTTTCCTGATGCAAAAATATTCTTATAATTTGTTAGAAGAAATAGGAAATGGGGTACGATTCGCGCGTTAGAAAACGAGTATCACGGTCCGCTTGCAAAGGGCCGAAAGAAACTCCTGAAGCGGCGCGAATCGCGTGTCTTACGATCGTTGGCTCGCGCACAGCCGATGACCTTGGCACGACCTTCCTTCGAAGCGAGAAACCTCAGCGGGATTTGCGAGGGTAGTGCGTGCGTGGCTAACGTCCTCTCTCCAGCTCTCTTTCCTTCTAACGTCCGGCTAGTCGGATGAGTTACGTGCCTGCCTCCGGGCCACCTTTTAACGTCAATTCCAATTTTAAACCTGTCCATTTCATATCGCGTATATTTTGCATTCTATCCTAGATCGTTTAGGATCGCAGTGCCGATAATGATGTATCTAGCGAGTTTCAGGAGGATTTGTCGGTAACGGTAGTTTAGAACTCTATTTTGATTTTTTAAGATATAGAAAACATTCTACAAAAAGATTAGTGTATAAATAAATCGTTTGTCGGTTAATAGCCATGACTTCTGAATGATTTTTCATTTTTTTAGTAATTTTTTCATATTATCGACGGAAGGTTAGCAAAAGATACTAGGGAGCCATCTGACAGCAAAGAAGGAGAACCGAACAGCAGGTTACAGCAGTAAAACCGCACGATTTTAAAAGAGATCGATATTGGTTTTAAAAGGATAAAGTATCAAGGGGATGATTTTTTTCCGAAGGTAAAGGAAGAGAAGCGAATTATAAGTTGAATAATCGATTATATTTGGTAAAACATTTACAAGGTAATAAGACTTTTTTTCATTTAACGTGTGTGTGTTACATTTACAGGCAAGGCATCCTCGAAGACCGTACCAACTCTACGATAATCGTATTAATGTATAATGTTACTTATAAGAAAGTATGTACCACCAAATTATCGATATCGTTATTATTAATATTTAATATTACGGTATTACTACTTTTATTATTTTTTCAGGAACAAATACATATTCATTTTTTTTCTTATTTCATTGTTCAATATACATCAATTCACGATTATACGATCCGAAGAACTGCACCCCGCGAAAACAGACAAAGGAAAACGAATTAAGGTACGGATACTTTCGAAATGTCTCTCTTTTTTCTCTTTCTTTCTTTCTTTCTTTCTTTCTTTCTTTCTTTCTACGTCTATCGGAGAAGGAAAAAAAACGAATGGAAACGTAATATTGCGCGTTTTCCTCTCTTTCCCTTTCTTTCGTACGTTCCCCACTCACGCTCTCGACCCAAACGATTTCTTCTTTTTTTCTCCATTTTCTTTTTTCGCAAAACAATTCACTATTTTCGACTACTTACGCGAGACGTTTATCTTGGGCCAAGCTTTTGTCATTTTTTATACTCCTTTGCCTTTTCTACATCTTTTCCCTTTTTCTCCTCTCCTCTTCTTTTTCTCTTCCTCCCCCTTTATTAGAAACGCAGCGTCAACAGAGAGTCCGTATCACAGAGCAAACGTTCTTATTATTTTTTTTTTATTCTTAAAATTGAATCGCGAATATAGGATATTAATATACTTCTATCGGCGAAACCCGTCTTACATTCGTCTCATACGAAGTTTAGCCTCGTAAGATTCTCACCCTCTTTCATTCTGTCTCTCTCTCTCCCTCTCTCTCATTCGGAGATACGAAGCTTACTCGCATAAGGATCATCGTGAATAAAAACGGCATGAAACTCGTTGCGAATACTATTGTTAGTTCTGTCGGAAAAATCGTGAGCGAAGCAAAATATGCAGCATAAAAATGGAGTTCAGCGTGTATGGTATGCACGTATACGTGTATATGCATGTGTGTATGGATCTATGTACGTGCGTACATATTAATCGTGTACACGCCACAGTGGCGCGACTCGGAGGATTCTTGCGTCCCCTTCATTCTTTCTGTACGTGTAATATCTATAGTTCCTAAATATTATTAACGGTAGAGTACGGCTTCGTAATAGTTTAATTATCCATCGAAAAAACACGGGATCTTCAAAGAAGATCACTTTTCTTTTCCCATCTCTCTCGCTCTCATCCCTTTACCCTCGGGTCGCGTCAAGACGGTATTGCGTGAAAAGAAAGATTAACGCAGTCGCGTTTTCACGATTCGTTTGCAACGGTTTACCGAAAACGGAAAGAGGAAGAAAAAGAAGCCGCGAAAACGAAGGAAGAAACTTCGCTGTAACTCTTCCTTCGTATTTCCTTTTCTCTCGAAAAGATTTTTTCTCAAATCCGTCTTCCAACAGTGGAATGTGTCTTGCTCGTGATAACGATCGCGATGGCCGTCTTTCGCTGAATAAACGTGCATACGTTCCATACCGTTACGTATACTCTTTCTCTTTTTGCGAAAAATAACTCACGAAAGGACAAAACAATCTCGTTAGAGGTATCTTTGCGTGGTAAAATACTCCCGCAATGCCCCGTCCCGTTACTCTTTTCCTTCCTCGAGGACGATGTTATAAACTATGTACAAAAACAACGACACGATAGAATTAACACGCGAACTTTTTCTCTCTCGCCGTAGGTATAATATAGAAAATAATTTGTCTCAATAGCTCCACCTTTCTCTCTCTCTCTCTCTCTGTCTTTAATCGAAGAACCGTTGATCGATCGAGATCTCAAAATCCGTACGCGCACGTTGGGACTCTAATAAAAACAATATTAATAATGATGACAATAATAATATAATATAATATAATATAATAATAAAATAATAATAATAATAATAATAATAATAATAGCGATAATAGACAGTAATAGTTGCAATAATGCCGGTAATAAAGACATCGATAAAAATATTCATTAATAATAATAATTATTATTATTAATAGTTAATAATAATAATAATAATAATGAGGGGCCGGTGTCCATGTGATCCGTGCCGCATTGTCTACCGTACGATCGATAGCGTCTTTTAAACAGTGACTCTTGCGCGACTAATTACAAGAAGAAGAATCGCACTTTTCTCAGCTCCTCCATCTCCACCCTTTCTTTTTATTCATATTCATTGTTTTTCTCCTCGCGTCGTCTTATAGAAAAAAA
>JAIFRP010000006.1:5539380-5554814 GCA_032403825.1 Odynerus spinipes | reverse complement strand
GAGAGAGAGGAACGGCCCGCTATCGCCCATTACACGCGCGCGCGCGTAGATCGAGACACGAGTTCTATGCACACTCGTGGGCTGTACGTGTGCATCGGTGTGTGGGTCTCTCGCCACCCACAGACCCCTCTTGAAGCTGTGACTTCCCCTCGTACGTACGTACGTACGCGCGCGCGCGCTCGGGAGGGTACCCCCTTTCTGGTGCACGTGTTCCTCCTTCTCCTCCACGCAGACGTTCCTCTCTCGTGCGTGTGCACGCTCGCTCTCTGCTATTCAACGGGAAAATAGCGGGAGTCGATCGGTGTAACGGAAAATTTTACACCCACGATACGTTGAAAAGAGAGTGTGCGAGGGAGAAAGAGAGAGAGAGAGAGAGAGAGAGAGAGAGAGGCGATACGAGCATTCCAGAGTCGCTAACGAGAACCGATAGATTTTCTCTCTTCGCCTCTGGAAATTTTTCATCTCCTTCTTTCCGACATTTGACATTCCGGATTGATTCCCATCCCTCGAAAAGTTACAAACACTTTACTGCTCTGAGTTATGTGCTGTGTGTATCGAAGCATCCTAGAGGACGAGTATCGATATCACCGTAAGAGAGAAAGAGAGAAGAAGAGAGAGAGAGAGAGAGAGAAAGAGTGGGGGGAAGGGAGAGAGAGAGGAACAACGATCGCTCGATTTTCGCTGAATGTGACGGTGCAGAGTGGTTGGACGATCAGGGGGAGGTGAAACTGCCCTCCCGCATTTCGGGCGCCGTTACGTCGTTCCGTGAAGGGCACTGGAACGCTCGCCCCACTAATATTTGACAAATTTGTATGCATATTCACGTGCAGCCTGGGACATCCGTGTATATATTCATACATATATATTATATATATATATATATGATACATACGATATCTCTATATATGTATTATATGTATAAACGTATATCTATATCTATGCGTGTGCTTATATAACAGATCCGTAAAACATGCAGTAGTGGACTATGTACTTACATATATATATATAGGTTTGTACATACATAAAAATACACGCATCTGCACGTACCTACGTGTCAACGCTGTGGAGAGACGGCATTAGCTCTGCGAGAAATTGAAAGAAAAAAGAGTGAGTGAGTGAGAGAGAGAGAGAGAGAGAGCTCATGGGCCAGGTCGACACACTGTTGCCAACGCGATAAAACCAATCACCGAAATAACCGCAGACCACCTCAGCCGGCTTCCCGTCATGGACACGTGGCCGCGAGAGAGCACTCACACAAGCGCATACAATTCACGCGCGGTCCACGGCACACCGTGTCGCCGCTATGCGACGAGCACACGTTCACGAGAGAACGACCGAGTCGATACCTATATTCGTATCCATTGCTCCGTCCCTCTCCCTTATCGTTTCCTCGCTCTATCGGTCTATCTTGCTCTAGCTCCATCCTTCTTCCTCGCACGTCGTCCGCGTGCGCGTCTCGCTCTGACTATCTATCTCTCTCCTACCCAGGTCTCGGTCGCTAACAGTACAGCCCATAGATATATACATATATATCTATATACGTGCACGCATGGAAGCTGGAAGCACGCGGAGCTCGAAGCCCTGCGGCTTCGCGATGCTACCACTGAAGGTTTAATTAGCGAATCGGTTAATCCCATATGCGATTATTAACGCGAAATCGGTGCGAAAATAAGCGGTACAAATCGAATGTAAGGATCGTTCACCGTTCAGACGTTTGGAAGATGATCTTTTGACGAAGATTAGCAAATTTCGAACGATGATACAAAGATGTACTGATATCGAGTAATATGATTGATCACAAATGAGTTGGCATCGGGAACGATAATCCGTCCTTTTACGATCGACAACAGGATCTTCTCAGTTTGGAGTAAACTTTTCGAGAGGATCCAGCAGGCGCGTAAACGTCCCGATTTATGCTACTCGTTTATGGGGGATAATGTGAGAAGCAGAAAAAAGTGCGAGGAAAAGAGAAAGAGAGGGGGGAGATAGATAGATAGAGAGAGAGAGAGAGAGAGAGAGAGAGACGCGACTGTCGGGCGAGTTTTCGCGAGGGCTCTGCGTCTGGGTGTGCTTTCACCTAATGGGCGACATAAACTCCCCCTCGAAAATCTTAAAATAGTCGCTGCAATTTATGCGTCCTGTTTTTGCACCTTCGCCATCGTTCTCTTTTCACCGGCACGCTTCACGGCGATATCTCTCGCGACTAGAAGAGCGTATGTACGTATTTGTGTGTGTGTGTGTGTATTTGCGTGTGTACTAAACTCATATTGTACTTGTATTCCTTCGCTAAGGTATAAGGTACGCTTATATACCCCGGCATATTAGGTATTTGTGTACGCTCGCGTGTGTAAGTACCCGAGGATGGTTATGCGTACAAATGGCCACTACAGCCGGCATCAGTCTCGCAAGGTAGAGAGAAAGAGATAGGAAGGAACCTAGTCGAAACTTGTTCGCTTATTTTTGAAATTAACGCGCACCGTAAACGCACGCCGGCCACCGGCATAACCCGCGTATTAACTTTAATACAATCGTGCGGGAATTTTTCGTACTATTTTTTTTTTCAAGTGACGCTATCGCGAGATAGTTTGGCATTTAAATAATAACAGCGGAAATAAATCTCCTAGTAGGAATGATTCGGAAAGAACAACTTTTCAGTTCGTTTTGCGTTCACTTATTGTCTTTTTTTCGACATAGAAATTGTTGACAGAAGTTTGCCAAAAATTGTGCCTTTTAACATCGAAATCGTCGAGTCCAGGTTATCGATGCTATTTAAGAACGGTCCGCACGAAAGTGAACGCTCATCTGTACGTTTTCTTATCGATTAGTTAAAGAGATTCCAATCGATCGTGAAACTACCTATACGGCACGCACACCGCGTAGATCGGACCCGGGCGTTAACACAGTGACCTCTATAATCTCTCGGAAAGATTCCGGCCCATTGACCCATATAATTTCTCGGAAAACACCTGGCCAGGAAGCGAGTTCGATGTCCCGGTCGTTCAAGATACGCTTTTTTCTTCGCTATCGACGATGTTACGCTTGTACACAAATCTGTGTGTGTATATGTTACATAGGTTTTAGGAAGTAAACACACGAAATCGCACCCACACATACACCCGTTTCTAAATTCTTAGAATAAGCTGCAGCGTAAAAAGCTGTAGGCATAAAAAAGTGCCTCTCGTATCGGCCGACTCCTCGTCGTTAATTCCACCTTATATGGGCATCGTTCACCTATATAAATTCTTGGAAGTCGAGTCGGGCGAGCACGATACGAGGGATAGGTCAGTTTCTTCTTTCCGTAAATACACATACACATACTTCGTATATACGTATGTATACACAGAGTCGTGGCTAACGACGGGAGATAATTTCTCGTTTTAAAGGACGAAATCTTATCGGCGCCTTTTTTTCTTTATACACGCATAGGTAGTAGCCCTTGTCGTACGACGGACAGAGCCGACGAAGCGTCCCACTCCGGGGCTCGAACTTTCGAGCGTAAACAAAAAAGGATGTCTCCTTCGTTCTCTTGAAGCCGATGAAAGAGCGTTATCTCGAAGATAAGCGTGTCCTGGGGATTTACATCCGTCGATAGACCGTAGAACGACGCACACGTACGGCTTCCGCGTACCACGTTTCACGTAGTATGCACGTACCGATAGGAGCCGCTCGGTAGAAAAGCTAAAGATAGCGACGCGGGTAGCTTTCACGCCTACTTCCGGGGCAAAAGGGTGCTGTTGCTTCTGCTGCTGCTGCTGCTGCTGCTTACAGCCGCTGTCGCTCGCCGATGTTGGGACGCAGAGATCCAGGATGACAGATAACCGAACGAATTCCAACGTCTTCCTGTCCACGACGGTCACTCGTGAATTCGTAAAGTAGCAACGACTTCTCCGCGAAACGTCAATTTCCCGTTCTCGGCGTTTTACCAGCAACGCGCGGTGAACGTCGATCGATCGACGAGCGTCGAGCTAATTTCAACGACAAAGGCAACGGGGCCAGCGCGAAAGTTAACTCTCGAGAGTATTTTCGGAACACTAGGAAGATACAAGATTCATTCGTATATTTGCGAGGTGCACACACCGAGGCGCGCGCGCGCGCGCACACACGTACACCACGGGGAAAGGTTACGAGGGACCCTCGGTAGTTTTGCAACAAAGCGGAAACGAATTACACAGGAAATATTGCGGTAAAGGGAAGTAGACGTAGGTACTTTTCCTCTACCCCCTACCTACCCCAACCCCACCCCCTACGACCGCTTCTAAAACCCGTTCGTTTAACACATGTATACAGTCGCTACAAATAAACAAACGAGAGAGTTTCTGTCTCTCTCTCTTTCTCTCTTTCTCTCTTTCTATCACGTGACCACGGCTCGTTTATTTGTGAACCGTGAGATACTCGGCCCCGAAAAGGGACTACGACAATTAGCAACGGGCAAAGTAGTCCTAGACATTTTTGCCACCGTAAAATACAACACGCGAAACGCGCTTTTCTCTTCCGTTACGCAAACGCTTTTTACATTTCTTACGTCTATCGTGCGTCAATAACGAGCTCTTGACGAGTCCATAATTTATATATCCGGACCATTTTTAGGTCAATCGAACCACCTGCGAGAGGCGTCCCGTCGATCGCGCGCGTTCGAGAACGACCGACTCATAAATTATAGGACTAATTATCGCGCTCGCGTTCTCCACTAGCTTGCGTTGGTGTCGGCGAACGTGCACTTGTGCACGCGAGCGCAGGTACTCACCTACTGCAAAAAGTTTTACTTAATCATGTCGCAAAGTCGCTCTCCACAAAGAAGCAGTTTTATCATCCTCCGAGGAACAGGACTGCCTCCCTCCCTCTCTCTCTCTCTCTTTTTCTCTCCGTCTCTCTCTTTTTCTTTCTCTTCTTTTCATCGAGCGAGGGTCCTCTAACTTCGGTAGAAGAAAAACGGAAAGCGGAGCACCGTTGGGGGCGCGGAGACTCTCCCCCTTCTCGCCCTTCTATCTCTATCCCTTTCCCCCTTCGCCCGTCTCTCTCCTCATCCTCCTCCTCGGGGCTTTCACATCCAGGGCTACTCTAGTTTTCGAGGTTATCCCTAGATAGGGAAAAAAATGTCTCGAGCACGGCAGCTGGGTAAAATCGTATCTCCAGCAGCGTCGTCGTCACCGTCACCGCCTCCTCTACCTCTATGCTCTCTGCTCTCTCTCTCTCTTTCTCTCTCTCTCTGTCTTTCTGTATCCACCACCCACTTCTCTCCACCTCCATCTCCTCCTTTCGACGAAGGGGTCGTCCTCGTTGTCGGAGAGTATTGGCCGCCACGAGCAAAAACCTTGGAGTCGTGTGTATGTGAGAGAAGGAAAGAGAGAGCTAGCGTCGTTAGTATTTGTCCGTTCGTTGAAGGTTTCTACGTGTAAAGGTACGAGAAAAGAGGATGAAAGAGAGAGAGAAGGAGAGTAGAGGAAAAGAGAAGAGACGGCGGCGGGGGGACGAGGAGGAGAGCAAACCTGTGAGACTCGTTCCTCCGCACACAGGCCATCCTATATTACGGAGTCTCACCCTCTACAACCCTGTCCAACCCCTGCTCAGCCCCTCGCCCCCGGGCCCTCGAGATGAAACCCAACTTCTCTGCTGCTGCTGCTGCTGCTGCTGCTGCTACTACTACCTCGACTCTCACCCAACCTTTCTACCTCCCTCCTTCCATCTCTCTCTCTCTCTCTCTCTCTCTCTCTTGCTCTCTCGCTCACTCGTTCTCTCTGACACACAGACACACACACAGAGAGCCCTTCTACCTCGTAGCCTGTCGGGGAGTAAGGGAGTCCTTTGGGGTTGAATCGAGGGAGCGAGAAGAGCAGAACGCCGGTGCGGAGAAGGTAGGACACCGGCAAGAGGAACGTGTCCGAAGAGCGTTGTATATAACTTTGCCGGAGCGAACGCTCGCGCGCAAACGTGCCCCACACACACGCACACATACATTTATATAGAAGCACAGGTACGAGTACTCTAAGAGCGGGCGCGCTAGCGCGCCTGTTTGTACGCGCGGAGCTTCTGCTACTCTCTGCGCGTATACCTGCCTCTTTCTCTCTCTCTCTCTCTCTCTCTCTCTGCATTTCATTTTGTAAGTGTATCCGTACGCGTACGTGCGGTGTACGTGTGCGGGTTGGTGGTTGGATCGAGGAGCACGGCTGAGCTGCCGCTGGGTGATATTAATTTCTCTGCGAGCGCTTTCGTCCATCTACCTTCCCACCGCGACTACGAAAGGTCCCTGGTGACCCCGCGAACGAAAGAGAGAACGAAGGAAAGAGAGAACATGAGAGGGATCTCGTTGTGACACTCGGCGGTCATTTCAAAACTACGACGACGCCCTTCGTCCTTTCCTTCCTGTCGCGAAAGAGACTCTTGGCAGGTAGCTTTTCAAACTATCGCAGGATTTTTCCTCTCCGAGGGACCGCGCACAGGTGACTCTTTGTGGAAAGAACGTAAACGCTTTTCTCCGGCGAAAAAAGGAAAACGGTGGTGGAAGGAAAGGATGGTGGTCCGTTTGATGGTAGATCGATCCACGTAGGTGTATCGTCGTGTGCCATAGGTTATTATTATTACATTTATTAAACGGAGCAGATATTTGGATACGTATACGGATCCATGGGGTCGACACAAATTTAATAGGCTAGCCGAATTTCGCGCGGGTATATTTGGATATGGAAGGAGTTCCAGATGTACGAACGGAAAATTATATTCGGGTCGAATTCGGCACGTGGACTCGGAGCTAATTCGATGAGTGTTCCTCGCCGACGACACGAGGTTATTATTAACGTCATTACCGGTGTCATTTTATAAAAGGACTATCCAGACTCTTCCGTTGCCGCGGAGACAGGTCGAACGACGATTAATATATCAAAGCATTGAAATATTCCTGATCTCTCTCTCTCTCTCTCTCTCTCTCGTTCTCCTTTAGTGGGGCAAGTGGAAGAAGGGGTTACCGAGCGGGGTTAAAATTCGAACGCGCACGAAAAGCAGAACGTTTCGAAACGCTTCACGTCCCGCTCGGTATGAAGCACCGTCTAACCCGTGGATCCTTTGTAATCTCGTTGAGGACGATCGCGGACCATCCCGGGGATTCTCTTCACCCGCTTGCCCGGCTTGAATCTCCGAGTCTAAAAAGCCGTATAGTGGTAGCCGTACGGCGCGTAGCCACCCTCATCGTGCGCATAAATCACAATAGAGGCGGAAAGTGCCGCGGTGAACTTCTCAAGCAGGGATATGTTCTCGGGACTGTAGTCTTCCATCTCGAGCCGCTTTTTCTCCTCTTTCTTTTTTTTCTTTTTTCTTTTTTCTTTCTCTTTTTCTTCTTCTTCTTCTTCTTCTTCTTCTTCTTTCTGCTTTCCCTTCGTCGTCATCGTCGCCACGATCTTCTTGCTACTTCGCAGCTTCCACTTTTTCTCTCGCCCCTCTACCTCTCTTCCACAGTCTACGTTTCAGCTAACCCTCTTCTCCGAAATTCAACGAGATACACCCCTTTCGTTCTCCCCAGCAGCAAAGTCACCTTCACGCGGGTATTAGTCGAGCGGAGCATGACTCAGAGCTCGCTACGATGATCGATACATTCCGAAATACTTCACGCCTGCGACACATGTAGCTATCGAAAGCAGCGTGTTGCGATATTCACGGGATTACATTGTTAAAAAACGTTTCGCGAAACGCGGCTATCGAAAGGGGTTATTAATTTTTTCTAGGTAACCCGTCTGCCAGAAATTTCGCGGTATTTTCGCGGATTTCGCGTGAGTACGTCGGACGAAGCATGGGAATCGATATGCACACACGTACGATGGATATAATATACGTGTGATGTGCTACGCGTAATGATAGAGAAAAGTATTCGAGAACACGATGGACGAAGTAGAAAGAAGGAACAAATATGGGAGTGGGAAGATCGAATGTCATCCTTTATACCTTAGGTGGTCCCCGTGGATCCTAGCTGAGCCCTCCTTTCGTATCTTTACCCCCATTTCATCTTCTACCACCCCACCGGCTCCCAAACCGCCCTTATTCTCTCTCGCTCTCTCATTTTACCCCACTCTCTTTCACTCTTACACTCTCCTAGTCTTTACCGTGGTGCTCCTCGAGTCTCTTAGGTTGGGTTTCTATCCTCCTACTACCACTACCACTACCACAACCTCTACCTTCCCCTTCCTCTATCGCTCCTTCTCCGTCCGTCCCTTCGAATCGCCCGAAGCAAAAAACCTGCCAGTCTGCACAAGGGGTAAAAACGGCCCCGAGAACAGAACGGGAGTGGGTGGATCTGTCGGTGGATGAAGGTAGGGAATTATTTTCTGAGATCTCGACCATGATTTTCCATAGCTGTCGGTACGCTTATTAAGAATTTGATAAAAACTTTTCGAACGCGAATTCGCGACCGAAACACGTCCAGCTTTCCTATTAACTTTATCTCTCGTGTCTCGTTCGATGTAAACTCGGACGTGACCCGTTTGCTCCTTATTTATTCCCATCGATTTTTAAACATTTAGTACGTGTTTTTTCGTCGGAAATAAATATCTAGAAACAGGTATAAATACATTGTTTTTGGTGCACTCTTTTCGTAGAATTATTCGAGACGGAGTTTCTCGTTCGAGGTCACGGATAGCCGCGTCTTCGATCCCCCGAAAAAGAAGCGAGGACGTAAAATCATGTCGAAAGGAGCTGGAAGAAGGGGGAGGTTGGAAGTCGAGGAGGTAGGGCGAAGGGCGAAGTATGTCGGAGAAGAATGCAAGGTGGGCCGCGTGGGTGGAAAGACTGCAGAGGATGAGGGCTGATATAGAAGGATATTTTTCAGGCTTCTTCCCGACGGTTCTTCGAGCGTTATAGAAAACCACTCCTCCATCACGGTACCGGGATTCCCTTTTCCTGCGGGTACGACCTTTGACTCTCTACCCCTCACACCACTCGCGAGAAACAGTATTAAAAATCCAAGGTTGGCGTGCTAGCGACGTCGACCTATCGTTTTTCGATCGATTCCAAGCTCCGTTCCAAAAAATGAATATAAAAAAAAAATGAATCAAAAAGAATGTTTAAAGAATCGAAAGAATGTGGATCGGTAGGAATGGGAAGAATAGTTCTGATCCACGTTCAATTCTCTTAATCTCTAATTCAGCTCCCACCTTACGCTGCTAATTCGACGAATTTAAAAAAGAACTGGGACAAAGAAGTCAACGTAGCACGCTAGTTTCTCGGAAGTAACACGTAGGGATTAAACGTTCCCTTTGTTCGTTCGCGGTCAAAGTCGTCCGGCCGGTCGGACCATACCCCTTTGTCTTTCGGTGTCTTTTTCGCAAGAAACTTCCCTCTTCTGTTGGCTCTCTCTCTCTCTTTCTCTCTCTCTCTCTCTCCTTCCCTCATTTTCGTGCTTCGTTCGTCCTCTCCTTTAGTATTAGACCTTTAGGTAATGCCATGGTGGGCTCTGCCGTCACTCCGAACTCCCTTCGATCCCCCACAATTTCGATCTCCCCATCCACGAAGCAAGAAAGAGAGTGAGGGAGGTACTATATATAGATAGAAACAGAGAAACAGAGAGAGAGAGAGAGAAAGAGAGAGAGAGAGAGAGAGAGAGAGAGAGGCTAGCTTCCATCGAGTCGAGAGAACCACCCTTCTTCTTCTTCTTCTTCATCTTCTCCTTCTAGCGACCTTCCTTCTAGTCCTCCTCTTTCTGGAAACGAAGGAAGAGCTTCGGCGGAGCCAAAGAGGGGAGGAGCAGGGTGTACGCGGCGACGGTGCGCAGAGGGGCGGTTGCTCGGAAGGGTAAGTTTCTTGTTAGGGTCCAGACTCACTGGCGACTCCTAAGTTTCTATAGGCATGTGTTCCCTGGCGCGGAAGGGGACACGGAGGACTGGGCTCGCTTCTAAGGGGAAGGAAAGAAGGAGAGAGAGTGAGTGTGAGAGAGAGAGAGAGAGAAGGAGAGAAGGAGAGGGAGAAACCGGAGGTAGCGAAGGGTCCAAACAGCCGTGCCTGGACAAACAAACCAATGGACCCGAAATTCGCTGCCCCGTGATTCGGATTGTTTGAAGATTAAATCAGCCTCGAACGGTGCTGCTGCCTCCGAGTGCAGCCACTCGAGTTCGATTGTGCGGTGAACGTTTTCCGAAAAGAAAAAACAGAGAGGAAGAGAGAAGGAATGAGGGAATACGTTTCGTGTTCGCAACTCTCGTCGAAATACTTATCGGTACGCGTTTCTATCGATAACACGCCAACGTCGTTTTCCCGATTCTTATCGCGTAATTACCGAACAATGCTTTCCCCTGTCGTTCTGAAAGAAAGAAGAAGAAGAAAAGAAGAAGAAAAGAAACGAGTAGAACGCTTCCCTCGCGCTTCGAATCGGAATCGACTTTCACGAATGGCCGAGCGGGTTCTCCACTTTCGCGCAGCGCTCGCAGCCGGCGAGCGACATTAATTTTGTTCTACGCCGAGGTGTCCCGGGGCGAAACGAATTAATAGCGAGCGAAGTCGTCGTGGCATAGTATTCGCGCCACAGATAATTTCCTATCATCCCGCTCTCCCTACTCGATGGCGTGGAATAGACTCGACGATCGTTTCGATATCGAATAAATAAAAGTATTCGAACTCGCTTCCCCGCCCACGCGTATCCCGCCCTTTTTGTTTGCTCGCATTTTATCGAAGCTCGCGCTTATCCGTTACGTGCTGGTGAACGTACTAACATACGTACGTATGTATGTATTCGATCAGGACGGATTGAACGGTAAGTACAACCATCGAAATTTAATCGATGCTAATGGAATGCGTTATCAACCCTTAGCCGAGTTCCCGATTTCTTTCGCATGTAGACAAGTCGTTAACCTCTCGAGCTTTCGCCTTTAAAAAAAATACCCTTGCCTTCTTCTTCTGCTTCTTCTTCTTCTTCTTGAGGTATATCGACTATTTACGTCGCTCGATGTCCCGATGAATCTTAAATAAACTTGTCGCTGTTAAAATCGAATGCTCGGCGGTCAATTTCCGAGGGGACGAATTTAAAAAGCTTAAAAAAGCTCAGAGATGGTCCTTCCCGGTCGGACGTAGTTGCCGTCGAAAGGTCGAAAGTAGAAAGTCAATCGTTCGAAGTCGTGGAAAGGGCTGCAGGAGAGAGAAAGAGAGAAAGAAAGGTAGAGTAATCGGGTGCATAGCGTCATCATCATCGATCGAAAGCTCGGAAGCTCGAGTCCGAACTCGGGCAGCGGTTCCACCTGCGGATCGACACGGGTCGATCGAAACGTCTGTGTGGCACCTGTGCGCGCTCGTTCGATCGCTCTCGGACGCGCAACACCGTCCTAGACTCCCCCATTCTCTCTGTCCCTTCTCCGTTATCCCTCTCTCTCTCTCTCTCTCTCTCTCTCTCTTTTTCCGTCGGGAGAGCGAGGTGAACGTTCTTCGTTCACCGGCTACGTACGCTGCCGGACACTATTTAATAATACATTACCATGTACATTAACGCGATACAGGGACGATACCGTAGCCGTGCAGGCCGACGTGCGAGTTCACATTAAAAACCGTCTGCGCGCGCGTATTTAGAGAAGGAGGGAGAGGGAGAATAAAAGAGAGAGAGAGAGAGGGAGAGAGAGAGAGAGACGCGTAGGACACACTCGCGTACGCATCGCCGGTCCACCTATCTTTGTATACCTTTCAACGTAGTGACGCGCGAAAGAGGGGTGGTTAGGGGGTCTCTACCCCGCCCCCGCCTCTCTCTCTCTCTCCATGCAACGTTGCATCTATCTTTCTCTCGCTAACATTTGTCCTTTTTCTCTCTCTCTCTTCCCCCCGTCCCACCGCTCTCGCTCTTTTTCTCTCTTTCTGTCTCGAGAGCAGAACGTGTACTATTCGCGCGCGCACTCTCGCGCGGCAGAGAGTTGGACGCACACTCGAACGCATAGACACGCACGTGGTACGCGTTCCTGCCTGTATATTTCAAGTCTGCGGGCATAGTTGCAATGCAGCGTGCAATATGCACGCTGCGGGGGGAGAGGGAAAGAGATAGAGATAGAGCGGGGGAGAGAGAGAGAGAGAGAGCGAGAGAGAGGTGGAGGTAGAGCGTGGACTATAGTGCTCGAAGCCTCGTAGCGCATCGACTGGGGAGTTGGGGTTGAGGTAACGAGAGAGTGAGAGAGAGGGAACGATGTTAGTGTGGGTTTAGTGCGAGGTATAGTGGACAGCCTGGTGGACTAACTGGGGCTCGTGTTACGGAGGTGCACACCGACGAACTTAATATATCTATACGCTTGTTGCAGGTTGAAGGAGAGGGACAGCGAGAGAGACAGGGTGAAAGGTAAAGGGAGGAAAAGGGGTTCGGGGAAGCGAAGGACTGGAAATGGGTAGAGAATGAGGCAAGGTGAGAGAAAGAGTGAGAGAGAGAGAGAGAGAGAGACAAAGGAAGAGTACAGTCTAACCAAAATGTTAATTATTTAACTAGGAGGAAGCTCCGTTAACGAGCGGAGTATGCACGGCGGAGTGGCTAGAAGCGGAGAGGTGAAAAAGGGTAAGGAACAGGTGACTAGGAGACGAAACGGCAAGAATTTTCGGCAGCTTCGGAATATTTTTCTACTTTGTCTTTTTCTTTCCTCTTTAAAGATGTAAAACTCCAAGTTTAAGAAGTTTAAAGAAAATGGATGGAAAATGTTGGAATAAGTAGGATATACCTTTCGGAAACTATGGGCAGGCGTTTGAAAAGTCTTCGCCGCTACGGATGATCGATGTTAAAGCTGCCCACTGGAATTCTTTTATCGCGTGACGTTACTCGCGTTCGCGTTCGCGTTGTTACTTTATTGCGAAGTAATTTTGCGTACCCTAAAGAGAGACCGGTAAAAATGTAAAGAAAGAAAACAGATAGGCAGAGAGAGAGAGAGAGAGAGAGAGAGAGAGAGAGAGGAGAAAAAGAGATGAATTTTTAGCTTATCGTATACGGAGTACGAACTTGTATCCGCATCGTACGATAAAAAAACAATGTTGCTGTACGCACCGAGAGATGCATACAACGCAGTCTGCTATAATGGAATTCGAAACGCGTAATTTCGAATCGGAGTCGAGAACGTCGACGGGATCGTAGAGGCGCGCCTCGAGAACGCGGATAAATAATGCGATAACGCGATTGTTTTACTCAACGATTTTCGCTCGACCCCTCGACCTCTTTCTTTCCTCCTTTCTTTCGTCTCATCAACCCCCTTTTTGCATGACCGCGATCCTGGGGCCTGGAAAGTGTAACGGACGTGGAATAGAGAGAGGGAAAGAGAGAGGACGAGAAAGAGCGAGAGAAAAGAGACTCCGGCCGCTCGTACTACCCCCTTGAGCGAAAATGGGGTAAATCGAGATGAGAGGCAGGGAAATTAGTGCGTGGAGGATTTTATTGGAGCGTCGGCGTGTAATGAAGATTTTACGAGCGACGCTCGATTATTGGTTATTTAACATCCTCGTGCCTACGGAGAAGACCGAGTGGGATGCGATAGGGTGAGAGAGATAGAGAGAAAGGGGGAGAGAGAGAGAGTGAGAGAGAGAGTGCGTCTCCCTCCCACTGCGCGTTTGCCCTCTAATTGTTTTCCACCGGCGACGTTACCTCATCGGGTTCCCTCCTAGCCAACTTCGTTCGTTCGCGATTCACCGATAGATATCTCAGACGTGAGACACTCTAATTACCTTGCCACAGCGTGCAGAACGTAGGAAAGGATCGGCGGGAGGATCGGACGAGCGAGATATCCTTTCTTACCGAGACGCCAGCACTCGTTGCTTTATGGAAATGAGGGATGAAAGAGATAGCAGCGGATCCTGCTAATTCTTTCATCGTTGATACCCTAATGCATTTCGCGTTAGGCAGGTGAACCTTCAAATTGGAGTTGGGATATAGGATAAAAAGGAAAAGGAAAAGAAACAGGATTCCTTGCTTTTCGAATCCATTTATTCGCCAACAACGTCGTTTCCTTCCAGCTCCGGAGCTTCGAAATTTCGAGCGATCTCAAGACCCGATTCCACGACGTTTGTACTTGGCTCGAAGTTCCTTCTTTGCCTTATCGACTATGCTCGACTCTTCTGGTTTGCACGGACCATCTTCGAAAGGAAGTTTCGGGAGTCTTTATAGTCCATTCTCTCCATAGCTACTCTTCGAGCTTCTCTTCGCACAACGAAATCACCGGACGTCGTCGTTCTTGCTTTCTACGTGCTATCCAGCAACGTCTTCGTTCCCGTTGCGTTGTCTTCGTCCTCGTCGTCCTGGTCTTTCTTCTCGATGTCCTTGAAGCTTTCGAATGGAACTCACGAGAGAACTAGCGAAGGTTCGTGATATCACGATCCACCTACAAGTTCAAAGAGAGAGAGAGAGAGAGAGAGAGAGAGAGGGAGAGAGAGGAGAGAGCGAGTGAGAGACAGAGAGAGAGGAGAGAGCAAGTGAGAGAGAGAGAGAGAAAGCGGCCATTTTGCTCGCTTTCCCTCTCTCCGCCTCTCGGCTCGCTCTTCCTCTGTGTGTCTCTCCCTCTGTCCCTCCCGGGGTTCTCTCTACCCCCGTACAATCCTCTAACGGCCCCCACAGCGTAGTGGTACGAGGGAGAGTTGCAGGGGGTGGTTGAGGTGGGTTGAACGAGGGTGAGGGCCTGCAAGCTACACTCTCTTTCGCTCTCTCCCTCTCTCCCTCTCTCTCTCTCTCTCTCTCTCTCTCTCTCTGTATATCTGTGTGTGTGAGCCTCTCTCTCTGTATATGTATATAGATATATAGATATATATGTATATACTATATAGATATACCTGCCCTGCCCTCCAGTACCGGAAACAGCTCCGTCACGAGCTCAACCAACGCCATGGTAGCCAACATGGCGAATCCAGCGGTGCTCATACTTTTCGGATCCATTTCGAATTCGTCTTTCCTCTACAATCGAATCGATCCATCGAATCGTACGTTCTAAATTATCTCTTCGATCCCTCTTTCGAAAACTCATAAAAATCGTATGATTTCGTTAATAAAATCCTTGGGACCCTACGCATAAGAAGAAGAAGGACCTCGTCCTTGGTGGTTGCGCTCATTGAATTGTGGAGAACGCGCGATATACATAGGCGCGAGTAAGTACGCGTGAGTAAGCATCGAAGACAAGAGCAGTGGTGCTCTTGGCAGCCACCGCACGCGCCTTCCCTTTATCGCTTCTGTTCGGAGTTACTGTATATATACGGTATATCGAGTACCAATTAGAGACAATACGGCCGTCAATGGAAAAGCTAACTTCCAGCCGAGAATATCGCGAGAGTGCCGGATCGATCTATCTATCTATCTCTCGTTTCTGTGTAGTCGTCGCATCGAGAACGACGTATCCGTGTCGATCGATATGAGCACGGTTTACGTGTGTAAAATGGAAGATACGGTCAAACTCGTATATGTATCTACCTATATACGTACGTACGTGCCATGATAATTCATTAACTTTCGTTCGAGCGTTTCCTTCTCT
>JAIFRP010000006.1:5518696-5529388 GCA_032403825.1 Odynerus spinipes | reverse complement strand
GACTTCGAAAACAGATTGGAACAAAGCGCTGAAAAGTATAAAATAACTACGCACTAATTTTGGAATAACTTTATAAAAATAGAGAAAAAATTCATCTCGATCGGTCCATCCGTCTCGGCGTGAGGCCCGGACAAACAGGGAAAAAAACAACATCGCCCACTGTCGAATTAAATAACCTTCTTCTTTTCGAAGTCGGTTAAAAATGAAACATATACGTGAAAACGTTGTAATCGTGATTGGAACGATAATAGGTGATTAGCCAAATTGTAGCCATGCAAAGTAGCCCATGGGTCATTAATGCTTCATTAATATCGTGACTTCGCCACTGCGAGCGGAAAAAACTAGCACGCTATTTTCTTCTTCTGTTGACGGATAAGCCACATCGGCAAGCGTGGTAAAAGATGGGCCGAGAAACTTCCCCTACTGATTTTTTAATCAGCTTATTTTCTTGCATCAACTCGCCGTATAATTAGTCCCGAGGTGAAAGTTTAAAGAATGATTAGGCACCGTGCCGGAACTTCGGGGATTTCAACGAGGCGAAAAGTCAAGGGTGGGTGGAAATAGATGACGAGAACTTTATCAAATGAGCGACAAGATTTTGTAGATGTCGAAAAGAGGGAATTTTAAAGGTTATCCGAAGAATTACGTTAATCAGAAGCTTTTTGCAAAACGATTACACCGAGTGGAACGTAAGTGCATGAAACTTCGACCAACGAACGAAATACATTTTATTTACTTCGAATCAACATCTTCACGGCGTAGATTAACTTCGTTCCTTATTTCTTCCTTAATAAATATACAACGGTGACCGTAGGCGAGAAAAACACAAAAATGGAAGGACGACGGAAGGAAAGTTTCATTCGCTTAATGGAAAAGTAAATAATCCCGCTAGGAAGTAAGAAGGTGAGCACAATTGTGGGGCGGTGAGGAGATGGGAGGCGAAGGGGTGGAATGGATCGAGCGTCGGTGTGAGTTTGGACAGAGGTAGCGCGATCACGAAACGTTGGTACAACGGCAGAAGGTAAGGACGGGAGGAGGGAGGTAATAAGGGTAAACTACCCTCGTTCCATTACACGCGCTATCATGGTCCGCGCGAAACGTTTATTAATAACCAAGGAAGCTAATCTCTCTCTCTCTCTCTCTCTCTCTTTCTCCCTCTCTTTCTCCCTCTCTGTTTCACTGGCAGTACAGCGCAGCAGTACCTTCCACTCCTATTTTCCACAGGCTCGCTCTACAACCCTCCAGCACCGTATAGCCCGCTCACTTTTCAAGCCCTCCTCTGTCGACTTCTTGGATGCGTGCAGGTCGCTCGAAATTCTAGTCAGAGCTACGTTTCTTGTGAAAGTGTAAGGGCTCGTAGGTGTAGACGTGGAGGAGGGTGCGCGTGTAGGTGCGTTAAGGTTATATCTGTCTCTCTACCCTTAGCCGCCTCTCGGGCGCCTTCGAAGCTCCACCTCGCCTCTCGCCCCCTTACTCCTGAGATCGTAGAGAACGGTCGGCCCTCGGTCGTTCGTTCGTTCGGTCGGTCTACGGTCGACGGGGGTGGATATCTCGGCGTCCTGTCCGTAATATCCGTAGACCCTCCTGCTTCCAAGGCACGGCATTTGCACCACCGCCTCCCGATGTGCCAGGCCGGCTTCACCCCCGGGGGCCAGAGAGTTAGGAGGGTTACTTGGCGCCCTTCTATCTCCCATCCCTTCTACCCCTCGTCACCAGAGTGCCGCACCCCTTTTTCTCCTCTCTCCCTCTCTCCCCCCTCTCCCTTATCTTCGAACAACCCGCACTCTCTGGCTACCTCCTACGAACGCGGCACAAAGTGCGACCGGTTAGAGGAGCCAGCGGAGGTTCGAGGGGTTGGTTGCTTCGGTCAGGATGGAAACGGAGCACGAACGACCATGCCACTCGATGTGTTCCCGTGTGTGCGACTCGACTAGAACCATCAGCTCCCCTTCTACCACTCTTTACCTGCGGACGAACGTCGTGGACGAGTACAAACGGGAATACGCGTACGTATATATTCATGTAGGTTCTCTCGCGCGCACAGACTCCTCTCGCGAGTCAGTCACGCTTGACAATGATCCCGTGGCCAGCGAGCGTTGGTGTAACGAGGAACACGTCCTCGAGGTACCCTTTGTCACCGGGCAAACGACTAAATTGTACGTCCTCTTCGCTCAAGAGTGACGATGTACAATATTGCTAATGTCCGCTGCAGCTCGCTCGCGACGTCCACCGGCTTAATGAGGAATGCGACTATGGGAGCCGGACACGCTGGAAACCTTCCTGTCCATGGCTTAACAAAGATGAAAGCGACGCCGGAGTGCGTACGAGAGAAACGAAAGTTTTCATCGAATCCCAAAGCGTTTCCTAGGTATTTCTATGTATGTACTACGTCTTGCGAGATCTCGTTTGCGACGTTCGAAGAAAGTTCGACTTCGGTCGAACCTTATCTTCTACCACGCGATTCTCTCTCTTACAAATGGAGGGCACGTACGATTCATCGGACTCGCACGATCCAACGCGAGAACTCTCCTTCTTCTCCATTCTCCGAAGGGGATGACCGAACGAGGAAGGGACGAGTCAATTACTCAAGCGCGATTACTTCGCACAGCGGTAGCACCACGGAGAGACGCCATCGACGTGGTCATCCTTAGGCATCTAATATCAGTAATTTCGGAGATGCGTTCATCAAAGATACCGGATGGGGAAACTAATCGTTCGCGGTACTACTCGACAACCCCCTACCGTCTTATTCTTAATACGCTTTCCATCTATCGCCTAAAAGGAGATTACGGGAAGGATGAATCCGGCCTGCGTTGCTGTTATATGTAATACATCGACGCGCACTCGTACGAATGGACTCGAGAAAATAATCAGCGGAATGTGATTATCGAATGCATCGTCGCGAGATCGGTACGACCGTGATAAAGAATTCCGGACGTTCGTGCTTGACTCGAGGAGATCTTTTTTCATCGTGCATGCTTGAAAGCATCGATTGCGACGATAATGCGAGCTCGGCGCGGGAATAACGGGAGCGACGTCGTTCGCGCTATAGCATTTTTTCCTCCGCCTGATTGTAAGAAAAAAAAGAAAACAAAATAACGCCGACGTCTATGGAGCGCGTTATGTTCTTCTTCGCGAGGACGAAGTCGCGAGGCGAGAAGAAATTACATACGCGTGCTTGATTCATTCGATCGGTGAATTCTTTTTCAAAAAATCGCCAAATATTTCATCGCTCGACGCGCGGGAACTACCAGAAAAGGACGACGACATCAGCGCAGTCCGGGATTACTTTTCTCGTTCTTCTAACAATAAGAAAATTCTTAAGGGTGGCTCCTCGAGCACGAGTCACATGCTCGCTTTCGTACGCGTATCCAATGTCGGTAATTCCTACGTGGCAGTTCCACCAAGTTCTTTCCGTGGGGTTACCCTCGTCCATAAAGCCCCCTCGTCTTTTCCGAGAAGGTGGAGAAAAAGAGAAGGAGATGGAAGCAAAAGAAGAAGAAAAAGAAGAAAACGACGCGAAGTAGGGTGCGGAGCGGGTGACGTAAGTCGAACCCAAGAGTCGAAGGCAGGAAACTGAAGTCGGACAAGCGAGAGAAGGACGTGTATATATATACACACACACACACACACACATACACACGCGTATAGAGAGAGATATAGAGTGATACAGGGAGAGGGAGAGAATAGAGAAGACAGAGGACGAAGTATACCCCCTTCTGCCGATCCATACGCACCCCAATATCGCTCCCGGGCAGTGCAATCACGGCATACAGGGAATGGGATGAGTTGGAAGCAACGTGCAGGGGGGTTAACGGTGGTGCGCGTTGGGCGGTGGTATGGGTATGGCATAGGGCGGAAAGAGGGTGGACAGTGGGAGGTCGGAGTGGGAGGTAAAAGTGGAAGGAGTACAGTGGGAGTAACACGGGACCCGAGAGCTCACCACCTATCCCGACCTCCTCTCTCTTCCACCGTTCGCCCCCTCGCTCCCGCCAATTGTGCCTCGTTGACAGGCTTGCATCTGGGGGAGAAAACTTATTGTTGCGCGCGGAAAACCAAAGAGAACGCTCCCCCGGGGGACACCGAGCGCCAAAGTTACGGATTAAATGCTTCGAGAGAGTAGGAGATGGAGAGGGGGGGGCGCGCATAGACCGTTCGTTGTCTCTGGTGGTTAGGTGGATGGGTGGCCCCCCGACATCCCGACTTCCTTCCTTGTTCCTTCGGAATTGCGGTGTTCTCTTTACCGCGACACTTCTACCGCCTTCCGAACGCTTCCTCACCTTCATCAAGGATACTACGTTGTCTCATTAGGATTCTGGTATCGGGAATACGAAATAAGCTTTTGTGGGCTCTATAAATTAGACAAGAGAGATCGATGATGGGGGGAGGGGGCAGGGAATACGTAAGATAAGTCTATTTTTCGAAGTATGACGCCATAAAAATATATCTATTCACCTGGACGCGATATACCTCCAGTCGTCAAAGCATACCATAAACGAGTATTCATTTTTATGGGCACGTTACATAAAGATATATCCATATTTGCCGATAATAAATATGAATCGTTACAACGCGTACCGAAAAATCAGGATTTATATGGTCTATGCGTAACGCTCGAAATATGCTAGATGATCCGGCAGTCGCTTCGCTAATCGAGTCCACGCTTTCAAAAATGGTAAGGAAAGAAATACGAAGATTTTTTGTTCCCACTGGTACATTGCGAGTCCGGCTAACCGACGAGCGTGATGCCGCTTCACGACTACGAACTGCTGTCCCCTCTCCCCCCACGTGTACACGCATATCGACCTGACCGACGAGGGGTGCGCCAATGCAAGGGGTGCAAAGCAACCCCCGGTCTTTCCTCTCCTGCCGGAGGGCAGCAATGACCGTCGGCTCTCTCTCTCTCTCTCTCTCTCTCTCTCTTTCTCCTTCTACCTCGCTCTCCTAGAAACGCATTGCATTCTGAACAATATCCAACAATAACTGGAACCGCGTTAGCGATAACGACCGTTGTGAATGAGCCTTAATGCTGGGAGCTAGCCAGGACTATTGTTCGGCTTACAAACTAGAAACATATCTCCGGATTCGTACTACCTCCGCCTTAATGGTACACAAAAAGTAAAGTCGAACAAACCGTACCGATCGTTTCATAATCGTTCACCTTGAACGACTAAAAAAAAAACGACAAGTACCTACCTCCTACGAATTTTTCGTTCATTAGCGAAGTAACCTAGCCGCGATCGATTAAGGGAATCCGATACATTCAAACGATTTGTTTTTCAAACGAGAACGAGAGCGGGTGAAACCACAGACGGACGGACACCGAGCACCGCGGCTTGGTTACTGGTACCGTTAATAGCGAGTGAACGCTGCATGTAAAGAAAAAAAATGGAAGAAAGAGACGAATGAAAGGGCGTAGAGAGGAGGCGAAGAAACCGGAACACGGAGAAGACTCGTCGTAGCGCGAAGCATCTGTTTTTCCAGCAGCCTGCAAAAGCCAGGTAGGGGTATCGCGAGGACCTTGCCTTGCCACCCTCTCTCGGTCTTCCTTTAATTAAAATTAAAAGACAGCAAACGCTGGATTCCTTGCGTCATTTTCATCCCTTGCCCGACCCAGCCCTGTACCCTTCTCTCTCTCTCTCTGTCTCTCCCCCCTTTCTCTCTCACTCGCTTTTTCTCGTCATTTTCATCCTACTCCTACCAGTACCGTTCGCCATCCACGAAGCTACCCTTTCCAACGTTACCCCTCGCTCTCTCGCACCACCATCATCCACCGATTTATATTCATAATTACAGCGCGACCGCACCACCCACGTTTCACCTGGCTCCACCGTTTCGGGGTGCTGCCGGCGGTGGACGGCGGAAGAGAGATTATTGGCCGACGATGAAACGAAAATGGACGAAAGAGATAGTAGCTTTTCCACGACGAACATATTTCGGGCTGCCGTCGGTACTAAGTACACATGATTGTTTCTTTCCATCGAATCGCGACAAATGTAGTTACGCCAACGAACGAAACGAACTTGAGGAAAAGCTGTGCTTTTGGGCTAGCACGTATTCGAAACGAGAAGAGAACCGATAAGATGGAAATAGCTTCAACATTAAGTGAAGATGCGCGGAAGCGTATTTTTTCGAGTTAGCTATTGTCGCGATGTCGGAACGATCACTCGGAAAGCGAATCTATGAATGGCCGGTAATCGTTAAAACGCGAAGGTTAACGCGAGCTCGTACAACGACGAGTAGTGGCGATGGAACAGCGATACACGAGACTTTACGGTTCTCCTTATGGAAACAAGCTGACGTTATAAAGCAGTACCACGTAAATGGAGTTACGATTATTACGTTGTTATACGTGCCCCGATATAGGCCATACGAAAAGCTTGCATTCGTCGTCGGCGATGCGAAGTAGTTCTCCACCGATTCCCCCCACCACCACCCGTCCCTCGAAGCCTCGCGAGCTAGCCACCCTTATTAGTAATGGCTAGTAAATTTCAGCTTTAATTGTAGCACCCTTAACACCGACACGACGTGTCTACCGCAGCGTGGTCGATGTTCAGAATCCGAAATCCGTGCCAACTGTGAAGAGTGGACTCCTTTCTCCTTTTTTTCTTTCTCTTCTTCTTCTTCTTCTTCTTCTTCTTCTTCTTCTTCCTCTTTCCGTCATAGCATGCGCCAAAACTATCGCAGCATCTTTACGAGACGCGGATCGATCACCGGAACCAACGAGACATTCAATTTTGAAGAAGGCATAAAGATTTCCTCCTTCTTTATTTATACCTCCAATTGGATTTAATCGCCGCTAAGTCGGAAGCCGAACGATCGATTACCGCTCTTTACATGATTACCCCGCCATTAGTTTTTAGCGCGCTTCTTCGAAGAATATTCTTACAAAATCGATGTCCTCTCTCTTTCTCTCTTTAGCTTGATCTCTAGGGCCCCCGTCGACGTATGGTTTCGAAATTATTCTCGGCAACGTTCGACGATTCCACGATCATATTTTTATGGCTCGAAACTCGTTATTAATTAACGCTAATTATCGCTCATCGCGGAATCGAATATTAAATCCTTCGAAACGCGTTCCGTATCGTTTACGCAATTAATTTCATAAATATCAGAATGCTTATTGGATTTTGGATACGAAAAAAGAACAGAGAGAGAGCGAGAGAGGGAGAGAGAGAGAGAGAGAGAAAGGGAAACAGTAGACACCGAATTACGAACGAGCGGTAACTCTTTTCATAGCAACGGTCAAGCGACGATACCAATACATAGCGTGTACATATGTATGTACGTAATCGTTGAGACGAAACAAAAAGGAAAGAACTTTTTTCTCTCCCTGACAAAGGAAGTACAGTGGAGGTGTATCTCGAGCGTTCGATAAAGATTGAGAACCCCTTTCGGTAGTGGAACATCCCTACTCTCTTCTCTCGTTCCAGATCCCGTAGACCCCTCTTCCGCCCCTCTGCGCTCACATAGCGCCAAACACAGGAGCACGCCGATAGGAGAGAGCACACGCACGCTCCTGACACACGCCCACGGAAGATGATCTGAATTACGCCCGACTGCTGCCGTTGCTTGCCGCACGTGCGAATTCACCTACGTATGCGCTTACCTACCGGGTGTGCGATAAACGAACGTATCGAAATGATTCTCTCGAATCGTGCAGAAAAGGCAACATCGGTCGGTTGATAATTTTTATCGGCGATAAGAACTAAAATGGAGATATATTTGCGATCGTGGATAAAAACGAAGTTACGATAGACTGGTGCGAAAAACTGGCGCACAAATCCGAGAACGTATCGCGATTTCGCTCGCGATTCAACGCGGACCACCTGACCAAAGTATATCCGAGCAATGACACTTGCGCGAACATGGTAACGGAATAATTCCACAGGAATTTCGACAAAGTTGGAATTCGTTTCATTAAACGAGAGCGCGTTGTTCTGGACAAGAGCGGACGGGGGAAGTGGAGGGTGGAGGGTGGAGGGGACGAGTAAAAAAATGAATTTTGAGAGAGACTGTACACGTCAAAGCGTGTCAAGGTATGTGTGTCGAAGCTGCCCGAGTGACTTTAACAGATGTAAAAGCGTAGTTAAAAGTTTCATCGTTCGTCGGAATCGAGTGAGCGAGAAAGAACGGGGATGTGACGAAGAAAGAGGGAAACGGTAAGTGAAAAAGAGGGATAGAGACAGCGTGGAAGTGAAATTTGTAATGGCAGCGAAACGGATTGTTACGCATTTTTTTGTTGATCGTCGGGTCGATATGGTAGTCGAGATGACGTATCAACGCGATTCTCATCGTCGACAAAACGTGCTCGCTAAATCGAACGACTGTACGTTTCTCTCGCGACTCTCTCTCTCTCTCTCTCTCACCCCTCGTTTTTTTGCCATCGTTCATAGAGAGAGTGTTCGCATGTGCGCGATAACGTTTCGCGCGGAGCATTGCGAATGTAGCGTCGAATCGAAATTATTCGGTGAACTACTGGCACAAGCGACAGCGTCGTCATCACCATCATCGCCGCTACTGCTATATGCGTATCATCGAAAACGCCGAAGGAATATGAGCTCGAAATATTCGCTCGAATAACCAGAAAAACGAAATTGAAACGGTCTGCCGAGCAGGTTGCAATGGGCACATGGCCAGAGCTCGTGCGCTCCTGCCGGGGTAAAAAGAGATGGCGAGAGATAAAGGGAGCAACGGAATTTCAATTTGAATTACAATCGAATGTTAAATACTCTTTGCAATCTGTAGGCCCTCGTCGCTCGCTCTCGTCGTTATCGTTGGACGAATGGACGCTGCAGCCTACGGTACTCCTAATCGAAGAGAGGCAAAGAGGAGAGGGAACGATATCAACTATTCTTCGCGATATCTACTGAAAATTATGTACATACAAGGTACAGTACGCGTGTTGTGTACAATAATAATAGATACAGTTTTTATTGAGATACAAAAGTAGATACTTAAAGTCCACTAAAGCTGTGTATATAACATAAGTTTATAATAATAAAGTAGCAGGAAAACTGCCTTCTAAAGGTTACTATTAGAAGGCCATCAAAAAAGAGAAAAGATGAATGTAGGTGGGTGTTTGCCACTCGGAGACCAAAATGGATAAATATAGAGATAGACTTACAAAAGGAAAGAGCGCGAGCGAGAGAGGTGTATGTATATACGTAAAGAAATAAAAAGATAGTGCGAGAGACGGCGCAAAAGGTGCATTTTTCCTCGTGTTGCAGCGGTCACAATCAACAGTACCCGAAGTAAAGGCAGCAGTGTAGCGCAGCGCAGCATAGCACTGCGCAGCACGAGTACACCCGTGGGCGTAGCTGGTGTATCGCTGCGCGGCACGTCACGCTGCGTGCACACCAGCTCGCTCACTCGCTCGTACGCAAGCAAGCAGGCAAGCACGCACGCACGCATGCACGCATGCATCAAATGCACGGATGCACGAACGCAGAGCGAAGAGGCTTAGGTCGATCCAGCCGGTCAAGTTTGACTACCGCGTCCGATGCTCTTCGCTCGCGTTGGCTACCTCGATATCGTGGGTGCACGATGCGCTTGCAGCGCCAGTGCACTCTCTCTCTCTCTCTCACCCTCGTCATCCATCTCTCTCTTCCCCCCTACCCCCCACGATTCCTCTCTGCGGTGCACCGGGCCCTTCGCAATGACGGTTTCCCCATTATCCGCTCGCCCACTCGCTCGCCATCGGCCGGAATACTCGGACGATGACTATTCACGGCAGGGGGTAGGTGGAGGAGGGCGAGGTGGTTGGGGGAGGTGGAGAAGGTGGGCTACAGGGGGAAGGGGTAGAGGGGTGCGTACCACGTATGTGGGTACCCCAAGAGGGACGAGTAGGATATGGTATAAATTATAGCATTCGATCGATTTACTGTCAGAAGACCCTACTCTGCCATCGTGGAAGCTGTCGCTATTGCTGTTGCTGCGTTACCGTTCTCTCTCTCTCTCTCTCTCGTACGTTGCTGTTGCGCTGTCCCCGTTGCTGCCTGATACGAGGGTGAGTTTAGGTGAACGCAGACAGAAGGTAATGCACAGCCGTGCGCAGGGGCGGCTCGCGATAGCGAGGAATCGATCGTTGATCTTTAGTTAGGTATACCCGAACGAAGGGGCTTTACTCTATGAAGAGTAAAGAAGGATGGAACGGAGGACCTCGAGTGAGTCTTTTCGGAGAAACAGATCGAAATTGTGCTCAATGAGAGCATTAAGGTTCGCGTCAATTATCGGGTATAACATGACGCGAAAAACGTCTCCGAGAGAGTAGTCGACGTTTTAAGTATAGTCTTTCCTTTTTCTTCGTTCGTTTCATTTTCCAGTCAGTGGGCTAGCGAGCGATATTGAGCGAATACACGTTCGCGCGCCCGTGCACGACAGAGAAAGGGAGAAAGAGAGAAAGAGAGAGTGAGCGAGAGAGTTCTGTGTATTTCAGAGTAAGTGGCCCCGTAAATCTCGGAATAAAACGCTAATTCGAACAGCGCCGGCCGCCGGGACAGTGGCTGCCCGGCGAAACAAAAAACGAGAAGGTGAACGGGGCCGACGGGGAAAAGCGAAAAACAATTTTCATAGTAGCAACGCGCGAAAAGCGCGCACGGGGGTTAATCGAGCGGGTGGGCCACGCTACCGGTGGACGTGGCTGTGCTGTTGGCGAGGGGTTTGGAGCATAGAGGAAGAGAGAGAGAGAGA
>JAIFRP010000006.1:5469524-5495243 GCA_032403825.1 Odynerus spinipes | reverse complement strand
TTCCGCGTAATTTATGTGACATCGTGAAAACATATGTACCTACCTATATATGTACAGGTTGATAGAAACGAACGTTGGGTAACTAACCGAGATATCGGAACGTAATCGTTAAGAGTATACACCTCACGCTTGCGTCTTATCTTAAGTAAGCACAGCCTCCCGTATCAAGATCTCTATCTGTTATACAACGCGACGATTATCTCTCTATCTTCCTTCCTCTTCTTCCTCCATCCGAAGCACCGTAAGAGAGCGCGAGACCGAAACGGAGCTCGGAATAAAGGAGCGGGTACATTATTCGAGAATCCCTCTCAAGCGGTCGCCGACAAATGGACCGCGGAGTTCCGTGTGGGACTCGCACGGCTCCTCGTTGGGATGTGCTCTCTTTGCTCCCGCTCTTTCCCTGTTTCTCTTTCTCTCGTCATCCGTCTTCGACTCGTAGATATTTGAAAACCGGTAGCCCTCTCTCTCACACACACACAATGTGCATACATACATATAGCACTCGGTTGCTCACTCGCGCTTTAACTAGCACCTTCGCTTCTCGGCACGCTCGACGTTGTTACGCGCCGTGGCTTCCTCAAGGCACCGTTGCCTTTGCTCTCTTCCTTTCTCCGTCTCTCCCTCTCTCTCTCTCTCTCTCTCTCTCTCTCTCTCTCTCTCTCTATGCTTTCATCCTCCCGAGGTGTCGAGGATCGATGGGCTAGAAAGTCGTGTTTTAACCGCGAAGAAAATCGTATTGCGGAAAGAAGACAAGAGAGGTCTTCTTAAAGCGAGTGCCGGCTTGCCTTCTTCGAGGCCTCCTCCATCTCTCTGCTCAGCGTCTTCCGCGATCCAGCTTTCTATCCAATCTACTTGAGTAAATTTCGAGATCGCTATCGTTTCGCACCTCTCTTTCTCTCTCAATTTATCTGCCCCCCCTCTCTCTCTCTCTCTCTCTCTCTTTACTGCGGATGCAAGAAAGAAGCAATTTCCTGCGAAACGCTCGCTTCGCACGCTATACAATAAGTAACGAGCGGTGATTAGAGAATTATTATCCATCAAATTACACTTTTGCAGTAGTCGTAATTATCCGAGATCGAACCATCGCCACTCTTCCTCTCTTCCTCTATACTTTTCTAACGTGGCTTATTGGACCATGGACGGAAGCTAGTTTTCTATTTATACGATCGGAGAACGTCGCGCGCGCGTTGGGAAATGCTTTCGTAGGTAGTGGAGATGAAAACGCATTCGGTGCCGTAGACATAAATTCCCGAGGGGGAGAAAGAGAGAGAGAGAGAGAGAGAGAGAGAGAGAGAGAAGGGGGAGGGAGCGAGAGCGTCAACGGCGACGAGAAATGGGCCGCAAGTTTGCGCCACAACGAAACCCGGATATGGCGGGTATTTTAAAAAGGCCGTGGTGCACGGGTTTGCATTTTAAACGAATGCCGCTACAGCAGCCACCGCCGCCGCCGCCTATGCCATTGCTGCCGCTGCTGCTGCGGGAGAGAAAAAACAACAACGTCGGGCACGCAAATGCGCTGGCGAATCGGATTAAAAAAATTCACGAGGGAATCGACGTTTCACAGAGCGCTACCGGAGAGCGCACGCGATTCACGCGCGCGTGGGAGGTCACGAGAGAACTCTCCTCTCTCTCTCTCTCTCTCTCTCTCTCTTTCTCTCCATCTCGCCCCTCCATCTTTCTCTTTCTCTCTATCTCTATTTTTCTTTCTCTCTTGTGCAACGTGTATATACCGGGTGAACGAAGCCAACTTTCCCACTTTTCCTCGTTTCCCAGTTAAAATGCAAATCCCGATACCAGCGTGTCATTTTCACGATAGCAGTAGTAGGAAGCGGAAAAAGGAATTTGTTTGATCTTCGAAGGAAACTTCGGTTCGCGAGCGGAACGAGCGCGACGGGACGCGAACGCGAGTTCGAGCTATATCTACGCTTAACGCTTCGAGTGCGACGTCGATAAACTAGTTCCAAAGCTATCGGATACCGTTGCGCAATAATGACGGCAGGAAGCGACGGCAAAGTGGTGCGGTATCGTTACGAGCGGTCCGTTAAAAATCCTCAACGAGGTCGAATTGCATCGATTACCGGTGACCGGTGCAACGACGCGCGCCGTGATTGAGCTCGACTTAAATGTGAGGATAGGCTATAGGAAGAGAGAGGCAGCGAGAGAGAGAGAAAGAGAGAGAGAGAGGGGTGGGGGGAAGTGAGATTTCGAGTAGTATAGAACTGTGAACTAGTTACTCTCGTCCGAGAAATTGATTGAAAACGTCGGCGGAGGAAGAGGTCGAAGAAGGAGCGAAACGTTTGTTTTTCACAATCCCTTCCTCGCCTCTCAACTCAGCCTCGGAAGGCGTGTGATTGGGTTAGTTTTGGTTTGTTGGAACGGGACATAGCCGAGGCGGGCCACCCAGTAGCCATTTAGACAAACGACCGGCCCCTGTTGAGTGCTGTGGGATGCCAGCTTCGAAGGGAGAGGCCAACGGAGAACGCTGGA
This sequence comes from Odynerus spinipes, assembly GCA_032403825.1. Classification (NCBI taxonomy): domain Eukaryota; kingdom Metazoa; phylum Arthropoda; class Insecta; order Hymenoptera; family Vespidae; genus Odynerus; species Odynerus spinipes. The sequence goes on along the minus strand of JAIFRP010000006.1, from coordinate 5,492,756 downwards.
GAGAAAGAGAAGGAAATAAACGAGGATATACGTACCTGAGAAGAGCAAAGGAGATGGAGCATGGAATAAAAGAGAGAGAGAGAGAGAGAGAGAGAGAAGAAAAGCCGAGAAAGGTTCGAAAGCCGAGGTCATATTCACTGGTGGAATAAAAAGTATTTGCCTTTTCGGAACAAAGAGCACCGATTCGCCTTTCGTGTTTGAAATCGCACGAATTTTCGTATCGGAGGAAATCGATGTGAGATAAGGACGTTAAAAAAAATTAATTAATTAATTTCGTCTAAAGTTTGGCGTCATACAAGGATCCTGTGTTATACTAGGATTATCTGCATTCAAAATAGACGAGCTATCTGTGCACATATATACTTACATACGAAGGTACATATATGCGTGTGTATGTACATACGTACATAGATAGAGTTCGTCGACTCGGAATCGTGCGGAGGAGAACGAGCCTAAACCGAATAAATTATTACGCCGTCTCTGCTAGATCGTCTTCGTCGTCGTCGTCTTCGTTCTGATCTTCCCCGAGCTCCACCCCGGCCACTGGGGGTGCCCCCTGCCGTTAATCGCAAAGAGCGGGCCGCCCTACAGTCACGAAGATTCATATCCGACTCGAAGCCTTCCAAGTCCTCCCTCTCCGTGTGCTTCGGCTTCGAACGGGACCCTTAAGCCCGAAGCGGGACGGGATCGGGACAATAATTCTCCCGGCGGCGAGTACGGGGTTCTCTCTTTCTCTCGAGGCCGGCTCGTAGACTAAACTTCGGCATCTTCTGACTTCTCTCTCTCTCTCTCTCTCTCTCTCTTTCTCTCGCACTCTTCGTGTCTCTCTACCTCTGTCTTTCCATTCGGTTCTCTTCCATTCCCTGCTAACTCCGTCCCGGTTCTTCTCGACAGCGCTTGGAACCGCTCGCCTCCAGTGGTGGTAAAAGAGATAAAAAGAGAGAAAAGAGATAGAGAGAGAGAGAGAGAGAGAGATAAGACTGTTGGGAGTCAAGAGAACCGCGTGTGCTTGCCAGAGCGAAAAAGAGAGACGAAGAGAAAGAAAGCGCGAGGAAGGAAACCGGCCAACGAAAAATAGTAGCGCTCGCTTGCGCTCACGAGAGAGATGAAGATGAAGGAGGGAGAGGGAGAGAGAAAGAGAGTTGGAAGGGAGAAGCGGTGGATCGGTAAGAATCTCCGGAGATTCCACGCATGGAGAGAGAGAAGCGTGGAACGGGCCGGCTTCGCGTCCCGAAGCGGCGCACCGTGCTGTGCCGCTCCGGCAGGCTTGTTGCTCGCACGGAAGGCAGCTGCCAGTCGGCTTACCGCCATCACGCATTATATTCGATCAAATGAGGGGGAAAGAGAGGAAAGGAAGAAAAGGGTGGGGGAATGGTAGTAAAGGACGGTAGCAGCGAAACATCGCGTATCGTTTGATCGGAGCTCCACGTCGATGCGCGCATGAGCGCGTGAAAAAAACGCGTGCGTGCGCGAGCCTTTTCATTTCGCTGCTGAAAAATGTGAATGAAACGCGCGCGAGCGTATCGTAAAACGATTTACTCGTTTATTCTGTGAAACGACTTTATTTTACTCTCGAAACAATCGACGGAGGAGTTTTCGCTGGATCGGCCAGCCACGAAAGGGTGGAAAGAACAAAAAATAGAACAACGTATCTGTGGGTGTTCCGAGGCGGGATGAAGGGAGTTAATTTGGAGAAGTCGAAAAGGTCGACCGGTAACTGATAGGGTCGCGAACTCCTAGACTGGCTCTGGCAAAGAGCAATTGGGAATCTTGGAACAAGACCAGAAAGCATCGAGAGGGGGGAAATATAGAAGACGGGGCTTCTTCCTGAGTACGGAGCTATTAGAATCGAAGATTTACGACATTCGCGAATTCTTCGGGTGCCGTGCGTGAGAGGAAAGAAAGAGAGAGGGAGAGAGAGAGAGAGAGAGAGAATGCGGGGGTTTGTTGAGTCTGGAAACGAGAAACCTATCGCGGAAGATGATCGTATAGACGAAATAGCTGGAATACCAAAGGATCGCGCTTGCCTATGTTATCCTCCACTCGCATAGGTTACTTATATCGTTTCGAGAGCACAAGGGAGAGCGGTAGAGAGATCGAGTAATTTGATATATCGATAGAACGTCTCGAATAACGCGACACCGAGACCCGGGAGAGATCGGTATAGAGTACTATAGAGGGTTAAACGTTCGAAACGCGTCGCTACCGGATGCCGGATGCTGCGACACGAGAAACGTATCACAGAAGTGACCATGCTTTTGTCTTCCTGCTCATACCACTCTCTCGCTTCCTCTCTCTCTTGCGTCACCTATCCCTATTTGCGCGTCTCCCTGGTTAGTAAAAAAGGCTTCCATTGTGAAACGAGCTCGCATTTCCACCCTCGGTGCGGTGACACTAGAAGCCAGGGGCCATGAGGTAGAGAGCGCAATCCACAGTCAACACGAAGAGTATAAGCTTCCCTCCCTCTTCCACCCTGTCTCTCTCTCTTCCACCCCCAACACATCCGGTCCACCTACCAAGCCGCAGCGCGCGTAAACCGCCCTCATAGAGGTCGCCGTCAACCTCGCCCCGTCTCTCTCTCTCTCTCTCTCTCTCTCTCTCTCGTTTTCTCACTCTCTCGCTCTGGCTGGCGTGTCGGATTTCTGTTTGCGTTACCGTGTCACGCATTAAACCCAGCCCGTCGAATCTGATGATGCCACCGAAACTACTCCACCTCCGCCCTCCGTGCATTTCTAACTCGGCCTTCGATCTCACGACGAGCAAAGCTTCAACCCTCTCTCTCGACGTCATACGACTGCAAGACGTCACGGACGAACGCGAGGCTCCTTCTCTAAATTTAGGCAGCAGCGTCGTCGTCATCGTCGTCGTTGTCGGTACGGAATATGAAATAAGCGATCGAAGTATCAACATCGTCGGGAATAAATAGAAGCGTTCGGATATATCTCGCTAATTCGAACGATCGTCGATAACGAATTCTCGTAAGTGGCGACTTTTCGACGTTTTAATGCTGCCCGACGGAATGGTATTCCATGGGATCGCCTGTGCAAGGATTGACCTGGACGATTTACGAGACGGAAATGGACAGACTTGATTATGGTCGATGTAGGTCGTTCTTTCTTTGAGAATCAAGTTAAAAAACGTGACTTACATTCGCGAGTACGTAATATACGTATGCTTTCTAATAAAAGTATATACTCCAAGTCGCATCGATCTTTGATTATTCCATTTTAAGCGATATTCTAGTTCCAGTGCTCAATTTCCAGGAATCGAGGCAAACCGGGCCACCACGGACCGAAACCCGTTCAACTTCTGCTTCAAAGTTCATCGCACGTATCATCAGCGCTAACATCTCGACGGCGTGTTGCGCCGTTAGGCAAACCTAACGCGAACGAGCATGCGAGTGGATGGGAAGGAAAGGAATTCGCGAAAGGAAGCACAGCGGGAGAGAGAAGAAAGAGTAGAACGGGGCGTCGAAGGGAATACCGAAGTGGGCGTTCGCTCTCTTTCGAGCGCTTGGCTAAGCAGCGACGAAGAAGAGGAGTAACTTTCGTGTCAGCGAAGACCGAGGTCGTTGCTTATTTAGCCCCCCCCCCTCTTTATCTCTATCTCTCTTTCTCTCTCTATCTTCCTCCATTCGTCTTTTTCTTCTTCCTCCTTCGGGCCCGTTGAATCCAGCCTAGATCAACACGACGTAATGAACAAGGATTCCTTTCTCGTTGGACTTTTTCCGGAGGAAGAAAATACCAGCGTGGTTACCGCGTTCCCGGCGGTATTCTTCAACGAGAGAGGAATGGAGCAAGAGAGGGAGATAAGGAGAGAGAGAGAGAGAGAGAGAACCTGACCGGGGCGGCAGCCACGGAAGGAAGAACTGGAACGGGATGTCGGAAGGAGCGAAGCGAGAGGCAGCCGCTTTTGCCTGAATTAATCTCTTAGCTGTGGCTCCAGGAAGCGGCGAGCCGCGCCCCTGCTTCCTCGAGAGCGAGCGAGCGAGCGAGAGAGAGAGAGAGAGAGAGAGAAAAGAAGAGTAAGAGGAAGTACTGGAACGATGGAGAATGGGCGAGCTCGATGCAACGTGAGGAACGAATCGACGAGACTGTTTTTTTAAAATTCAATACAATTTTCACACGCTAAAATGTAATGTAAGAAAAGAGGAAGTGAATGGGGTTCGTTTTGCCAGATAAGAAGATGTGAAAGTATTAGAATGATAATGAAAGTAATAGCTAATGTACGGAAGCGATCATCGAGAAAAATATGTTAAGAATAATCAAGACAAGATAACGTCAAATACAACTTTCACAAAATGTGGATAGCCTCGATATAATTTGAATAATTCAAATATTAAGATGGAACGATAGAGATATCGCAGAATTTTATTTCCTGAGCAGTCCAGAAGCAGAGATAGATAGGCGAAGGAGAAAAGTCACACAAAGGCGATCGGCTCTAGTCTCGGCGGAAGCATCTTGGAAGCAAAAAGACAGTTTGATCGCGTGAACGGGCCGTGGTGAATACCACTCGGCCGGCGGTTTGCTCGCTTTTCCGAAGCCCACGCTTACCATGTACTTCGCTATAAAAGAGTACTGCCGGCGAAGAAGAGTGGTGGATGTAGTGGTAGTGGTAGTGTCGTCGCGCGTCGGATGATTAAGATCGTGTCACGATGAGAAGAGTAGCTTTTGAAGGCGGTGCCGGTGGTCGTAGGTGTGTGTAGCCGCAATCTCTTGCGGCTCGTTCGATCGCGGTCTCGTCGTGTCTAGTATCCGATCGTCTCACTCTCACTCTCTCTCTCTCTCTCTCTCTCTCTCTCTCTCGTTCTCTAGCTCATACAGCAGCTTCCCCTATGGTGGACAGGTTGCAGCTGCTACCGAGCGAGTGGCACAAGAGCACGGGGACAAGAAGGATGAGGAGGTAGTGGTAACTGTTAGGTGCTAGGATATCGGACATCGTGCATGTAGGAGTATGTCATTACTGTGACGCCTAGGTAGGCACAGCGCGACGTGACGCATTGTGTTTGAAGCGAGTCGAGAGAGAGAGAGAGAGCGAGAGAGAGTGAGAGGGGGCAGGCGGATGAGGTGGAAGAAGGAGAGAAAACTGTAGTAGTCGAAGAGAGAGAGAAGGAAGGAGGGCGTCGGCGTCGAAGGGACGCGCGTACGTTGCGCGTGCGCGCGATCGTGTGTGCGTGCGTCTCATTAACCAGACGTTTGCGTTCGGTCGGCAAGAGTGGAGGATGAGGAGGAGGATGAAGAGGAGGAGATAGTGGACGATGAGTACGAGAAGAAGCAAGAGGTGGAAGAGGGCAGGCAGGGTCGAGCACGAGGCCGGGCCGGGCCAAGTTTTCCTCTCACTCTCTCTCGCTCACTTGGCTTTCCTTTCTCTCTCTCTCTCTCTCTCTCACTCTCACCATGCTTCCATCTCTATCCTCTTCAGGCTCCCTCGAGTATTCCGTCCCTCCTTCCCGCCCTTCCATGGTCTCACCCTGTCTCTCTCTCTCTCTCCCTCTCTCTCTATCTATCTATCTCACTCTCCCGCCCCTTCCTCTTCGCCGTCGCGTTTCTCCCTCCCCCTTCAGCCCTCGGTCTATCTCTCTTGCACTTGGCCTGGCTCTGTATCGGCGGCGCTCGACGCAGGGAATCAACACACCGGCCAGCCGACCGATTGCGGGCTGCTAAACGCCCGAAGCCACGATCCCGCAAGCGGCGACGCTTATACCGGGTGACCCCGAGGGCAGCGTTCGTTGCACCGCACTCGCCCGTTCGGAGCAATCCACGCTTGCATAAAGCAGGAGGACGATGATAACGACGACGACAACGGCACGAATCGATCGGTTCGATAAAAGAGTAATATTGTCTCACTCCTTTTCTCCTTTTGACGACCGTAAATTTTACTTTATGTATGTTACCCCCTCCATGGTATTACAGCATTTAGGTCAGCTTAAGAAAGATTCTATACGCGTTGACAATTTATCCAGTGATCTCTGTCTGAGCCTTCCAGTTATTCTCCCTTCCCCGGGCGAGATTTTTAATGTCTCACACTCTCTTTCCATCTTTCCATCTTCTTGGAAGCGTTCTCTAGTTTGGCCTTTAGCAAAAGTTAAGAACCCTTCTTCCTCTACTAACTTTAGACCAATCTCTATTCTCTGCACGCTGTATAAGGTTCTCGATAAAATTGTCTATGATCAAATTTCTAACTTTCTTACCCATTCCGATCTTCTCGATCCTTTTCAGTCTGGCTTTAGAAAAGGCTACAGCACTAAATCTGCCCTTACTAAACTCATCGATAATATCCGATTTAGCGCCGATAAAGGGTCTGGTCACTATAATTGCTATCTCTCTCTCTCTCTCTTTCTGTTTCTCTCTTCCGACCAAATTTAATGAATATCAAACAAAATCACGTACTTTTTATATACCTTTGTGAAAAAATCGGTCCTAAAGTATTTGATCTGTAAGCGAAGAGAGACCCTTTTATAGAGATTCGTTGGTGTGTGAGAGAAAAAGGGAGACGGTGTCGAGTGGCGTAAAAAGGACGCCGTAGACGTTAAGCCGGGCACCCGTAGATTTCCGTTCGTCGAAATCGAGTCGGCTCGTAATTAGGTAAGGAGATAACGGAACTTTGCGTTGATCCACCTTGCTTCCCGAGATAAAGTCGCTAATTTCTCGGTAACTCTCCTCTCTCTCTCTCCCTCTCTCTCTCTCTCCCTCTCTCTCCCTCTCTCTCTCTCGCTTCCTCTTGCTCTACATAAACGTCGCTCGAAAAGTTTCCAATGACTTCGCGATTCAGGAAAACGTCGATCGTAATAGGAAAGAAAAGAGAAAGGAAAAGAAAAAAAGGGAAAAAATAGAATCGCGATCGCGAGGAGGATTTTATAGCGATATCAGGAGGTCTTTCTACGATCGGCCGAACGTTCGTTCGTTCCTCCATTCGTTCCAATCCCGTAATTCTCCGCTCGTTGGATTACACGGCCGGCGTAAGTTTTACGAGGCCGGCTGCGGTGGAAGTTCGAAGTTTCGCGCGTTTGGATGGGAGCAACGACGACGGTAGTGAAGGAGACGGCGGCGGCGGGATGAGAGGAAGCGGAATTGCAGAGAGAAGCAACGACGGAGGCAGCGGAAAGTTCTGCGAGCGAGTCGGAACGACGTGGGCGGGAAGGTGAGAGACGGAGATGGATATAGATGGATAGGCGAGCTAGCTAGCGGGTTAGCTAGCGAGCAAGCGAAACCAAGAGAGATGGAAAATGAGAAGAGTGGGAGGCCGACGGACTGACGTCAGCGAGTAGTAGAGAAAAGTTAGGAAGATAAGAGCGAGGAGGCGCAAAGCGAGCGTTCCTAAATCCCCCCTCCACTTGCTGCTACTGCTGCTGCTGCTGTTGCGCTCTCTCTCCTCTTTCTCTTTGTCTCTCTCTCTCTCTCTCTCTCTCTCTCTCTAGCCACCGCTCCCGCCCTCGCCCCTTTCCTTTATATCCGCCACGGAGATGACATCTGCCTCCTCGTTGCGTGGGGTTAATTCGTTCGGGAAGACCGCGAACAATGTGAACCCGAGACGTGCGGTGAACCGGGCTTCGACCCGTCGAAAGGTTGCCGGACAAGGATCTACGAGTGATGACACACATGTGCGAGGGAGAGCGAGAGAGAGAGAGAGAGAGAGAGAAGGGTAGCAAAGCGCCTTGCCAGAGCTTTGAATCCGATTAAACGTAAACCCTGTAGCCACTACCGGTCAGCGCGTACCCTACGGAATCTTCCCGATCGTTTCTCGCGCCCTTTTTCCAATCTCCGCTCTCTTTTTTCCCTCTCCTTTTCCTTTCAGTTCTTCTCCTCCTCGTCCTTCTCCAAGTGATCCTCGCGCCTACGCTAAACCTCGACAGCGGCTTTCGGCGTTCGTTTCACCCCTGATTTACATTCAGCTTAACGCTCGACCCTCTCGTCTCTCCCTCCCGCGTATATTCAGAAGAGGACATGAATCTCGCGAAAGGAAGACATCTGCTCCGTTCGCCCTCGCAAAATTTATTCTCTCTTTCTTTTTCTCGCGCTCTTCTACCACACGTGTCTCGCGCGTTATTTTTATATAAGATCGTTTTTAGGCTCGACCGCCGTGAGTATCTTATGCTTCCGATAGCATGAAAAGTGTAACAGGGGATTATCTCTGAACTATTCGAGATGTTGAAGAAATTTTTAGGATTCTCATGTTTCATATCAAAATCAACATGTATCTTATATCTGTATTTATTTAGTAGCACCTTCCCCGTTCGTTCTTTTACGGGATACGGGATACCGCTCGTATCGTTCCAAGAGACATCACTGCGATATATCGTCAGCGAGCACAAACATTTTATTACAAATTTTTCTATAATCTCCTGTACGTCCTCCTAGGTCCGGTACTACCTACTCGTTTCTCTCCGTTCCGTTTTATTATTCGCGATAATCTCTTATCCGCGCATATGTGCGCGAACCGACCAGCCAGCCGGAATTTCTCTCTCTCTCTCTCTCTCTCTCTCTCTCTCTCACGCGTGCTCGCGCGCACAGCTACCATTTCTTCGTCGCAATATCAGCTTATTTCGCTTTTCCGACATTCCCCCGTTCACCCTTCTCCCTTTCTCTTCTTCCCGCCTGGCAACATTTAAACGTCGCTCGTATTTTAACGACTCCGCCTTTCCCCGGCGCGTGTCTGTGGCACGCATCGGGCACCGGGCAACAAATTTCGTAACCTCCCTCCGATTACTCCACGGCCAACTTGGCCGCGACGGATTTTAGGTTCGAACGAGACCGACGCGCCGTGATTTTTCTAGCGTGCCAACTACCCGTGGAGCATCGATTCGACCTGCTGAAAATGAACGACTTGGCATTGTTCTAAAGACGAACGAACGAACGAAAATCGTACCGCACTCGCCCTCCGCTCTAGTGGAAGTGCGGTACCTAAGGTAACACCTCCCGATTGCGGCGGAGATAGAATCGCGAGAAAAAGCCAGATAGCGATCAATATTATGGTCCGTTCATTGTCTAACCTCCTGTAATTTAAGACGGTGCTTTTTACCCCATAAGTCGCGACCTAGAATTCGGTGAAGCGCTCGATAGTATACCGTTTCACGCTCGTTTGTTGGAAAGCTCGGTATCGGGATATATTTTACGACCGAGAGAACAAAATTTGTACCAAATTTACTCGTAAAATTAAGAGTTTGTAGATTTTGCGAAAACATTTTTGAGATAGTTTCCAGACCTAGAAATAGCTCGACCATCGGCATATTTCGGGAGGAAAAGTTTAATGTCTCGTTTAAAGGAAAGCAGAAGCATTTCCATCTAAAATTCCGTAGCCGATCGAAGCACGAAATTCCTGAGGAGTACCTCTCGTCGGTCTCTCGTTACTCTGAGATATACGCGAAACACATGGTAACGCTTTACCCGGATGCTCTCGGAAAATAATGCGAAGCTTCGCCGCGTAATTACCGCTACCGCTCGCTGCCGAGAAGGAGTTTCTTAACTGAGTTTTGAAACAAGCCGAGATCTCTCGCGCGCGTTCGCTCGCTCGTTCACTCGCTATCGAATACCTGCGAATTTCGAACGCGAAGAACTTTTCGCAACGTCTCGTTTGAAGCCAATGTAAAACCGTTAAATCGTATCCCCGTTTGTTTTTTCCTCCTTAAAGTACAGTACGTAAGTGTGTACGTACAACGTGAACTTGAAGAGTCGATTGGATGCGATTCATATCGTGCGGCATAGCCATCGATCTAGAAATCGGGCTCGCGACTATCGCGAAGGGGCCTCGTTAGTGCTTAGAACGCGGTGGATAACAAAGAAAGTGACAGAATCGTCGAAGTGGTAAAAGAGGTGCGGCTAATTGACGGCGAACACCGGATACCATTCGAGCCTCCCTTTATCTCTATCTCTATCTCTCTCCTTTTTCCATTCGCTCAGGTCGATCGCTCTCGACGAGACTGGAACATAACTTCGAATAGCGAGCCTTTGCGAGGACGTGGTCGCAACGAGAGAGTTATTTTCATAATCATAACCATGTTGACACACACACATACACACACACACAGCCTTTTACACCATCTTTATCTTACGTGGATTAACTTCGTTAAGGCAGCCAGCAAGCGACTGCTCGATAACAGTGCTTGCGTTCGGACTATTGATCGCAGATAAGGACTCTTTATTATCAGGCTGCCGTGAGCGTAGCAGAGCAGCTACGTGTCGAAATAAAGAAAGACGGAAGGGAGGAAGGAAGCAAGGCGAAAAAGGAGAGGAGACTTTGTGGTAATTCAAAGAATTCGTTGAGGGAGCTGCTCCCTGGGTTATGCTGGTATTGGTGGTGGTGGCGTCGTGGAAAGGGGTCGATATGTATCGCGATTTGCCGCGCGGTCGAGTTATCGGCTAGGTTTATCGACGAAGGGGAACTACGGAGAGAGAGAGAGAGAGAGAGAGAGAAATGAAACGAGAGGGTTGAGGAGTCTCCGGAGAAGCCGCGTGAAACTCGCGCGTATGTACGCCCACGTTAGATACACGCGCACGGCTAGCCACTTACTTTCTGCTCTGTGATCGGGGATAGGAATCAAGGCGTGTTCTATCGTTCTCATCTCGTGCGTCCTCTTAACGAGCTGGCGCGCGGTATGCTTTCGGCCCGACAGTTATCGGAGCCAACAACCGAGGAGGGGGCTTTGGCGTGGCTTCTGGAGAAAGATTGGACGAGAAGGGCGCAACGAGTCCAATGAAAGGGTAAAGAACGAATAAGAAGAAGAAAAAGAAGGGACTAATGAGAAGGATGAAAGGGAATGGGGAAGAACCTGTAACCTGGTGCCGTCCGAATTCGTAGCAGAATTTTCCTTGATACGAGTGTCCGTATTATTTACAATATTTCTTGATAAATACAACTTTCTGGTAATCTGGCAAGTGATAATTATTGATGATAATAATAATGGCAAGAGAAAGAAAGCGAGAGAGAGACAGGCGCGTTGTTGGAGGACACAGAGGAGAACTACGACGGCAAACGAACGGGGGAATATAGGGTCTATTTTTGTCGGGTGGTGGCGGCGGTGGCGGCGGCGGCGGCGACGGCGGTGGTGGTGGAGATGGTGGTGGTAGTGGTGGTAGCAGGACAAAAAGCCTGCGGCTTCTACCCCGCCTCCCTGTACTACTTCTCTCTTTCCCCACTCTGCCTCCCCTCCTTCTCTTTCCTTTTTCTCTCTTTTCTTTCGCCCGTCGGTCTCTCCCGCTCTCTTTTCCTCGTCTCTTTTACTCTTTTCACTCTATACTCTTCTTTTTACGCCAGCATGTCGGCCCCCCTCTTTCTGTCTCTCTTTTTCTCTCTTTTCCTCTCTCTTCTTCCAGATCCCTCTTTTCCATACCAACGTTCGGCTTCCGTCTCTCTCTCTCTCTCTTTCTCTCTCTCTCTCTTTCTCTCTCTCTCTCTCGAACGAACGAACGAACGAAAAGCCGCGCTACCTCTCCACCGGTATTTTGCCGCTCGCCTCTCGCTTTAGCAACGCGCAAAGCGATCGTGCGCGCGCGCTCCCACAAAAGAGAGAAAGAGAAGGTACGGACGAACGGTCGCTGATTCGGAGAGATAGAAGGAGAAAGAAAACCAGGGACGAGTCGGTGTGCTTATACGGCGTGGAAGTGCGAGAGAGAGAGACGGAGGGAGTAGTCCAACAGTGGCGGCGCGAGAACGGCCAGGGACAACGGGACAACGGAAGATGGGACGAAAAACGGAGGAAGCGAGACGGAGAGAGTCGAAACGCGGGTCGGCAACTGGAAGAGAGGAGGTGCTCAAGGAGAAGTTGGTGGATGAGGAGGAGGAGGAGGAGGAGGAGAAAAGGAGCCAGAGAGCGAAGACTCCCTCGGCGGACCGCTACTAATTGCCGCCGGTCGCTCCTGGCTACGGGCCGCTGAGCATCGCACCACGCACAGCGCCCGACACGGTTACGTTCCGTGGTTTAGAGACGTGACTGTGGCTAAGCTATACGCCTGCCTGCCTGCCTGCCTGCCTACTTGCCTGCCAGCTAGCCTTGCCTGCCTGCCTGCCTGCTTAGCTTGTCCGCCTTGCCTGTCTTCATGCGGGACTTTCGCGTACACGCGCGTGTGCGTCCCGCATCTCGACCGATCGACGTCCTTAAGAACGAACCTATATATACACACCCACACACGCGCGCGCGCGCGCACACACACGTATGCGGTTTATTCCAGAAGACCCTCTTGCTTTCTTTGCTCCCACTCAGCTGTCATGACTCCGTTCCCGATACTCCTTTCTCGCGTTATCGTCCTGCTCGTTATCACCCAAGAGTCCCAATAACGATGTCTTCGGTTTCTCCAGTTCATTTTAACGCGACTTCGATACTTCAAGCTACTCTGCCTACCTAATTATCGGTAATAGCTAAGAACCAGATCGGCACAAAACGATCGCGCTTTTCCCATACGTTCGGACGCTTTCTTCGAGCGAGCGCTTTAGATCTCGCGATATTTCATTCTCATCGACGTCACGAGGGAAAGTTCGCCGCCCCGCGATCGGCCCCGTTTTTAGCCTCGCCGTGGATAAAAAGAAATTTTGCACGATGCACTAGCTCGCGGACGAGCTGAGGAAACGAACGAACGGGGCCGAGACCTCACGCGCTCTCTTTTAGTGCGTGACTCAACGAGACCGAAACGGCGCGCACCGTACAAAACCACCCTCTTCGTTGCGTCCCCTTCGAGAACAGCCGTTCTCCTCCTGGTCGAGGCCAAATGCAACCAAGCGTCGAACCCCGGCCAAGCTCTCTCGACACCATTGCCACTACCAAAGCGACTCCTCCACTTCCGATAGAAAACAACGCGTGCATGCACACGTGCGCGCGAGCGCAAGACACGTCCGACCATGTGTACTTTCATTATCGTAGCTGGCTCGGTGATAATAACCGAGGTTGGCTCGATAGGGTCTCTTGTATGGGATATTGTACAGGGTGGAGCAGTTTAACGGCAACATGGCCATTCGTTTTACTTAAAGGGTATGTGTGAAAAATTTGAGAAAAATTAAATTTATCGTTCAGCCTTCGTCCAATCGGAATATGATTGTCGGAAATCGCATCAGCTTTTTGTACCGCGATCAATACGTAAGAATAATTTCCAGAAGAAATTCCTTTTTTGCCTCGAACAGAATCGCAAAACCCCATTGAGCACGAATCGATTTTAAACTTTCCGCGTTCTTTCCCACTTGAAAAAATTCGCGCGTCGATCGAGCAAATCGCATTTTTTGTTTCGCTCGCGTCCTTTTTAATCCGAAATGAAATTACGATGATATCGGGGTTTTCGATTGTCAGCGGCTCTTGACTCGCATCGGAATCCCGAACGAGCTATCGTATTGTTCGACAGATAGGACCAGGTCCTATTTTCTCCTTTCTCTCTCTCTCTCTCTCTCTCTCTCTCTCTCTTTCGCATTCGTGAGAGATCCACTATTTTATTCAACGAGGGTCAGGTACATGACCTTGGGGTAGGAGTTAATCGAGTTATACCCTCGAGCGCAGGGTGACAAATTATCGGCACGGTCAACTCCTTCCCTTTGTCTTTCGGTTCGGATGCTGCTAGCACTCCCTCCCGCCTCTCTCTCTCTCTCTATCTATCTATCTATCTCTCTCTCTCCCTCGTCCTCAATTTCTTCTTCCCGTTTTGTCTCCCCACCGTGACATTCTTCCTCCGCGTTCTATCGATCACCATCTACATCCTAGTTTCGTCGGCCCGCTCGAAATAGTACGTTTAAAGTGCAAGCACCGATGACGAAAGAATCGCCTTACATTCGACCCACGCTCCACGGCAACGATTCGATAATAATTAAATATCGTGAAACCAGGCTAACGTCGACGAAAAAAACGCCCAAAAAAGCGGAGTAGAAGCGGAACGTGTCTCGTTTTGTGAAAGCTTCGAAATCGAAACTTCGACTACATTCGAGTGCTCCTCTTCCCATTCATCGACCATTCATCCTTTTTTTGCGGAAGTGTCCACCGACGATGGTGGTCTTTCGTCGCACAAATACCTACCTTTACCTTCTGACAAAGGGCCCGAAAGGAAAAGGAGAAAAAGAGGCAAGGTATGTGTATATCTATACGTTGGAAAGAGAAGGAGATTGGAGCTTCCTTGAACACGTTGCAACGACAGATGCTTCTTCCAGCGATCGGTCAGATATTCGACGGTCAGAAAATTGACGATAAAGGGAAAGGAAAACTCTCTCTCTCTCTCTCTCTCTCTCCCTCTGTCTTTCTACCGTCGCTGAGAGTAATCATCGGAAACCTTCGTTCGTGGTTATCTCCGAGCGTACATACGCGCATCCGTATGTACCGGCCGATCCCGAGCGGCGCGCTTTATAAGAGACATCGAGGAAAATGGGACGGTTCGAAGTGCGACGATAAGAAAGATAAGAAAAGGATTTACAAGCGGTGGTCCACAAACGAAGCGCTTTCCGGTTTACGCCGGTCGACTTATTCGAATTCGCTCTACGAGTACCGTGAAAGAGATAGCTTATCTCTCTCTCTCTCTCTCTCTCTCTCTTTCTCTCTCTCGTTCGCGATGGAAGCTGGGAGCTGGAAGCGTGCTAATGTTTTCAACTGGAAAAATTCAGCGGAGGCTTTCCGATGTCGATATCCATCTCTCGCGAACGAACGGAAATTCGCGAGCGAGTAGAAGATCATGAATTCGATTAGCAACCTTTCGAGGCTCGAAAGACGTTTGGAATATTTTCCGAAGTATCCACTTTCGAGCGTCTTCTCGACTCTCTTCTTGATATACACGGCCCGAATACGCGATCACGCACACGCCCCCGTAGGCTCTGCTCCGGCAGCGCGAGCGCGCACAAATAGGACCGTGCGTATGTGTGAAAGCGAGATGGTGGAAGCAGGCGGATTCCTAGCCCGTACTTGTACGGGACCTTTAGCGGCTCGTGTGAGTCGGGACGATCAATGACAAGCGCTCCGTCTCTCTCACTCTCGCACAGACGGCTCGGCCTCCTCTACTTGGTCGTGGCGAGCACGGAAGGCACGATGGAAGCGATCTCCCTTCGGGCCACGGGCCTGCGAGGGCTCCCTCTCAATCAAGATAGACGCGCGAGAGGCTTAGCACCGGGAGAGGGAGCGAATGCGAGAGAGCGCCGCTTGAATTTCTTCCGACGGTAAGCATAAAGGAGAGAAGGAGCGAGAGAGACGGAGATGGAGACTGCGGCCCGTAGTAGAAGCAACCGAGAGTAAAGGAGACGGAAAGAGAGAGGGAACGGCAGCTGTGCGCGCAAGAGAAAGAAAAAGAGACGGAGATGGAACGAGAGACTTACTGCTCGGAGCTGTGCGCGATGGAGCGACCGAGACGAAGCCAGAGGAAGAAGAGAGAGAGAGAGAGGAGGATGGAGAGTCGGTCGCTATAGAGAGACCGCGGAGTGCGCGAAGCGAGGAACGAACGAGCGAGCGAGAGAGAGAGAGAGAGAGAGAGAGAGAGGAAAATACCGTGCGAGTGAGCGGCGTCGAGAGAAAGAAGGGTAGAGGAGACGGCCTCCGGAGAAGAGAGGAGAAATCCATAGTGGTGTGAGGCGTGGAAGAGAGACGGCGAACATACCGCCACAGCCTGTCTGTGCCTCTGCTTCGGAAAGTGACTAATGACTAGTCGGCCAGACCTACTCTTCTACCACCCAGCGAGAGAGACCGAAGTGCCCCTACCTACTCTGTCCTTCTCTCTCTCTCTCGCCCTCTCTCTCACTCGCTCTTTTCCACCTTTCTCTCTATCTCCTCGTAGCACGGCAGATATAGCAACGCGAGCGAGCAAGCGAGAGAATGAGAAAAAGAGAGAGAGAGGTGAGCGCCGCTGTTATCTCGCGGCCCTCGACGACGGTCAACCGTGAAAAATGACTATAGCCAGGAAAGAAATATTTTACGGGCGCCGTATGGACGCGTTACACGAGCCGCGTTACGTACGCATCCTCCCAGCAGACAAAGTCTTCTCCTTTCTCTCCTACCTCATCTTCATCCTCCGGATCTCGTCGCGAAGATGCGCCGCGACGCGAGATCGCAGCCGAGCGTAGACAGTTATCGATCGGTTCGATCGACGACGCGGAACTCGGTACCGTTTCAGAAAGAGGCAAAGAGGTGACATGAAGGAAAGAGAGAGAGAGAGAGAGAGAGAGAGAAACTTCCTGGGCTGTATGTGGCCCGTTCCTCCCGTGAGAAATAGTAAACGTTTCCGTCGTTACTTCCGCGCTTGGAATCCCACGGCCGATGCAGTGTGCTTCTAACGTAAAACTCCGATTACCGCTAACGACGCGAGCGGACTGCGAATCTACGATTTACCCGTTTCCGAGAATCCTCCTCTATGCTTGGAATTCACAAACCGGAAAGTCCGCAATATCCGAAGCTCGAGTGTCCCGAAAACGAAGCAGAATCCTGTGACGATTCTTGTAGATCGATAGGCTACGCTTTTACCGCTCGTGCGATGGACCGAGAATGCACGAATTTCAGAAGCAACGCGCGGAGAGACACGCTCGAGAATAATCTCCGTTTAATTAGATGCAATTAAGCGAGCACCTTATCTGAACGCCGCGCTCTTTTCTTTAGGACCGTAGACCCCGAGATCGCTCGCGCTTTTTCTCCACCGTGCCGAGAGATAAATCTCTGGCTCGTAAACTCGCGCGTCTTCGTTTCTAGAGGAAGGAAGAAAGAGAGAGAGAGAAAGAGAGAGAGGTGAGGAGAGAACGTCGCTTCTTGATCCTGTACGGCCGCGGTCGCGATTACGACGTAATCGTCGTCGTTAATGGCTCGAGACGATCTTCGTATCTGGGTTTTGACGCGCTAGCGTAGCTTGGAGATATATGTATATGTACGTGCATACGACAAACTCTTCGCAGCGC
This sequence comes from Odynerus spinipes, assembly GCA_032403825.1. NCBI lineage: Eukaryota > Metazoa > Arthropoda > Insecta > Hymenoptera > Vespidae > Odynerus > Odynerus spinipes. The sequence goes on along the minus strand of JAIFRP010000006.1, from coordinate 5,475,929 downwards.
TCTACATGCCACAAAGTTCCTACTTCCGTTTCTTTCATGTATGTAGGTAGGTACATACATAGGTATATAGGTACGCGCAACCTCGGGCCGATATCCTCCGAGAGAGGAACGCTCCGAGGAAACGTGGAAAAAAGATATAAGACGAGAGTAGGTACGAGACTCACCTTACTATGAGGCAGCTGTGTGGGCACGTAGAGAGGAGGATCCAAACCAGGATTGGTCACCGCGTGACGTCCCACGATCCTATCCGCCGGTTTCGCATCGTATCCTTCCGGTTGACCGATATGGAAGCCCTTGCTCTTAACCCAAAACCTGAACTTGCTGTTTTCCGCACTGTTCACTTCCTCCCCGCGTAGAGTCCGCAAAATGCGCGCGTATTTTTTTATCGTGATCGTTTTCGTCTTCGCTAAATCACCGTAAGTCTTTATCACCCAGGGCTGATAGGCATTGAACATGCTATCGTTCTGGAACTTTTTAGGCAGAGACGCGTTCTCGGCCGTCTGATTCTGTCCCTTTTGCTGCTGCTGCTGCTGCTGCTGCTGTCCACCGTAACCATTCGCGTTCGCGTTCACGTTCGACGAGGCGATGCCCGAGAAGGGCATCGTCGTAACGCCGGAAGAATTCGAGTCCAAATTCGTGCCGGTTTTATTGGCGCTGTAACCGGCGGAGGCCAAAGCGTTCGTGGCGTTCGACGAGGCCAAGGAGCCGCCGGTCATGTTGGATATATCGAGATACGAGACGGCCGAACTTTTGCCGAGATTCGTCGCGTTCCCGACGAAGGTTGCCATCGACGTCGACATGTACGGCGGTATCGGCGTCGACATACCGAGATTCGTAGCGCAGAGCCCGTTACTCTGCCCGTTCGTCATGCCTAATCCCGTGACCGACGCGTAAGTCGAAGCGTCCGACATGTTGGACGTTGTAGACCAGCTGCTCGCTGGAATGTTTGGAGGATGATCGCCATTGGATGTCTTCTGCGTTTGATTGTTGGATCTGGAGACCGAGCCGGTACCGCGACTCTTGGTCGAGACCGAATTATTACTGTCCGTCACCGAAACTACACCATTCGTATTCGTCGACGTAGACGTGGAAGCGTTGCTGCTGTTCTTGCCGGTCGTCGTCCCGCGCGATTTCTTCGTCGGCGGCTCGTCTCGAGAACCGTTCACCGAATTTAGGTTCCCCTGAGATGGACTATTGTTATTCTCCGATCTCGACCGTTTACTGGATGCGGAAGAAGCGTTCGATGTCGAAGAGGAATGACCGGAAGGTGTCGGTGAATTGTTCACCGGTACTCTACGACGAAGACCCATCGTCGCGGTCGCCATTGTACGATTAGCGCATCTAGAACCCACGTGTATGCGGTTTTCGTCCTCGTGCTTTCTCCTCCCACGAGGATGGCGCTTGGGAAATGCAGACCCGATTTAGACCGACATACGTGCGATCACTTTTCCTTCCTGCGATCGTGACTCCTCTCGATCAAGATATCCACCGATCGTCCCCCCTTGCTTCAAGAGGATTCGGTATATCCCCCGGAATTGGTGGAAGTCGCGAGAAGAAGCCCCGACGGAGATTCCGAGTCCTGGAAACACAGAAGAAAGACGAGAAGCGTGAAGAGGGAAATTAGGTATGCGCGATTAAGCGGCGGAAACATTTAAACGGGGGCGTCGCTAATGGACTGCCAGCCGTGTGGGCGGGGGCTACTACTACCGTAGGAGGGGTAGATTATAGCCGGTGGAATATAATATGTGCCAGAGATTCACCTGGAAAATTGACGCGCGCTATACCTTTATTCCCGCGAAATAGCCCCTAGAAAACGCTTTACCGACGAGTATCTACCGATCTCTTGGATCGATAAAAAAGCTATCGTTAGGAGACTACGGAGGAATCGTAAGCAATATTTTCAGGTACCCTTTTATCGACTTCCGAATGGAAAGCAAGAAAGTCGACCTTGTCCGGTCCACGCACCGTCGCCGTCGTATCTGCATAACCGTTTCGAAAGTCGTCGCTGTCGAATCGAAAGGTCGCGAGTCTTCTTTCAAGAAAAAGAGAGTGGGAGGGAGAGAGGGGGTGGGAGAAAAACGAGAAGCGGCTTACGGAAGAAAACGAGCTAGCGTAACTCACGACGGATAAGCGCGAAGACGCGAAACGCGAGAGGATATAGCGCAGGTCTAATTGAATAAGGCCGATCGAAGCCGTCCGAGGCGATAGCCGGCTTAATGACCTCGCCGCGATGTATCCGCACGTTCCTTCTGGTGGGCGCGAAAGTGGCACTCGCCGGGACCTAGAGGCATGCGAGCGACGAGCCGAGTAGAGTCGAGTCTTGGAACCGAGGCAGCCTATTGAGCCTCGAACGGCCCTCTCGAATGCCTACGAAATTCGTTAAGCCCGAGACTAACCTGACCAGACTTCCTCTCTTCTTTTTCCCTCTCACTCTTTATCAAACTTTCTCACGAACTCCCGATACCGATCGATCCGCGTGACTGGCCTGATATCGAACTACTTTATTCTAAATTTCCGAAAGGAAACGCATACTTCCGTAGAAAGTAACGTAGCTTCGCTGATTCTTTCTACGTAAGACGAGAAGACCAAAAAAGTGTGTCTCTTGTAATAAATAATTTCACTAATTGTCGATGTACTGAAAAATTCATTCGTGCCCGAAACGGAGTAAAACGAGTCGATTTAACGAAGGGAGAAGAAAGGTCGGAAGCGGAGGAATTTCGGTTGTGCGTCAGGGAGGGGAGTAAGAGAGAGAAAGAGAGAAAGAGAGAAAGAGAGAGACGGATGGAGGGAGAGTCCCGTCCCGGGAGAGGCAGATCGTAAGGTTTCGGGCCAGCAGCAGCAGCAGCGGCGGCGGCGGCGGCGGCGGCGGCGACGGCGGCGAAGGCGGCTGCGGCGGCAGCAGCACACGAAGCCGCGAGTCACGTAGAGGCGCGGAATCGGCGAGTATTATGGCGCGCGTCCCTACACGCACACAGCTCCACCTCGTGCAGCGCACCCTCCTCCTCCTCCTCGACCGCTGCCACCTCCGCCACCTCCGCCACCTCCACCTACCTCACCTCCGGCACCACCGTTCACCTCCTCCAGCGTAGCCACAACCGGCGCGGCGTCTCGCGTACGTATTACGCGGCACATATAGCGCGCGCGGCTGCCGCGCACCGCACCGACCCGGTGTCACGCTACGTGCTTCCTGCTCGCAGCCCGTGGAGCGACGAAAGGCCTTATGTCCGCCCGCCTCGTGGGACGCTCGTGATCGCAATGTGTAATCAAGCTCGCCACGGCTGCTGTGTATTACCGCGTAAAGCGTATACTGCGCACAGGCTTCTGCCATCCTCCTCGCCGTATACGCGCGTAGACGATCGTATACATACGTACGTAGCCATGTATACGCGTCTCGTTCGTAGTTGTGCAAGTGCGTGCATTTCTGCGCGCGCTTAAGGACGCTTGTCCCATAGGCCTCGACTCGAATATTCGCGTCCCTTACGCTTTTCTCTCTATCTACATCTCTCTGTCGATTTAAACACCTCGTGCGGGAAGAACCAACGCGGTGAAACTCCGTTCGAAAGGATAAGACTAATAAGACTAATAAGAAGGCCTTGACTTAGCTCCTCTTTCCCTACGTACGACCGACGACAGAGCCTCGTATCTTTTCGCAATCGATTTCCCGAGCCGGTAGATGATACAATTATAGAACCAACCGTGCCTACTCTACTATGTAGTCCTATCTTTGGAACAATGGATACACGTAGGATAAACCCGATAGAGCGGCTAGTTCTTTCGGAATAGGTTTCCCCGAACGGACTCGCGGCTATCCGAAGCGCGAGCTCGCTCCGTTAACGGCTTTCACATCTCGCCGATCTCCGTTAATCGATCGTAGAAAGTGCAACACGGGCGTCGCATTCGGACGATATCTCGGTGTCCCTTTGTCTCCGCTTTTTCCACCTCTAGAATTCATCTGTATTCTTGTGTTCTTACGTTCGATCGATATCTTTCCGTCACGATTTTATCGCTAGGTGTTTCGCAGCGAAATCGTTATCGATGATCCGTGAAGAAAGCAACTTTTAGATCGACGGGAAGAGAAATAAAAGAGCACGAATCGGAAGCGAGGACAAGGCAAGAGAGAGAGAAGCCAGTCGGGACACGGTGAATTTCCGCGGATAAAGCGAGTCTAATCCAGCGCAAATAGGCGGCTCTCGGTCGGTGTCCGTTAGACGGTAATACTCCGGCCATGGAGAAAACGTCGAAGGCACACGAACGGCGGTCCCGAACGGCGTTAGTAAGTTGAATTCCCAAACGGGCGGGTGTGGCGACCGGCCCGCAGCGGGTACCGGAACGGATGCCGCTATCTTCACCGTCGGCTACCATCTATTCTCCGTTCGCTTTCTACCGCAATTCCTAGCCACGTGAGACGGAATGCCCGTCGTGTTTTTTCCATTCGTATCTTGATTTTATCGTAAGAATCTTCGATAGATCGGATCGAGATCGCTAAAAATCGGTTTCCCTCTCCATGATTAACTTACCGAATGATAACGAATGCAGGGAGGTCCACAAAAATCGGCGATCCTTTGATAGCACGGAGACTTATCACGAAACGTAAAACTCATACACACAAGCGTAGAATCGTGACACCGTAAAAATCCATCGACCCGCGCACCAATATCGATCGTTTCTCGACAGATCGAAAAGCAATTTCTTTTTTTTTTTTTTTTTAACGATCACGAACAACAAAGGACTCGTTGAAAAGAACGTAACACACAGGGAACACTAATGACACACAGACCTGATGCTTCGATTTCTTCTTCGGTACGGAGTAGTCTCTCCGATAAATCCGTCGTGGCGCGTGTCCGCGCTCGGAATGTGTCACTCTTGCCTCCTCTGCTTTTTCGACTTTCGAACGCACCCCGGCGGATCCGTGAAAGGAGGAAGAGTGAGGATGGTGCGAGCGAAGCGAGAGCGAGACGACAAGATGGTGTGAGTGCTAGCGAGCGAGCGAGGAAGAGAGAGAGAGAGAGAGAGAGAGAGACCGACAACCACTCTTGCGCGCGGCGGACGTCGCTCGAGAACTCCTTATTCTCTTCCCTTTTTCCCCTCTTCCTCTTCTTCTTTTCTTTGCTTCTCTTTCCTCTCGGAAGCTATCACCACACGCGCTGCTCCGGCCGCACGCGGCAAAGTCGACTCTTGTGCACGGTAAGATCGCACGAGGAGGAAGTAAGAGGCGTAGGAGCGTGGAGGTGGAGAAAAAGTCGAGGAGGAGGGCAGCTTGTCGAGGAAGATGAAAAAGTAGAGAAGTAGAAGAAAAAGGAGAGACAGAGGTGGAAGGAAGAACGAACGGCGGTAGACTCGGTGACTCGGTGGCCGAGCGGTATCTCACCCGCGAAAAGCGTCCCGCGATCAGGTGACAGCGGGAGTATACACCGGCGGTGCTCGAGTGTGAAGGAAAGAGAGAGCGAGGGAGAGAGAGAAAGAGAGAGGGAGAGAGCGTGAGGGAGAGAGGGAGAGCGAGAGAGCGAGATAGAGTGGCCGCAAGTGGGAGGGAAATAGGTTTCCCTCTCTACGTCTCGTAGGAAGGACGGTGGAGGACGCTTACTCGGCGTGCGCGCGCGCGAGAGAGTAAGCGCGAGAGAGGGAGTGCGAGACGTCTGGCGGCGGGAAAGGAGGGCTGGAGGGAGGTGGAATGTACGGGAGGTTAAATGCGCCCGCGAGCGAGCTGGAGGAGAAGGAGGCGAAGACGAAGAGTCGACGACGAAGAAAGAGCGTGGATAAAGGGAGGTGGAAGCGAGAGAGCGATAACCAGCGCTCTTGCGAGTTTTGAGTGTGACTGACGAAGGGGAAGAGGCGCGATCGGACCGGCAAGACAGACAGACAGAGAGAGAGAGAGAGAGAGAGAGAGAGAGAGAGAGAGATAAGAACAGCGTGAGCGGTGGTAGTAGGACTGGCTCTTGCTCGAGTATATACAGGAAGGGACGAGGAACAAGGAAGACGCGTGGTGTGGGATGGTAGCGAGGGAGGAAGAGGATAAAGAGAGGAGGAGGAGGAGAGGGCGATCGGCCGGCCGGCCAGCAGGCAAGCAGGCGAGTAGGTAGGCAGGCAGGCAGGCAAACAGGCGGACTGGCAGGAGGGACGGAAGGGCTCCCTGATCGCTTCTGAGTGCAAACGGTTCGACGTGCGGTGGGACACTGGCAAGCAGTCGGGCGGGCGGGCTGGCTGAAACTGCTGTGGATAGCGGGTGGCGAACGGCGCGGTGCGATACTACTCCACGGAACGGAACGGGATGGGATGGGATGGGACGGGACGGGACGGGACGGGACGAAACGAGACGGGACGACGGGCCGAGAGAGCCGGACCGGGACCCCTATCCACGAATGCTATACACACAGGCACGCACGTGGACGCGCGCGCGCGCGCACA
>JAIFRP010000006.1:5443137-5458155 GCA_032403825.1 Odynerus spinipes | reverse complement strand
TCCTCCTACGAAGCACCCCATGCGCACGCCCGCTTTCTTTGCCGTTTGCACCCATCGCGTGACACGACGGGGTCTCTCACCGATTCTAATTCACCCCATTAAATCTAATTTGCACGCGGGTTACACCGTCGAGCCACTTCCTCCGATAACGTGGCATAGCTTACACGCTCCGCCTCGGGACGCCGAGTGGAAAGCGAACTCGTCGAGCTTTTCCCGCACGCTAGCGTCATTGTGAGAAAGCGAGTTCCGATAGAAGAACCATCGAATCCATCGGCATCCAACCGCGCCATTAATTCCGATCGGAATTGATGAGAATACGCGAGACGCGAGCGCACGCGCGCGTGGCTACGCCGAGCGGATATACCTACGCAGATCGGAGGCTTAAGGTTTTCCTATAAATTTTAAAGGGCTCCGCTATACGTTACCGATATTCTCCCCGTTTTGCTCGTAGGGTTTCCTTCTATTATTTATGCGGCCACTAAAGCGTTCTCGGGTTAACGCCAGCCGGATATCCGTAATTATTATCTATCTATACCTACTCGTACTAATAATAGAAATATCGTATGATATGTAGGTACGCGATAAGGTTAATAGCGCTTCTCGTTTCGAAATTACGTTAGATGATACGTCCGGACATGATCGACGGAGAGACGATTTTTTTCGACGAAAGTATCGATCGATGTACGTACGTACGTACCTACATATATATATATATATATATATATATATATATGTACTACATGTAGGTAGGTATATATCACAGCATGAAACCGGCAAAGTGTCGCGAGCAAGATGCGGAAGGGAAAAAGAAAAAGGGAGCGAGCTTTCAGGCTGCTTACGAGCTTACAAAGAGACGATAAACGCGTTGGTAGGGAGAAGAGGGGGGAGAGAACATTGACGTCCCGCGAAGAAGCTCGTCTCCGTCTCCAAGTCACGTGTTCTCGGTTTTCCCTTCGCCAAGGAGCAAAGCGCGAGAAAAGAAGGTTAACAGGACCTACGCAAGACGATCGAATGATCGCGCAAACGTTAAAGACTCCACGGTGTCGTTTCATCTTATTCCCAGTACCGGATGTCGGAAGAACAGCCGGTCGGACGTCAGGATGAGGGTGGCACATACGCAGACCGTTCTCTCCAAAAAATCAAACCAGCTGCTAGCTCGACCTCGACGGGTAACTTTGCAAGATAGATATTACAAATTAATGGAAACTTTTTCGTTGCTTCGAGATAACGCAAGGATGTCATTAACGACGTCGCTCAGCATCCCGTTTAATTGAATAACAAGATATTACAATGATACCGTGATCCTCCGAGCATAATAGACACATTACATATACTCGCGACTCGTCGGGAGCGAGGCTTCCGTGTTATTTCGATATAAATCGCGAGGTCGAAGCGTTTCGCGTTATATGAAGCACATCGAGATATCTTGGCGTTACGTTAAGCAAGAGAATGAAGAGAGAGAGAGAGAGAGAGAGAAAGGAGGTAGTATCGCGTAATAAAATCTGCGGACGCGTCTCCGTGAGCGAAAAATCGCGTTATAAATCTCGCGCTATGTCTCGAGAACAATGGCACGTTCTGGAAAAAGGTTGCACGCAACGGCCATGCTTGGCATGGCCCTGCGGCCGGCATCGAGTCGGACTCGACTCGACGACTAGGCTCATCGACTTTGGCAAGAAACGTCTACGTGGCATGACGCGAAGTGCTCCTTCAGAAAGAGCCATGATCAATCTGTCCTTTTTTATTCCCGATGCACCGAAATGGGGACTCCTCGTGAATTATTATATCCTATGAAGGTACGGCGTCGCCGCCACCCTGCTACCTCATCCTTCTCCTCCACCCCCTCGGGAACCGAATCATCCGACTACTTGCCAGGCAATATTTAGAACGGCGGATACGTTAAGAGCCTCCTCGTATACTAGCCGACTTCGCCGCTTGCCAAATCTCGCATTCACCTGATAAACGTGTGATCTTATCGACCCTCCCTCCCATCCGCTCTTCCACGTTTTCGTGGATTTTCTACAACATGCTTGCGACGATAAACCTCTCGTCGTTGGTTCAGACAACGACGGTGAACCTTTGGATCAAAATGTTTTCTTTCTTTTTCTTCGCATCCGATCAACTTTTTTGCCTCTCTTCGCAGTAATTGTGTAATAATTGTCGCGCGAAGATCGAGCCAAGCTAGTATATCGATTCTCGAGTTTATCGATCCACACCTATCACGTCGTATCCTCCCCCCGTCTCTTTTTCTCTTACCCATCCTCTATCTCCTTCTAACCTTTGCCTTTCGTCGTCGGTTCCACGAGCTTTCGCTATCCGGAGGACCTCCCGAGGGAACGGTAAAATAACGTGACTTCGTCAGAAACGTTCGGTTTCACGGCCGGCGGTCCTCGTTTCGTCTCTCTCTCTCCCTCTCTCTATCTCTCTCTCTCTCTCTTTCTCTTTCTCTTCGGTTCTTCTCTTACCGCGTATCCTACAACGATCGGAAGCAGGGGAACGAGAGAAATTTTCCAGGAGGTAGAGATTATTTCCTACCAAGATCTTCGACTTGCGATAGATATCATTAAAGAAAGGATTAAAAAGATCGACCTTTAATTAAGCGGAATAATTATTCGATGCGGGCTGATAACGTCACAGAAACAATATCAATTTTCTCGTTTCCCTCAGGATCAAGAGTACATTTCCTAAAACGATCAAAGACGTGAAATATTTCGAGTTTGCATTTGTGTAACGAACCGAAAGGGAATTCGTATGCCGTCCTAAAAAAGTAATATCGATCGCGAGCGAGCATAAAAAGCGGTATCACCGTCCGCAGAGGGACGTATTAATAAGCTGATAAAAAGGAGAAACGTCCGAGGGCAGCGAAGCATCCTCTGATCGTGGCCGTTCGCTTGCTACTCGGCTCGTGCTCCAAGTCCAGAATGTTCATCCATTAATCCTGCGGGCAAAACGATGCGCCATCCTACCCGCCTACCCACCGACACTACCGCTGCTCCAGGTTGGTGATGGTGCGACGTCGTTGATGGTGATAGTAACCAAGGGAGGAGATGAACTCTCCTCGGTTCTCCGGAGCGGAGAACGCGGGTCAGTTATTAATGAGTTAACAGGATTTCCTCCGGTCGGAAAATACGCTAGTAAGACCCTACTCTTGCTTTTCCTCTCTCTCTCTCTCTCTCTCTCTATCTCTATCTCTATCTCTCTCTCTATCTCTCGCTCTCGCTCTGTCTCTTTCCCAGCAGCAGCGGTAACAGCGGCACCACGGAATCGATCTTTTTTCTTTCTCGTCAAATCCTCCGAAATATCAGCCTTTAGGTGAACGCTGGCGGAATTTTCCGAATTTCAAACGGATCGATAGACCATACTTTCGAACGATCCTCCGAAGCTTTCCCGGCACGGGTTAAAAGTCACGCGTGGATAACGAACGATGTGATCGATACGCGTCGTACGACACGACGGAATACGAGCAAACGACTAGCCGAGCGTGATGATCTCTGAGCAGAAAAAAGAGAGGAAAAAGCGGTAGATAGAAAAAGTAACGTAGCAGTTCGAAAATTAGCAGAACATCGACGAGGTTTAAACGACGATGGACGTAAAGCCATCGAAGCCCTCGAGCCGCGGCGTCGATAGAATTTATGGACATCGATGCACCCGCCGGATATGCGCGCGAGCGCATTCTCGCGGTCGGTTGCCCTCCTCTCAATCCTCTTATCGGTGCGACACCAGATCCTGCTTTAAGTATAAATTCAAACCGAGCTAACGACGGCTTCGACTGCGTGCGCACGCGACGATCGAAGTTCTGCCCTATGGAAGACAACGAGCCGATTCGTTCAACCTGTTGCAAGGTGCCATTAACATCGATCCTACACGCTCGTCCATTGATTTTCATCGGCGTAAACAGAGCACACGGTTGGTAACGAACGCGAATAATAAATCACCGTTCGTGTCCTTTTATAAGCGTATCTATGGAGTGAGCAAAAAAATTAGATAAAAACAAATTAGGAAAGATGACGAGCAAATCGAACTTAGCATCGGTACTCTCTCGATCGTGAACGTCTTCGCGCGTGAGTTTGGCACTCGCGGGTGGTAGAGAAAGGAGCGAAGGATAATCGTAATAACGGTGATAATAAGGGAGCTACCCCTGGGTGGCGCGCTATAGATGGCGACCTATTACGCGAAACACGACACCGGCGCCGGTCCGGTCCTGAGACCACTTGTGAAAGAGAACGAGGGGAGAGAAAGGGGAGGGAGCGAGAGAAAGAGAGAGACGGAAAGTGAAGCGGGGCAAGGCTATCGAGGAAAAGACGAGGGAGAGGGGACAACGTTGGTAAGAGGGAGAGAGAAAGAGAGAAGAGAGAGAACGAGGAGGATGGAAAGAGACGACTAATGCGGAAGGGAGAAGGGCCGGCAATGCCGCTGGAACGAAACGGGACAAAAAGAGAACGAGCTGGCTGGCTCGAAAGAGCGAATAGGATGGAGAAAGAGAAAGAGAGAGAGAGAGAGAGAGAGAAAGAGAGAGAGGGAGGGAAGGAGCTCGATCCGCCGATGGAACGAGAGGAAGCGAAATGCATGGGATATTGGGGTACGAGAGACGGCGAAGAAGGCTGCTAGGAGGAGGGAAAAAGAGGAACGGGAGAGAAGAGCGAGAGAGAAGAGGCGAGAGGAAAAAGAGGCTCCGGCTACGAGAACTGGCATGGCTCTGCGGCGTGCAAAACTTTCTCGCGATATAGAGCGAACGTGCTGGGATGGGGTTGGTGTTGGGTATCGACGACGGGGAGAGAGAAAGAGAGGGAGAGAGTGAGGTCGCTGGGGAAGGGAGACGGCGAATGAAATCGTAACCCGGCGCTGGATGGGAGCCAGTACGAAACTCATGGTGTGTAGAACTCCCCACGCGAGGAAGAGCAAGAGGAGGAGAAACGCATCGTTCGAGATATAGCCCACGCAGAGAATCGTGTACGATGAGAAAGAGAGAGAGAGAGAGTGAGAGAGAGAGGACGAGAGTGAGAGAGAGAGGGATGGAGGGAGGGAGGGAGGGAGAGAGTGATTGAAACGAGAGAGGATAGGTAACCTCCGCGAATATCACAATCAATGGGCCAGGCCGATTCCTCGGCTAATTTTGTACGAACATGGAACGTACGCTCTGGCGTTCAAATTTTCAAAGAAACGAACGTAGGAAGTACTCGCCATGGCGAATAGACGCGCGTTCGTTCTTGCGTTCGTGATCACGGTGCGTACCTAATGATTTCACGGTACATGAAAAGTCGAATAGGGAAAGGGGGTAGAGATTACGCCGGGCCGGAAAGAGAGCCGATAGAAAATCGGTTTCGGTAGGACAGGAGGTAGGGGCGTTTGCACCCTCCGACCGGGGTCATTACACCCCTGATTTCATTACGGCAACCTTCCTAGTCGACTGCAATCTCTTCTTCCGCGTCGCCTGTCCTTTTCCTCCTCTCTCCTTACCACCCCTTTCCATAACCTCACTACCCTTGGAGCATCTACCATCCTTCTCTAAGTTGCTGTCCCTTTTTCTCTCTTACGTTCCATCCACACCGCCGTAATTATCGGATTACCGACCATCTAAGATCACCCATCTCCGCCCGTTTATTTAGCATCGTCCGGTGTCCAAGGGACCCTCCGGGATCGCTACTTGCGCAAATTGGAGGATCAAATTTCGCGAGAATTACGATTCATCGTAAATTGCAAACGCTGCTCCGCATTCGGTTTGACAGATTGGATGATCCGCGTCAGAAGCGACATAACCGGGTATCTTCGTCAAAATCGAAACGACGCCGACGATAAAAAATTATCAATACTCTAACGCACCGGAGTTTGTCTGGAAATAGAAAATTCGCTCGTGATGAATAATATTAGAAAAGGTGACCGAGGAGATAGCGAAGGTACACGGAGAAAAAACGTAGAAAGAGCTGCGAACTCTTATCGGCCTGCTTCCCAGACTTTCGATTCGGCGATTGACTTCCAATCCTCGTGGGCACCCTTATTCCCCTGTTCCTACTGTGGTGATAGTTTGCGGGTGACCGCGAGCGGTCGACAATCGGCCGGTGGCCGTTTGATAATCTGATTGAAATATCGATTCGTTTCGCTGCTCTTATTCGACGATTTCAATCGAGATAGAAAGACGTACGATATCGTAGAGGATGCGATCCTACTCTTATATACTTTACATAATTTTTCGTCCTGCCTCGGGAATATCTGCTATCGCTTAATTAGGCGACAAAATCGAGAGAGAGAGAGAGAGAGAGAGAGTGAGAGAGAAGAAGGATCGATCTTCTTTTCGGTCGAAGGAAAAAAGGGAGAGTTATCTCGCGGCGAAGCGAAGAAAAAACGAAAACATCTCGAGTGGAAAAGCATCTTACGAAAGCGATCAAAGCGATCTCGTTGAAAACCAACGCGTCGAGTCCAAGGAATTTTTCCTATCTCTTTACTCGTAGATCATCCTTATTGCGGTGTAAAGGCAAAGTTACTCGCGACTCCTCGAAAGAGATTCTCGATTGATGGTCGACAGTTCGATTTCATCGCGAACTGTGCGAGTACGAGAAAGAAAGCGGTAGAAAGAGAGAAAGAGAAGAAAGTAAGGAAGTAAAGGAAGCGATGAAAGTAGGTTGTGGGCGTACTCGTCGAAGGATAAGTAGACCCCGGCCCGAATCGAAATGGAAGGGCGAAGGTTCGATGCGGACGGACGAGCAGTGCGACGAGGGAATATCGAAATAGGGTTAGGGAGAGCTCCCTACGTAATGTGATTGCTCGACCGTTTCAGCTCGTCCCTGCTGGATCTCGACTACCTACTTGCCTCCACCTGTACCTCCTTCTTCTCTTCTACCACCACCACCACCTCATCCTCCGACTCTTCCTCTCGTTCGGCCTCCTTCCAAGCTCTGTACCCAACGGAATATGATTCTTCGCCACGAAGAGACGGATGTGGCCGCCGGACCCTCGAGCCCCTTCGCGTCTCTTCGTGTTAGCCCGGAGAAAACCGCGAGAGGAGGAGGAACTCGGAGGAGGACGAACGAGAGAACAACAAGTGGCCATCGGAATCGTCACCCTCTCTCTCTCTCTCTCTCACTCCCTCTCTCTCCTCGTTCCTCGGTTTCTCCTCTCGTTTGCTCGGCAACGGCACCCATCACCCCCAACCCCTAAACCCAGCGTCCTCGTCCTTAACTCATGCCCGTGCTAATTGAATCGACTCTAATTCCCTTATGATTAAACGATGGGTGAGCGTCATGTCGCGACAAAAACAAGTCCAGGACTTTGTCCGAGGACCTTCTGCATCTTCCATGCGCGTCTCGCTAACGAGACGCATTTTTCGAAAATTCTGAAAGCATCGAGGAGCATTTTTGAATATCGGCCGGGCCCCGGTGGTCTATTACCATTTAGCCAGTTAATGAGTTAATAAAGTTTATCAATAATGAAGTAGAACGATAAATGAGGTAATAGTTAATAAGTTTAAAGCACACCTGCGCGATGGCTCTGCGCGTACCTACCGGCGACATCGGGAACATCGGCTGTGTTTGTAATATAATTAAAAGACGTAAATTTGTTAGCCGCGCTTGTCGGCTATATCGGAGCCGATTGCACGCGCGCGTATTATAATGTCATAACGCGTAAGCCTGGTTCGCGAAGTGAAATTTTACGAAAGTTCCAATTTCGATCGGCTCGATCGTTGAGCTCGAAAGGTTAATAACTATAATGCGGATACTTTATCCGTTAAACGATTCCCTTGAATCGGTCGAGCGCTGGTCGAAAAATATATTTCTTTCGGGGACGGAAACGAACATGCCAGGCTACACAGCGAGCGTAGAAATAGATCTTCGTGGAACGTCCTTACTCTTTATTCGAGAGGATATCCTTTATACGTGGCCATGTAGGAAGACTCGTGTGCGCACGCGCGTATGTCTCTACATACATACATGCATACATACATACATAGGTCGGTATATATGTACGTACAGAGGTGAAATTTTCTACAGCTCGAAAACGGATGTGGCCGACGTACAGGTCGACGTTGGTCGAAGCCTCCGAAACGGAAGTTCCGATGGTCAGCGAGCAGTGAGAACAACAAGTGGCTCGCCGCACATCACTGCTTTGGTACTTGTCACGACCTCTGCTATCGACGGGCTTTCGACGACGGTCCGACATCGATCGCGAGCCCCAAACCCTCTGATCGAATATCGTGTTTACGATCGTCTTCCTCCAACTCGAACGCTCTAATCGCTCGAGACCGACAGGCTCGAGGATGAACTCGACGCTGAAATTCGGAGCATATTTGTGTGTATGTGCCTGTGTATCTGTTATATAGGGGGGGAGAGAGAAAGAGAGAGAGAAGCTATCAACGAATTCAGCGTGGATTTTCTCTTCGGATCGAGGTCAAGGGATTGAAAAGCGTCTACACACTCAATGAAGAGAGCAAGTCGGAAAGCAAGGTGGTAGTATCGCGGCGAGAATGGAGGAAAGACAGAAAAAGAAGAAAAAAGAAGAAACGATCTCTCTACAGCCGTCGATATCTCGAATAGCAGTAACACCGTGGCACGTATGCAATGATAATACCGCTCCGTTCAGGCGATAAATTCCATCCAGGGCGCAACGCATCTTTATCGATCCCTATAGAAAATTCAATCCACGTTTTGATCGTCCAACACCGTCCCTCGCAGAAGATGAAGAGAAAGAGGAAGACTAGGAAGAAAAAAAAGAAGCTAGAAGGGCTTCTCACCCTCGATCGAGGAGTCTCTTTATTACCGAGCCGAATTTCTAACTCGACCCGAAAGAAGAAAAAAAAAGGAAGAAGCAGATCGCAGCTTTACGAATAGCGAAAGAAGCGAAAAGAAAGAGTTAGAAAGAAAGAGAGAGAAAATATAAAACGTAGGGACGAACTCGATCACCGCGGGTCATCGACTGGTCTAAAACGCTGCCAAAGAGCGCTAGAGAAGAGGACGAGAGAGAGAGAGAGAGGGGGAGGGAGGGAGAGGGAAGAGATACGGAGTCGGCTGATCATCCCCGTCCGAAACGCGAAAGCATATACCGTGTGGCGGTGTCAGTTGGAAAGTGCGAGCAGGCATCGGCCCGCGGCGCGACGCATCGATCCCACTTTCCATCCTCCACCCTCCTCTCGTCATATCCTCTCTCTGGTAGCTCTCTTTCCTACCCTTCTACCCCCTCCTCCTCCTCCTCCTCCTCCTCCTCCCGTCGTCATATCCTCTCTCTGTGGTACCTCTCGTCCCCGCCCTTTCCACTATCCTCCACCACCTCCACCACCTCATCCTCTTCCTCTTGTCTCTGTCTAGCGCTCGCACAGACCATTTATACTACCACCACTATTACCAGCATCATTACACACGTACGCGCACAAAGTCGTCCCACCCCGAACGAGAGAACGGTACGACGGCTAACCATGATATAGATAGCAGAAATCCAGCGCTCGCTCTACGCCGCGCCGGCGAGCAGAAACGAACGCTGCTACCGTGTATACGCGTACGTGTGTAGGTCCGTGCGCTTGCTAACTCGCTCGCGCTCGACACGCGATCCCGTATATACTACTACCTGCCGCTGCAACACGACCCACCATCATTTTAATGAAGATGTAATTACGGACGTTTCGGCGCCGGAATCAGCAATGCGCCCGCGGTGCGACACATCGGCTCGCATTATTGGCTGCCTTATTAACTGCCGTCCGTGTGCAAGCGACGGCACCGAGCCGCGTAGGCGACGGTAGACACCGCTGCCAACCGGCAGCCCGAGCGAAGCACAATCGACGACGCCGTCCTCGATATATACGCATACACACACGCGCGCGCGCGTTTGCGTATACACCTACGTCGTATACACGTTCCTCGTACCTTTACGTGTGCGCGAGCGTATGTAGGTACATACATAAGTACAAACACAGTCGCATTCACCGGGAGACAACAGAACGCGCGCGCGCGCGCGCGCGGCATAAAACTCGAATTCGTTCGGAGACGAGAAGACCTCGAGGCCGCCCGTCGGCAACGTCGTTCAACGTATTTAGCCGTCTCGGTAGTGGCGGTGGTGGTGGTGGTGGTGGTAGCGGTAGTCGCTTCGATCGATCACCGCCTTCGGAAAAAGGTGCCTTTAGCTTTTCGACGCCTTTCGCCTTCCCCCGTAATCGGCCGGGCGTTAAGAATTGATAGATTGAAATCGTATGTACTTGGGACGAGCGCTGCCGCGTTTTTTCCGTCTACGTAGATTTTTGTTCGTTCCTTCTTTCCTTTTTCCCTTTCTCCTCTTCTTCCTCTTTTCTCTTCTCTTTTTTTAATGTTTGACCCGAGCCGCGCGCAAAGTACATTCCTGCGTTCATTGCTTGCCAATTAGCGCGACGATGGGGTATAGGTGCCGCAGAAAAATTCAGATCGACTCGGCAGCGGTGGGTACCTTGTTAATTTTAACGACGAAATGTCGATGGAGTCGCACGAATCTGGAATCACGCACAATCGAGCCGCTTTATTGTGAAAAAAAAGGAGGAGGAGGTACTATCCACGGTGGTATTCGCGGTGGATTAAACCGGCTGGATTAAACCATATCTTAGAAGCAGCAGGATGGATAGAGATAACCGATAAAATGGCAAGATAGATAGATAGATAGATAGACAGATAGATAGATAGATAGATAGATAGATAGATAGATAGATAGATAGATAGATAAATAGATAGATAGATAGATAGATAGATAGATAGATAGATAGATAGATAGATAGATAGATATATAGATAGATAGATAGCATGGCGCGGAATCGCGTGAATTTGCCAGACGGAAACCCTTATATTAATTAGAGCAGTTAAGGGCAACTATCCCCTCACAGTGGGTAATGTGCTTTGCCTGATTCGACCCCCTAACGGGATTACGGGACGCGCGCGCAAGGTTTTGGCGTTGTTATGCAATCCCAACCTGGTGTGGGACGTAGCTTCGTGCGGGCACCAATACGACGAGGAATTTACGATAGCCGATGTGCACGCACACCCTCGCTGTTCGATTGGCTTCGGCCTCCTGCTATTGCCGCAGGACTCCCGATGCTACATAGTGGGTAGTATGGTATCCCGAACTGGATTCGAGATAATACGTCACATAGAAAATTCTACGAAGTCGTATCCATTTACGGTTCTCTACGATTTAGGATGAAATTTAGTTGCGACATATTTAGCAGGAAGTCCGACGATCCGAAAAATTGGCGGACAGCGTTTTCAGCCGCGCGTTACATTTATTTACGGAGTAGCTTCAGCTAGTCGTACGGCCTCGTCGTTGGGGTCTAACTGTCTCCGAATCTCTTATCTCGGTGCCGCCACCGAAGTGCACCCAACCTCTCGAAACGCTTCCACGATGATACGTACTCATCGAGGAGGCTAATGATGCACTCTACGGGCGCTGTAAGTGCATAAAATGGGAATAGAAGTTTCACGAAGTCCTCCGATAACGCGTACCTACATGTATACGTAGCTACGTACCTAGATACGTTTACGTAGGGTCGCGCCACGTCAAAGCTTATAAATCCTCCCGATTATCTCGCTACATATGCACGCGAGCATGGTCTCTACGGTGCGTAGCGAGATTTAAACGAGTCGCTCGCGGAAGCGGACAAAGCGGCGCGAGCGTTTACATAACGGGCCGGAGCCGTGCCGGCGCCGAATAAAATAAAATTCGTCGACGATACCGGAGGCTCGAGCGATCGGGAAGGAATGTCCGTAGCAGGATTTTTTAAATAGCCGATACGAACGATTCGATGGGCCCGGTCAGCACCGATGCACCAGCCTCGCGGGCTCGTCGCTTCTCTCCGCTAAACGGAAACGCACCGACGCGACATCGGTTTTTCAGAGGATTCGTCTACACCCCTCCCCTTCGAACCTCCTCCCCCACCTCCGGCGCGAATACTTTTTCTACTATCCGCTTGCCACGATGCATCGAGATTTTTAATCTCGCGGTAATCATTAACGAAGCGTACGTTGCCGTCGTTCGTTTCCGAGCAGCGAGTCCGATTCACTGACGAATCCTTATCGCAGCTAGTTCGATATTTAAAGAAAGTTCGATAACGGAGTGGCGAAAGTCGCGGGGTTACTCGCTTCGCGGACTCTTCCTCGTCGACGTTGTATCGCTCGAACTTTTAATAGAAAGCAGCTTCCATTACTCTCCCGGGAGTAGGTACATCCCTCGTATCTCGATCCAAGGGGTAGAAGAGTGGCCCTAACTGCGAGCACTACCCTAGCCAGTTTTCAGGGATGCTGCGTGATCCAGCATAAGCCAAAGGGAATATCTTGATCTCGTAGCACGGACCAAAGGTCGTCAACGAACTTTTCTTGACGGTTTCGTACGAACTCGAAGCTCGTTTCACGAGAGGAGAAGAAAAACAGAGAGAGGGAAGTTGCGGTTGAAAATGAAAGTACGAAAAGATTATCGAACGAGTACCTGCGATATATAATTTAAATCTGTGCATAAGTTTTGGAAGCTCCGATCTAAACCGCTTTGCACCGATCCGATCAGTAATGCGAGAAAGCGCGCGATCTTGATGATTTTAACGGAGCGTAAAGCGTCGGAGAAACGCGGCGCCGAGTAGGGCGTCGATGAGGGCGCCGCTGAGGGCGCCGTCGAGGGTGTTACGGAGGGAGACCGACGCGACGGTGGTATAGAGCTTGCTAGAGAGCGGAAATGAGGGGCTAAGCGATAGGGAAAAAATCGATATAATCTCCCATCTACTAATAATAGTGGCTAAGCCCCGTCCATTCATCCATGCCGCGGATCGCACGTTTACACTCTTGAATCGGCTCGGCTCGGCTCGGCTCAGCTCGGCTCAGCTCGGCTCGGCTCGGCTCCGATATGGTAGCATATCATACGATACGTCCACAAATTCTCCGTTTGGAATACCGATCTGTCCCGTCGTCTCTTATTCATCGATCTCTACTCCGGTGCTCGCGACCGGCGCTCCCTAAAACGTTTAATTACTACGCCACCGGGAGTGGGAATAAAACAGGCGAGAGAAAAGACTCCTGTTTTTCCTTTAATTAGTTTTCATAGACGCGGCGTTATATACCCGACACGGGCACGGCCAAACTGTGGCTGGCAAGTTGCACGCGCGACTCTTTTGCTACCCCCGATGTACTTCGCAAAGCGCTTTGCCGAGAAATTATTTAGCTCGTTCGTTTGTGTCTCTAGAAAGGACGAACGTAAGTATGAAAAATTAATTAATAAATTAGAGATCTATTTACATGCGATTCCTTATCGTCCATTTTACGGAGACACGATGTTGGAAATGATCTTCGAATAAGAAATTATTTTTAATCAAAAAAGGCAAGCTTTCGCGAGAACGTCAAAGGATACGTCACAAAATAGAGCAGTGGTGCCATGGGAAGGACTTAATCGTGCGTTCTAGCGAACGAAAAAAAGAAAGAGAAAGAAACGGACCTAAGTCAGGCCGGCTCGGTAGATAGCCGCGGACGATAACAGGATTCCGAGAGGACGAGGAAGGAGATTGCCGAGAGACACAACCAGTCTTTCTCGAAGTTGTCGGACCGGACGGCGCGTATCCCCGAAGGTGACTCTCCGCAATCGGGCCAACGGGGAAGGACGAGAGGAGGGTAGAACGAGCCAGAAAGAAGGAGAGACGATACGTCTGCCTTGCGTTTCTGCGTGTACATCTGTATGCGTCTGTGTGTGTAAGAGAGAGAGAGAGAGAGAGAGAGAGAGAGAGAGAGATGTTCCTTAATTCGCGGCCGAATAGCCGGAACTCTTTTTTGGTCGGACAATTCGTTTGCATTCGCCGGGTTCCGCAGCAGCATTTAAAGCGAGCCGAGAAAGGAGCCGGAGATTCGACACTGGTGCTACCGCTGCTGCTGCTGCTGCTGCTGCTGCTGCTGCTGCTGCTGCTGCTGCTGCTGCTGCTGCTGCTGCCATTGCCATTCCGTCAAGTCGACGAAGATACCAAAGAGGAGTAAGAAAGAAACGAGGAGACAACGGTAGGAGGCCTTCAGCCAAGCGCGAATTAATTCAACGTAGAACTCTCTCTTTCTCGTCTCCCCTCCACCTTTCAGTCGTCGTCTTCCCTCATAACTTTGCCCTCGCGCACTGAAGGGTTTCCTGGAAAGATGGTAGGAGAACGAGCGAAAAGGGGACCGAGGAGTGTGGCAGCGTCATCATCGAGAACGAAGGATACCACGCGGGAGGAGGGTGGCGAAGGACTGAGGGAAGGGTAAAGAGAGAGAGAGAGAGAGAGAGAGAGAGAGAAAGGGAACCGAAGCGAAGATAAGGGTAAAAGTTCTGTCGCGGAAGGAAAGTGGAAAGCAAGATGGACTTGTTAATGGATATTCGTCCCGAACGAACGTCCTCGTTTATCATCCAGCGTTCGCGCAGCAGGATCGTTAAAAGGCAAAGCTCGGGGCAAGATAAATATCCAATGGACGGAACGCGTGCTTTAACTATTATCACGCGATATGCAATTAGCGGGCGCGCGTTAATAAAGAGATAGCTATTATTCGGGGCGGCACATCGGGAACGAGCTTCTTGCTTCCGCGTATGCATGCTTATCAGATTACGCGCGCGGCACGGTTTTATACGCACTCTATATCTGGCTGCGTTATATCATATGTACATACATACATACATACATACATACATATACATATATATATATATGTATGTAGATATATGTATATATGGGTATGCGCGAGCAAGCAGTGCACCGTGGAAAAGACATCGAATAAAAGAAACGGCGTGCTAATCGGCTCTTTTACAGTCACGCGCACGCCCACCGTCCACCGGTGACGTTCGATTTGCATCGGCCACTTAACTGGTGTACATAATATATTCGTACCGAGCAACCTACTACCTTTTACACCAACTCCTTTCTCTCTTATACTCTCACTCGCTCGATTCTTTCTCCATCGCGCTTCGGCTTCGTTTCCCGCGTCGCTCCTCTTCTTTTTTCTTTCTCAGTTATCTCGCATCTCGGTCTCACCCTCGACCCTCGCGTTCTTTCGCTCCGACCACCAGTACCGGCAGCTCTTCCTCCTCCTC
>JAIFRP010000006.1:5419223-5442969 GCA_032403825.1 Odynerus spinipes | reverse complement strand
CGAGACGGGGAAGGGGCAGGGGGACGGTGTAAGGGTGAGGAAGGAAGGAAGGAAGGAAGGAAGGAAAGAAGGGGCTGAGGGGCGTGAGGGGGGATGTTCGTCGAGGGCATCCGCGGAGGCAGGAACGAACCGACCGCTACCTTAACAAGCAACAAGGGTAGAGAATTAATGAGAGAGGGCGCTCGGGCAGACACTTGTGGCTACCGTCCGACCCTAGCCATCAAACCGTACGCCGATCCTCAGAAAACCCACGAATTTAACGCGCCGACCCAGCCCGTCCTCGCTCTCTTATTTTCGATCCACGCCGAACTGCCACCCCGCGCGTTACCTTCTATCGATTACCTCTACCGATATTACGTACTTCCTTTCTTTCTTTCGATTGCCGAGCGCAGCAGAAGGAGCGGAAGAGAAAAGAAAAAAATGAGGCGGAGAAAGAGAAAAAAAGGAGAGCAAGTACGACGCGACGAAATAATTTACCTCGTCATCTAGTCGATTATTACAAGGTAATTGGAAATCGGTGCGCATAAAAAATGTAGCTCGATGCCTTCGTTATCTGATTAATATTAAAATCGATATTACTTTGATATATTGGAAGTAGAAATAGGTTGCGTAGCAACGTTGCGACTTGTAACATTGCAGGATAATTCCCAATGGTGAAGGTACAAAATATCCCGCAGAAGGGGGTGGGAGCCTCGTTTAAGTAACCAACGTGACCGTAGAAAAATGCGAGCACGATGCTTCGTGGAAAGCCGCTAGCAAAAGGATGAACATCTGGTTGTTCGTCCACTTTTCCTTCTCTCTCTCTCTCTCTCTCCCTCTCTCTCTCATTTCCTCCCCTATCTCACCCCATCGCCGCACGCGTCCATCGTACAAAAAGCCAGACGCTAATTTCTGCGCGACCGCATACTCCGCGCGAGCCTTTATTTTAATTAACACTCAGCGGATTAGTCAGCGCGGGACACGCTCGAGCTTTCCCCCTACCCCTGCTTCGGGAAGGGGTTGCCGAGTCCCAGCTACTACCAGCGTTTCGATCCGTTACTCGTAACGCGAGATTCCGAAGAAAAAACGAGATAATCATACTAAGGGATGTAAAGTACGGAGGGTATTCTAAAAACATGCCGATTTCTTCGCGTACAATATCCGCGTAGTAAACTGTAAGTAGATGCTTCGTGAAATTCGCGTTTTACGAGCTTGAAAGTCGCCGTACCGATACGAACGAATCCAAGCCAGCGAAGGAGGGAAGTATACGCGGCAAAAAAGTCAGAATCGGTGAATCGAAAAAGTGTGTGGAGGACGCGACGCGGAGGTTTGCCGCCCGCGCGAGCGCGCACCGGAGAGAGGGAGAGAGAGAGAGAGAGAGAGAGAGAGAGAGAGAGAGGAAGAGAAAGAAAAAGGGACCTTTTGGTGTGCGTGCCGAAGCCTCTACCTCGCGTTTCGTATCGTAAAAATCGAATATTTCCACGGGCGTAGGCGAACGCCGGCTACGGGAGGCGTAGTAGAGCTACCTTTATGTCCATAGACGTGACTCTGCTCTCTGCAGCCACCGCCACCATCGCCACCGCCAGCACCACCACCACCAACGGCACCACCACCGCCAGCCGTGGAAATATATGGGGCCGTAACGGTTGCTGTTGCGAGAACTCGTGGAAGCGTCGAGGGAGTAACGGGGAGTGGTGAAGTGATAGAGGGAACGAGTAGAAAGAGAGAGAGAAAGAGAGGGAGAGAGAGAAGAGCGAGAAAAAGACGAAGAGGAAACGACGGAAAGGAGGACGGAGCGAGCGTTGTGGATGAGCGTATACTAGTAAAAGCGAGCGAGAGAGAGAGAGAGAGAGAGAGAGAGAATAAGTGAGTGGGAGTGAGCTGGAGGCGATAGAGACAAGAGAGGGCTGCACAGCGAGGCTATACCCTCCTGTCCGTTGACCCATGGGACCCTCCTGGCTCTGGCAACCTTCACGACCCTGTTATTTGCATACGCTGACCTCCTTTACCGATTTCCATGGCCAAATAGAGCCTTTCTGGGGACAGGGGGTCTCCTTCGACCTTCTTCTTTTCTTCCGTCTTCCCATTTTTCCTTCTCGCGTTATCTTCCTTTCTTTTTTTCACCTCCACACCTATTTCATACTCTCTCTTGCTCGATAATTTATTCGGTAATCTTTCGTCAAATGTGCTGGATATATGACGATTTTGTGTACTCTCGTGAATTCTTTTACTTCGCTTTATTCGGTTCGCTATTTTGGTACCTTTATCTCGATATCTCGCCAGAATATCTCCCTACACCGATGGGATCATTTTCCTTTTTTATAAAAACTGCGCACAGTAGTCCATCTACAACTGGAGTACCATAAAACCGTTCTCCTAAATCTGGACAAGGATAATCCCCTTATCGTCCGAAAAGTAGCGTAAACTGAGTGCCGTCATCGACAGTGTCCTGTTCGAAACAGAAGGATGAATATGATGTAATAAAGGACGATATAGGTTTCGTCAATAGTAGATGTCAGAATCAAGGAAGATATAGGAATATGAAGATACGTCCGAGGCAGCGCGAACTTAAAAATATCTATTTTATTATTGTTAAATTGTAACCGTTCGATTTTATTTCGAATCTTTCAAACAAACGTTAATTTTTTCAAACTATCCTCGTTAGCGTTCTCTTTCCTTAAATATACTATCTTAACACGTTCGCTACCGGCGTCGCATATATGCGACGTTTCATTTCTTGTATGTGAGCCCAGCGTTGCAAATGTGCGACGTGTTTACTTAATCAATTTATGACAATGCATTGCACTAATTTTTCGTCAAAACAGTTGTAACGGGCTCTATAACAACAAAATAGATACAGGATGTTCTCCGTCTGGAAAATTGCATATTTTGTTTATTTTCAATGTTATAAATATAATGTTCAAAACTCTAATTCAAATTGAAGTCATATTATAAGAAAACTTTTCCTGGGCTGTGATACGAGATTTTCTTCTCAGGCTCCGGTAGTGAACGTGTTAATATTTATATTATTAAAAATGTACATACACGTATAACGTTATACATCCCAATTGTATATTGAAGCTTTTCGATATTTTATCTTTTTTAAATAATTCCGCGAGACGTTTATCGACGTCGCTATCTTACAACAGAAAGAGGAGTTCGATGGCACGTTCTTTATGATTCTCTGTGGCGCGCTGGTTACTTATCGTATGATGATACAAAAACGTTTAGAAAGTTCTTATTCTTAGCACCAGGTGGCTAATCTAAAACGCACTACGAATATGTTTTTTATCGAGACGCGGTAAATAATGAAAAGCAAGAAACGTTTCGTGATAAACATTTATTTTTAAAATATATTTAAAATCAAACTGACATATGAAGAAATGTTATTTCTTTTGAATAATTAATTGTATAAAATCGCAGGTATCAAAGTTCTGTATTTCACGAAAGAAGAGTATATAACCTATGACATTATTGATGATGTTAACAATACATTTTTTTTATTAAGACCGAATATTTTAATAATGGCTAAGAGAAGAAGCAGTAATAAACGATCATCTAGATATAATCGATCGAGTGTTGGTTCTGTGGCTTTGAATCCGAATTCAGAAGTTTATAGCGAAGGTAAATATTACATGAATTGATAAATTGAGCGTGCAATATTATTAAATATTTGTTACTTTAGTTACTCGTGAAATCTTCTTTATTTTAGGAGAACCTTTCTGGTGGAATAACTTGACAAGCAATGCTAATCCAAATCTTGTAAAATACAATGCCATGAATGAAACGAGTAAATATTTAGATTCTGGTTCGCAAACCGAATTTTCAAACAGTACTAATACATGGTGGAAGGAGTTGGATTCTTCAGATTCCGATGTCTCCAATAATCTGCCAAAGACACAAAGCAACGAACAACCCGGTAAAATATTTAAATAGAATTTAGAATATAGAATATTATCTCATGTTTAATACTTCATTATTGCAGACGCGACAGCCAAGACCACAAAAACAACTATATCCGATTCAGATAAAGAAAGCAGTCCTCGATCTACCCAAAAAAGAAAAATTAAAATACGTGGTAAATCAAAAAGAAGTAAAAGTAATGCTTTTTTAAAAGCCATCGACGATTCCGAAAATTCAGAATCGTCTAAATTGATACAAGAAAGTTCTATTGCAAAGTCAATAAATAACAATACAGCTAATACTAAATCATTAGAAAAATCAGATTTTACAGAGAAACGTATGAGTAATAAAGATAATAATGTTACCACTAGTACCGATCAAAGTCATACTACAGATAAAATCATGAAATTAAAGCCAACAGTCTTTAGAAAAAGATATAAAGAGAAAAAAGAAAATGCCTTTGAAAATCTAATTAAATCAGTCGAAGATAGGCATGATGAAACAGAAAAAAGTGGAATGATATCTACAAATTCTGTTGACAAATTGATCGAAAGAAGTAGTTTATCGGAAGGAAATGTTTTGAACGAATCAAAAGAACGTACGTTACAAATGCATTCTTCGACGAAAAATTCTTTTAAACAGCCTATTGTAAATGCAAAAATTTCAAAATACGACGGTAGTTATATGTATCATAATCGTAGTGATTCAACATTTGAAACTGAGTCTGATTATATAAGTGAACCTTTGCAAAAAGAATCTTTCGCAACAGATAAACATACAGACCCGATTATCGATTCTACTGCTTCTAAAACAATTAATAGTTCTTATGTAAATAACAAGAAAACTAAAAGTCCCAAAACTTATAATAAAAACAAAACACCATTAAAACATATGAAACATACAGACACTCTAAATGAGAGCAATATTAGTGAGAGAAGCACACATTCTAAAATTAATAGTTCTAACAGATCGATTAATGTAATGCAACAAAAAAGAATCACAGAAGAAGACACGATAAAGGAGATTAACGATGATAATCCTACATCTCAAACATTACTCGTGAATGAAATCTCCAAAGTTTTAATGAATTTATCTCATTCTAAGCATAAAACAGCAAATCTGGAAAGTGATAGCACAAAACACTCTGTGAATTTATCCCATTCTAAGCGTAGAAAAACAAATCCAGAAAGTGATGACATAATTATCACAACCTCGTTTAAACATAACAATAATACAATAAGTGATAGTATCCATGATGTAACTAAAAGTTTTGCAAATGATAATTTAGGTAATGTTAGTAAAATGAATGTTTCGAAGAAGCAAATAAGTACAGTAAGCAGTCACAGTAATACAATATTCTCAGAAAATGCAATAGAAGATATGAATGAAAATGAAAAATTCAGAGAACCAATGTCTGCATCGCTACTTAAGAGAACGAGTGTTCATAATATTTCCAATTTGAATAAAGGAAGTTTTTCAAAAGATATTGATGAAACACAGTCCAAAGAATTAGATATAAGTGCATCTACATCAAAACATAAATCTAAAACTTCTTTATTCAACAAAGAAAATGATCATATTATTTCTAATTTGAATGAAGAAAGTTTTTCAAAAGATATTGATGAAACACAGCCAAAAGAATTAGATATAAATGCATCTACATCAAATTATAAAACTAAAAGAACTACTGACATTGTTGCTAATCATGATGATCAAAATGTACATGATACGGATCAGCTTCGCCATAAAACTGTAAATTCAGTTAATACTGGCCAGCAGAGAAAGATTAATGAATATTTTACATTTACAAGTCCCACATTGGCTTCTCTCACCAAAGCAAAACTGTCACAAAATAATCAAGTTATAAAGAAAACTAAAAAAGATGAAGAAATAAAGGCAAGATTAGAAAAAGAAAAGGACACAGTTGACAAAGGAATAAATGTATATCTAAATAAAATCCAAGAGAGCACACGATTAAAAGGAAAGGAAATAATTGAAAAAATAAAGAAACATCAAACTGAAGAAACAAAAAAACAGCCTAAAAAAAGTAAATTTAATAAAGCTTATTTAATAAATGGGAAAATCTACAAAAGACCAAAGCTCCCACGTCCACAACCCTGGGTTACAGATCGTTTTTATCGTCATCTTTGGAAAGTCATGGCACCAAAGTGCAAATTGTTAACAAGAGTGGAATCAGAAAAATTTGTAAAGAAATTATCCACTGTTGTATCTACTATTATAAAATCTAAGAAATATGAGAATTATAAAACACAATTAGATGATTTAATGATTCAAATGGCTCATCTAGGTATCATTTATACACGCAATGATTTCTATGATTTTTGCTATGAATTTCTTCCCTATGATTTTCGTGTCAAAGTAGTGCCTATGATAAATCCTGGTAATGTTAAGAATATACCATATGATCCAGAAGATTTACATAAACCTTTGCTTAAAGAATAAAAAAACTGATCGTTTAACGATTAACTATTATTGTTCTGTATAATATAATTTGTATTGTATATTGCATTATTTTGTAATTTTGGAAAAATTCAAATATATTTTTTATACATTTCGCACTAATTTTTTCTTTTTTAATATTTCATATAACTAAAATGATTATATAATATTTTACTCGTGAAATATTAAATTTCAAATACTGAGAAAGTATAAAAAACGATTAATTATAATCATAAAAATATATATATATATATACAACATTAAATTTTATGCAATGTGATATTTTTTTTATATAGATGTTATAAAATTTAATTATTTGTATGAATGTATCGTAGAGCGCGTTACAGTACCAACGAAAATGTTCACTATCGATAATTTAGGTATTTCAAATTTAAACGAGTTTACTACTTTCAATCGTACGGCGCTCTTGTACCCTTGTTTACGCTGATATTTGATTAATATGGATAGACATAATGAAAATCGATTAAAAATCATGGCAAATACAAATTTGAGTCCATCATTACTCGCGAAACTAAAAATTAGAGACACTATAAATAAAATAAAAAATAAATCGCCGCAACTGCAGGATGTTCTTAGACAGGTTAGAAAGTGATGATATATTATACTTGTTTTTTCTTTATTTTTGTGTGACAGTGAACGTTACAGTAGTTTACAAAAAAACTGAATCCAAAACTTCAATCTTTATATTTTTTAACAATGCTTACGCATAGAGATGTCGTGAAAGGATGAAAGAAAGGAGAGGACAAATATTTAATCAAAGGAGACTTGGTTTGGAGCTTACTTCCACAGAGGTGGAACAAACTTTGACCGATGTAATGTGTCAAGAAATTGGTAATTTAACCAACATAGATTGGTCACCACCTATTGACAAGTTATCTTTCATTTCTGATGAACCATTCGATCAAGATGAAGCTCTTCAATTAGAGACAGAACTGGATACGGATGAAGGTAAGTGTAGCATTGATAAATTTTTGTACATATATAAAAATAATACTGTATTTATCATGATAAAAAAATAATTCTTCTTTCGCACAGAGCAATGGATATTTGCAGAGTACGAGCGTATGCTACAGGATGAAATCGAATGGTTAGAATCGCTCGTCTATGAAGATACAAAAGAAGTACTTTGCCCAGTTTGTCAAAAATCTGCATTGATTAAAGATGTGAACTCTGTGGATTGTAAAGCTTGTGGATTACATTTGGTAAATTGTAGCGACATACAAACAATAGGAAATTTAATCGACAATTGCGTTAATAGACATTCCACAAATTGTAAAGAAGTACCTGGTTTTACGATACTTACTGAAAATGAAAACAGTTCCTTGTATATGACGTGCGAAGATTGTTCATCTTTAACATTTGTCGTATAATATTTATGTAAAGAGAATCATCATTGCAAATATTTTGTGTATTTATATATCTGTTTTCATAAAATTATTACATTAAATGGTGTGTATATAATTCGCCATTTTAATATGATTTTTGATGCACCATATTGCGACGTAAATTGAAATATGTGTTTTTAAAAAGGAAGGCACATTAATTCTATTTATAAGATTTCATAAAATTTATTTTAGAAACGAGATCAAAGACAATATAACGTTATCCTGTTAATTGTAAAAACAATTTTGTTCAACTAAATAATAACGTCGCAAATAATATTTATTTTGTAATGTCAATCATCATAACAAATTAGGAATATACAAAAAAAAATTATTGACCGATTTCACATTATTTTATCAAGATATAACATTTTAACAACACTATGTGAATGTTTACGAGTATATCATACATATTGTACAAAAAGAATATCCCTTCATAGTTTCTTTTTTTCACGTGCCATTTGTTGTGTGTGTGTGTGTGTGTGTGTATATATATATATAAAAATGCGTTATTTAAGTGAAAACATCTGTAATACTATTGTACAGCTTATGAAAGAATTGGACAAATAAAATAAGATTCAAGAATAAAAGTTTGTAAGAAAATTAATTTTTGTGTGATTTTGCTTTTTTCCTTTTACGTATATACATATATCCACACAGAAAATCAAATTTAATATTCGCGTGATTCACGCGCCTCCCCACACATGCATGCACATCTCTGCTTATTCACAATAGTATATATTTGAAAGTACACACACAAGTTTGAAAATTTAGAAATTGACAGTAATATGCAGAAACTTTTGGTAACTAAACTCTAATAATTAAGTTTTACATATTACATAGTATTATACACACATACACACACACACACACACACATTTTTTTATTTACTCTTATACATAAGAGTTCCGTAAAATTAAACTTTTAGTATATTTGACCAATCCAACTATGCAGGCATTGCTATCAACGTTTGATAAAATTGATAGAGGCACGTAGTCGAATCGTTTACTTTCTCTTCTTAACGAAGCGAAAGCTTCGTATTCCAAATATGTCAACTGAATGTTATGTACTACTTTAATACCAGTCTCTTAAGATGACATTAGTATATGGCACCTATTTATGGAAACTGAAATGTGTTAAAATATCGATAGAAGAAACTTATACCTTCAGTTTGAATACTTTATGTAACATATACATATACGTCATTTTTTGGCGTAGCTATATCTTTTATTAATTATTCCGTTGCATGGAACATCGAAGGCTGCAAGTATTTCTTTGTCAATTGATTATTATAAAAATACATTGTCGTACACGTTACGGCCGAACACGTTTCTCTTTAGATTAGTTAGAAACAACATTTCATTTAGTTATGTAAATTATCAATGATGCAAGAGGATACATTCAAAATTGATACAGCGTTAAAAATGAGAAATGTTTTTATACTAACAATTCGTCTTTAATTTCTTTTGCATTATTACAATTTCATTATAATAAGTTGTAATAATTTCAAATATGTATCTCAAAAATGTCTACCTCGTCGTGATGTTCAATTTTGAGAAATAAGTAATCATTGCATTAATAAAAAAATGTATATTATTTTCTACAAACTTTATGTACTAGTGCGGTATATATACTTCTATAGTACAGGCGAAAAAAGAAATCTCACCTACAGACCACAATATTTTAAGGCAAGGTAAAAATTGCACTTGACATCTTCTCGTTTGTTATCTACACGATCGAATTGCGCCACGAATCCTCTTCGGTTCTCAGAGATTATCTTGCAATTCGTAAATTTGTCTCAAGAATATACGTATAAAGCAAAACCGAGGTTTTGAACGTACGGAGAGAAATTTATTTCAATCGCAACAACGCTTCGCAACAGTATCTACGAAGAGTTCGATCACAGACTGAACAAAATCCATTTTTCGCGGATGTTTCCCGTTTGACAGTTACATTAAACAACGCGCCTTCTTTTACAAAGAACATAGTAGCTATAGCCGTCGAAGAAGATTATATTTTGTGTAATGCAAAGCTTGTACGTTTTATATGAAAGTTCGCAAGTTTTAATTTATCACGCTAGAGGAAAGAACCGGCAAAGTATTCTTCGATTATATCACACACAGTACATAAATATACAGTAAAACGCCGTTTAACGCGGGGGATACGTTCCATAGAGACCAAGCGCTAAACGAAACAGCGTTGAACGAGGTAATCTTAAAGTTATATGGATAAACTAAGAATGGCTCTCAATTGACGTTAGTTTAGTCTTTTTACCATAAGTGATCGTTGCTAAAATGATAAAATGAAGATCACGGTACTCCGTCCGTGGACTCTCGGTCACTCCGTGGTATTCTCGGTCAAAATAGTCGTCGGTCGAAAAAAAGCGTCATATCGAAACCGCGTTAAACGGAGTAGCGTTAAGCGGGGTCTTACTGTACGATGATTTAAGCTCTCAAACACTCTCTATGAATGTAAATTACATTTAAATGACATATTTAGAAATACAGCGTATTTATTGTAATATGATATCGATATCACAGAACCGACCAAATTTAATCGATGATCACGTAGCGAAATATCTGTAAACGAATAATCATTTAGTATACGATAAGTATATGTTGTTAATAATATAACAAGGAAAACAAATTTTCAAAAGTTTAACGAGTGCAGTTATGTATGATCTCTAGAAATTCCGATTTGTTTGTACTCTTACGGTTTTAACCAAATCAGCTTGGTTTACTAGTAAACAAAAAATGAATGATCGTAAAACGTGTCAAAAAATTACGAAGATCAAAAGATTTTAGGGAAGATTTGGTTGGCGAAAAATTCACTTTTCTGGTGCCTTAAAACGCTACACTCTTTGCACACGATCGATAGCTTTACATGGTTTTCGTCACTGTGATTTGGATTCTATCGCAAATCCTGGATGTAAAAAATAGATATGTTTAAAAACCTCTTATAAAAAGATATAACACCTCTATAATCGTTCTTCGTGAAAACAGGCCTAAACTACGGTAACTTTCTGTTTGCATATCTATATATAGCTAGGCGTCTCTAACTTTCTCGCGCGTTTGTTCTTTCAAGAAATCTTTTATCCTAAAATTGGTCATTGTATTGATCGTCGTCGTTCCGTTCGGTTAACAGCTGCGAGAGCTTCTTCGGGCAGGCGACCAGGATCTGTCAAAATATCAGTGGCAGTACACAGATACCTTAGAGAGTTCAGAACGGCTGTGGAAGAATCGATGGTGTCGATTAGTAGACTGATATACGTCTCGTTTTTTTCTTCTTTCTTTTACTTTCGCAATTAAAACATTAGCACAAACCTGGTCTGAGATCGACGAGCGAGCAATGTTGCTCGACCCACAACATCGTACTTCTATAAAGATCTTCGATACTCGCCGTTGATACCGAAGTATTGAAGGAAAGCATCAAAGGTTCGAGTAAAATGCTAAACTGTACAAGTCTGTTAAGAAAAAGATTTAAGACCTACGAGAAAGTTTGATCGACGATTCTGATCAAAGATTTTATCAATCAAAGGATACAATCCAAAATTTCCAATTTTCTCGGGTGCGGGTACGCACGTATTCGTCGAACATCTCTTTCATCTTATTGGTTCTGTGTCTAGAAACTGGAGCACCCGTTGCAGGAAGCATAGATTGACAATTACTACAAGAGCATCGAATTATAAAATATTTAGAGTCCGACGGACGATCTCTTGATCGTAGAAAGATCGAAATGACGATATCTATTATTAAACTTACATACAAAAATCTATTCGATCTAATAAATCGTTACTCTTACCTAATAGACGTATTAAGGCACTCGATCTGATGTCTCAAACTATCCATCTCCTCCTTAAGTTGATTCCTCTCTGCCCTTAATTGTTTTATATAATCCGCTCCCTTTTGTAGCATGGCAGCTTTACTTAACTTCGTATTAGGATTCTGATGGAGCTGCGGTATCAAGCTATGAAGCATGTCAAAACCATTCTTGATGTTGTATCTACGTTTTTGTTCCGCGTGAATATGGCCGACCCTTCGTTGCTCTTTATACTGTCCTCGCTCCGATTCACCTTTGATATAATTTCGTGTAGGCGACAAAGGACTACCGATACTCATCGGACTGTGGAGAGGACTCAGACTCAAACCTTGAGGACTAGGAGCGTTAGAATTATCCTTGGGCGAGCCAGGACTGTTTTGTGGCGGGTGAGTCTGGTTGTTGGTACTCAACAGAATTTGTTGACCGCAACTCGGTTGTATAGCCTGTGATGCAAAGCAGTTAAACATGTAGACGTACATTTTGACAATTAAGGAAAGCGACTCGCCGATTTCTTTCTTAACGACTTACCTG
This sequence comes from Odynerus spinipes, assembly GCA_032403825.1. NCBI lineage: Eukaryota > Metazoa > Arthropoda > Insecta > Hymenoptera > Vespidae > Odynerus > Odynerus spinipes. The sequence continues at coordinate 5,430,874 of JAIFRP010000006.1, read as the reverse complement.
TTGCTGCTGCGACGCTTGCACAGTAGAAGTCTGCATCGTTTGAACCGTAACCGGTGTCGTAATGTGATGGGTAGTCGTCACCTGAGTGGCCGAGGCCGTGGGTGGTAAAATCGGTAGTATGTGTTTCACCGTGGTAGACTGATTCGTCGTTGGCATTATTTTTTCAGCCGGCGATGCGTTCATCGTACACATACCAGATGTATCTAAATAGAGGGAGTGAGAAAGAGGGCCGGATGGAATGGTGGAGGGGGTTGGGTCAAAGGGTGAGGTGGAAGTGGAAAAAGAAGAAAGCGTTTATGAAAAAGACGAGTCACTACGCGACGTTGATCGTAAAATTGCATCGAATGCATCGAATTCTGCACTCGTTAGATCTTTATACGTACTGTTTGTAAGCAGATGCGCAAGTAGAACGTTGTTATTTATATTTAGAGCAGGATCGCTCACTGCAGAACCAAGGGGCAGTGGATTCATCCTTGGTGGTACCAAGGAGGAACTACTTCGTGATCTGTTTCGTGCTTTCATTTGGTACTAAAAAAGAAAACGAGAATTAGAATAAGGAAATTATTTTTATCAGGGCCATACGAGTACTAGGTATTATCGCGTACGAACCTTAGGCACTGCAAAGACTTCTTTCTCTGACGTGGTCGCAACCGACTGAGCTATTAATTTCGTAGGTTGTAAAGTAAGATCCAAACCGGACGATCTACATTGTAATAGTATTTGGGATTGCGTCGGTTGCTGCGTCGAAACCGATACGACCGCTTGCGTTGGATGTGTCTGTCGTTGCAAAAATAAGAACACGATCGTTAACGTCGATAGATAACACAGTAAACGAGCGTACGTACCTTGAAATTATTGCCGGTGAATTTACATTGCTGCTGAGTATTAAAGTTTTGCCCGATGTTCGGTAATTTATAAGACTGCTGCGGTTGGACGATCTTGTACGGCTTCGAAGACATCGTTGGAGCAGAGGGTATCGATCTCATACCCCTCTGTTGCGCGGGTGCAAAGTTTTGCTGAGCGGTAACCAAATTCTGTACATCCGCCATCGAGGAGATCTGAGCAGCGTTAACAGGCTGATCGTTGAGCGTCGCGATCTGAACTGGATTCTCCACGGAAGCCAACTGAACCGCTTGGACTTCCATGGTATAAGCTTGCTGAGACGTCTGCTCGTATCCCGAATTCTGTTGAACGGTCTGAGCAACCTGAACGCCTTGACCGGCTTGAACAGCCTGGCGATACGTGTCCGACCGTTGAGCCTGCTGCTGCTGCTGCTGCTGCTGCGTCTGTTGTATCACGCGACTCGTTCTCGCGGGTCCACGATTTTGTTGCCGAGTCTTATCTCGTACAGACTGACTCGTCGGAGTCTCGAAATTTTGTTGCGCGCTCCTATAATTCTCTTCTATGTCCCTACGTGGGAAGAAACGAGAGAGAGAAGAAATAAATGATCTTTCAAAGATCCGTCAAGATGAAAATGTAAATCGGTGCGTTACATGTTATTCCTATAAACGCTACTGGACTCTGGTTGAGGCTGGGTATAGATTTTGGCGGTATAGTGAAGATCTTGCATGGCGTTCCCCTGTTCTTGAGACAAACCCGCCGATCGTTCGTTCTTCGACGCTGCCTCGTTGCTCAATTCGTTCATCTGATTGATCGGAGTCATCAGATCGAGATCGGGATAATTGGTATTCAGGTTACCGCCTCGGAACATGTCGTCTTCTTCCGGCACGGGCGGTAACTTGGAGTTTAAGAATTCTATAAATTAGAATATTTTTAGTTTACGGTTAAAAAATCGTTCGGTATAAAAATTGACGGACCCCCACTCTGCCTTGAAGCACTCTACCTATCAAATTGTTTACCTTGCAAGGGCTCGAGGGTGTCCATAAAATCATCGAGATTCGGCTGGAGCGGCCCCAAGCTGGGTTGAATGAAATCTGCCAGACTCGCACCACGCGCTACACGAATAAGGAGTATTTGGTTTCTTTTTCGTCGAAAAAATTCTTATTCTCAGAAAATATCGAGTTCTTTTTTTCGAAAGCGTTCGACGAGGTCGAGCGCTCGATTGAAATGTTTTTTTTTTTCTATTCGAGATATCTTTTCGTCAAAACGGTACTAGACTTAGAATCGCAAGTTTAAAGTTTCAATGCAATGTGGGGGTAATAGGTACCGATTTCTCTGGGATCTGGAAAGTATATAGGTTGATTCGAACTAATCGTGGAGAATAACGTATCGGTCATGAGCTCCATATAGTCTTCGTCAACCATCATACTCTCTCCGCTGTGAGTACCAGCGGTGCCTCCGTAAGCGTTCGCCGTACTCGCTCCATAGTTTTCCGACGTGTCCATGCCATTGCTCCAATCTAGCGTATCCATTGATTCCATCTGCAAAAGATACACGTGTGTATATATATATATATATATATATATATATATATATATATAGCAACATTTTAGATTCCTAATTTCTCGAATCGCGTGATAAGCGATAAGACGTACCATCTCGGTGCCATCCTTGCTCGTCCAACCAAGAATTTTGTTTCTGTAAAACATACGCCATTTCTTGTATTCCGCAGTAACCGCGGCGAGTTTTCGCTTCCAGTATTTGCCTTCCAAGACGACCGCCTGATAAGAGAACAGAGAAAGAGAACTTGAGCGCTGCTAAGACTCGATCGGTCGATAAAATAATCTCTCACGGCTCACGGCCTTTTATTATTCCGAGCGTCTCGCGAGAACGAAGCAAAGCGAGCAAACTTTTAGACTTCCTCCACCTTACGACGTCTCCACGCGCGTATTTACGCATGGAATAAGATAAATCCGTACGTTCGTACGATATTCGATCCGATCTCGTAGTCGAGTTGGATAAAATTGCTCGAGATGTCTCCTTTATAATCGAAGGTCGCTCGTAAAAGGAAAAAGGAACTTACCTCCGGTTTGTTGTGAGTGTCGACGTCCAGGGGCGACGCGAACTGGCACACCAACGTGTTTTGCTTCAATATAACTATAGGGACACGAGCAAAAGTTTATTAACCATCGATCGGCTTGATTGCCGAACTACGAATCGCGAAAACGAAAATCTCGCCCGGTACTCGATCGTAATACAAAGAGCACACTGTCCACGATGGTTTTCGTTGATGGATTACGGACTCCTTCCTCGCTCTTTATTTTCTCTCTCTCTCTCTCTCTCTCTATCTTTCTCTCTTTTTGGGGAGCAGAAAGACGGTGGAGAATCTTCTAAGTACCCTTCAATACAAATTTGTTTTCGCGTTCGCGCCGAAACGCGAGCGTTCCGATGCCGACCTTACGCCGACGCATTTTTTTGCAGTTCACAGTATCCGTTTTGTTCGTTTTTTTATAAACGAACGAGTACAATACGAACTTGTTCTTTTCCGTCCAGAAAAATATCCTCCGTCCTTTTCTTTCTCTCGATTAAATTTTGCAAGATCTTTCGAGTTGCGGTATCGTGTTTCGATTTCGGTGGCACGGCTTGTCTAGAGATAAACAAAGAAAAAAGCTTTCCAACTTTGCCATTAATTTGAAACTTTTTCTTGACTCCGTACGTAGATGTCGCGTAGATTGGAGAAAAACTCGTCGAAGCGAGACGCGAAGCAAAACGAAAGAAAAATGTGAAACACGCAATTCCGTGGTCGCGATTCTCGCTTATCTCGATAAGCTGGATTGGAAATTTATGCGGGACGGTGATCGAGCCCATCAAACGGAACCAGGAACGTTGCGCGAAACTCGTTTCTCTGCTAATTAAACACGTTTGCGTGACGATATGTTAACGATCGATAGGAAATAGTCGCTAATACTCGACGGAGGTACGAGAATCAAGATTAAAAGTTATAATAAAGTTCGTATGAGATACAATCAAATGCAAAATCTTACTCGAGAGGTCGTAATGTCTTCGATCTACAGACGATCGCAGCGGTGATCGACGAAGACGTACAATCGGTGTAAGAAGAAATATTTAAAAAAAGAAAGGAAACAAAATTACAGAAATATTACCTCGAGTTTCCGTGGTAGAATCGAAGCGACGCGATATCGAGCGAATAGGAAAGGGAGAGAACAAAATGGGGGAAAAGGTAGCATGAACAAAAATTGGAGTATCTCGAGAAAAAATTCGCGCGTTCGCGCCGAGTAACGCGCGGAGACCAGAACGGGATCGAGTCGTTCGTCGAACTGATTCACTGGTGGCAATAGGTTTGCAGAAAAGCGGCGAACTGCTTCGTTCTTCGATGAGCTACCCACTTTGGTGGGGCAATCAAGGTTTTACTCTAGATCGAGAATCTAATTTATCTCGCTGCGAAGCGGTTGCTGGCTTTTACGAGATACAGAACGACAGACAGACAGACAGATAGACAGACAGAGAGAAAGGGGAAGAGAAAGGGAAAGAGAGGAGAGAGAATTCTTATCGGCTCAGTCCGATGCATCAACGCTTTCCTCGTAGCAATTCGAGCGTTTCGAATTCCCGCCAGAAAGTAGACGGTACAATTTCGAGATACGAAACGATCGAGCACCGTGCGTCCTTACGATCGAGTAAGAATCGAGTTCTCGTAGATTTTCCTTTCGTTTCGTGCGTAAGAGGAAAACAAATCGATCGACTCACACTGCATGTGCCAGCATCTCCAAATAACGTTGTTCAATCTGATCTTGTCCTTCCATCTCAATCTGATTCCTTTGAAGCGATTCCATTTGGGCGATGTCAGCTTCTGTCTGGAACAAATTCGAATGCGCTTGTGTCATACCCAGTCGTCTTATTCTTTTTTGTTTTTTTTTTATATACATATATATAAGCATTAAAATGGGGAGAAAAGAAGGAAAACAGAACACGTTGACGCGTATCGATATTTTAACTTCCGGGTGTAACGTTGCCGTGAAAATTCGTCATCTCGAAGAGTGGAGGAGGGGAAGCGATCTGAAAAACACATCCGCGATCGATAAAATCGAATCGTCTACGAGCCAGTTGGGCTTATCGCTTTTTAAACCGTGGAAAGTTTAACGCACACGCATGCATTTCCTGTTGCTCGTTTTATTCAGACAAGTGAAGCGAACCAGCGAGAGAAAGAGAGAAAGAGAGAGAGAGAGAGAGAGAGAGAGAGAAAATAAAGATACACAGAAGCGACAACGATTTTTTTCCCGCATAACGACCGAGCCGGAAGAAAAGTGTTCCACGAGTCTATCGCCATTGCGTGGCTTTAATTTATACGATTCTCGAGGGCATTTGCAATAATCTAATTAACAAAGCCGAGGGATAAAGCCACGTCGCTTGGTAACGGTTCAAAGTACAAAGCTAACTCCGGCGTAGCCGATGCGAGTCCGACGTTCTTCCGAAACACTTTTCACTTTTACGAGCGACGAGGAAAAGCGCGCCACTCGCGATAAAACTTAATTTCTTATTTATATTTCTTCGAAATCTTATGTAAAGGAAAACAGAATCGTGGGTGACGAGTGACGTGCTAAGATGGATATCACCGAACGCGTTACGTAAATATATTCTAGTAATATCGTATGCCGTCGTTGAGAAGAGAAGAAAAAAGAGGGGGGAGGAGGGCAGAAGGTGAAAGAGGAAGAGGAGGATGCCCGTGGAATTTTGTCTGGAATTCTTTAAACGTCCTCGCGTGATATTTTTTTCCCCTTTCGTGAAAAGCACGTTTATTTTCGCGGGTCACGTGACTTCCTTAACTTTCCGCTACTCGAAAGAACGATCGTCTCCTAGCGCTACTCTCGAGCGGAGTATATTTCGATCGATTCTTATAATACGTGGCTCGATCGCGATCGATCGACATAGTAAGGAGAGTAAAGACATCGATTGCGAGGGAACGATATCGCTTAAAAACGATTAAAAAACGCGATACCCGGGGAACGCGCGCGCGCGCGCGCGTTCACGAATACGAGGTTATCGCTTACGTAAGACGTTGAAAATAAGACGTACATAAGTCAGTGAACCAATTGCAAACATTGCACGTTTATCGTGACACGTTGTAGACATCGTTGAACAAACTCGTGCAAGCTCGAGCTTTCTATCGCGGAGCTTTCTAGGTTTACCCCCTCTCTCGCTCTCTTTTTATCTTCTTAGAAACTCTTGAATTTTGTATTAGATTGTTACTTATGAAATGCCCGGATTTTTAAAATTAGTTTTTACTTATTGCCGATTTTTTAAAATAACTTTTTATTTATTGTTCATTTTTTACATCGGATATTTTATACGTAACGATCTAATAGATTCAGTGATCTTCTAATCGAGAAATTAGAGTGGTGGCATACACCGTTATCGAAATTATTCGTTTCTCTTCGTTCAAGGGCCAATGGGCCAACGTTAGGTCTATCGCCGTATTCTAATCACTATTTCGAAATCTCGCTTTCGTAGGCCGCCGATAGACTCGGGAAAACTTTCCTTCGACGGAGTCGTGGAACGAGTCAAGTCCAACCGAGGGAAGTAGTTTGTTCGGATAACCAAGAAGTTAGAGTCGACGAGAAATCGTCATCGTTTAGATTCGCCTTGGCATTAGACCCTAGCCATTTCCATTTTTCTGGTGGCGTGATTAGATAAACGAGACTAACCAACGATCCATATGTGCATTCGAGCCAAAAAAATGCGGCGATAATCGAAATTGATTTTAAGACATTGACGTAATTAGAATCTCGAGGAAGAGAGAAGGATGACGAATCGTTAACCGGAATCGTTGGGGGAACGAAGAGTTTAGAAAATACGAGTCTTCGGTAAATAAGAAGACGGAGGATTCGCGCGAGTTCTCTCCCGCCCCCGCTTCAACTTCGATGAGCGTCGCGTTTCTCTGGAGGAGTTGAAAAATCTCGGTTATCTGATAACGCGCTGTTTGTCAAGTGTGGAGATAAATTCGTATGTCTTAACGAGTCTCGAGCGGCGAAAACAATCGTAGTCGGTATTATTAAAAGAATCAATATGGTGAAAAGATACGAGAGACAGACATAGGGGGAGGGGAGAGAAAAAGAGAGGACGAGAGGAAGAAAGGAGAGAGAAAGAGAGAGAGAGAGAGAGAGAGAGAGACAGAGAGAGGGCTTCAAGGAAATATATATAGAAAACAAAATGAAGAAGGAAAATGAGATATCGTACGATGCGTTTTCCCTGCACGTCGATTAATCCGTAAGCGAGGGCACTCTTTAATTACGACGTTGTCGCGTACGGTTCTACGGCCTCACTTTCATTAATTCAATTGTCCCTTGTCGGTCAGGAATGTTCACGCGGTCTGGCATAGCGTTTGTTCGATCGCCGCTCGCTTGAAATAATATCGCGAGGGAGAGTTTTTTCTCCGGTGACGCGTCATTCACGAGGAGTAATCGACGAGAGGACTTACTGGTCCTGCTCGCTCAGCTGATCCCCAGCTGATCCCCGGCTCGTGTCCAGCTCGAATGCGAGAGGGAAAGGGAACTCACCTGTACGCCAAAGACATGCACTGAAAGAGCTTGTTCAAAGACGTCTCGATGCTGAGCTGCTGCTGAGGAGTCATCCTGTCGTTGGAGCTGCTCCCGAGAAACTTTTCGAGAGAGAAACTGGCCGGAGCCATGATCGCCAATTTTCCATTCTCCTCTTCCGGTACGGGAACGGCGAGCTCGTCCTCGTCGTCCTGTGCCTCGGCTTCGAAATCCGAGACCATAAAGTGACCGGAGTGTATCGTCTCCCTCGAATGGACCGAATCTCGTCCTGTTATATTCTCCCTTTTTACTCCACCACCCTCGTCCTTTATTCCTTCCGCTCGGTGGAAGACACCGGGCTGCCTTGACGCTGGCATCACTTCGGCCTGCATCCCTCCTGTTTCTTCTTATTTACTCTTCTTCTTCTTCTTCTCCTTCTTCGTCTTCTTCTTGGCCCTCTATCCTAACAATCTTTACTTTTCATTTATGCCGAATCTCGATCGCGCTTAGGCTCTCTCTTATCGAGAATACTTCCAAGTGGCTACGATACGATTTTCCGGATAAGACGAGACTCATCGTCGTCGCTTCGCATTCGATCGATCCCTCGCTGTCGTACGAATTATCGTAAGACTTTCTACTACATATATACAATATATATATATATATACATACATACGTATCGTCGTATCAACGAGTTCCACGCGCGCACCTACTCGAGCTTGTTTGCACTAAAATTAGGTTACTCCAGCCGCAGGTGCGAACCTCTCGCGCAGCTCTCCTCCTCCTTCAAGATTTCCACACAAAATTCCTTTTCCGTAAAGATTTTTCTTCGCTCTCCTATATCTTCTCCGGCGTACCCGCGAGTAGATAATTCGCGCGCCAAATATTTGCCGAGTAAGTACGATTCATCCTCCGTATATAGTACGTACCTATTCTACGATTTTTCAACCGAGCATATCTCGCAATCAGTTGAGCGATATCCTAGACGAGCGCGTCCACCAATGAGACGAATAATTAGAGATAATTCGATGGCGATAAGACGTCTTTGAGCTTTGGATGGTAGCTTTAGAAAATATCTCGACGAGTCATCGATTATTTTTCTCCCCCACGCTCCCCCCTCGTGGTTTTCCCAACTTTATTACGTAAAACTGATTATACTTATTTTTTAAATAGGTTCTCGTCGATATTTTTCTAAGGGTCAACGACCTATTTTCTTTCGCACCCGACGTGAAAATCTCGTCGAGTTTCTTTTTATTAAATAGAAGAACGAGAGAGAGGGAGAGAGAGAAGAGAAAATGATAAACGAGCACTCGAGATTGGAAAACCACAGTCTACGTTAGTTTCATAATTTATCGATTACTACGTAACAATACTTTTCGAGATCGTCTCGTTCGTACTCGTACGGAAGGAGACGGAGCCGAAGAGCATCGTCTATCGTGAAAAGGATGATAGAGGTTCTTCCTAGTATCGGGCGACCCCGTTTAATTGACAATAACGAAGCACGTATGCGTGCGCACGCGCGTGCGTAGGAAAACACGCGAGTAGGAACGGTAGAAATACCGCAAACGCGACGACTCGTTTTTATCGGACTCGTTCGATCTTCACACTTCTCTTCTCTTCTACGATCGAGAAGAATTGTTACGAAAGAGGCGCGTAAAATTTCGTTGATAAAAAAAGACGAGAGTCTATTCGTAACGATATATCGATTTCTTCGGTGTTTTTGTATATAATTAATGTTAATAGCGATACAAATATAAATTACGTATAGTGGGCTTACTGCAAAACCCTAAAGTCCCAAAAACCAGTTATGAAGATATTTTACTGTAACATTTTTTAGAGTAACGAAAAATCACTGTTATTATAAAAATATGTAATATGAAAGAATTAATTACATTTCTATCGCTATTATACATTATTTATAACAACACACTGATTTTTCTTTACGCTAGAAAATTTTGCAGCCAAATATCTCCATAACTGGTTTTTGGGATTAGTAGGGTTTTTGGTGTAAGCCCACAATATATAATTTTGTTTCGGCTCGCGTCTTTCCAAATTCCCTCGTCCGAGTCAATGACCGTTCGAATTCCTTAATTTTCTCTCGATCCAACGAAAAGAACCAATTTTCCGAAGCATTTCCGCTTTTCCTTAAAATCTTTCCTCGTCGATCGACTGGCCTCCCTCGATCTTCGCACGATGATTCAGGTCTCCATGATCCTCGCTTTGTAATACTTCTTTGAGAAGAACGTTAATACCCTTTGACCTGTGTGTCGTCCGTATCTCCGAGGTTAACCTTATCCATTCGTTTATTAGTAGACTTTCATTGAATCACGCGTGCCACCTTAAATCTTACAAAGATTTTATGGTGCTAGTCGAAGATCAATGGATCGAAGAAGGAACTAATATTTTCGCGCGAAAGTGACCAAACTTAATCACCGTCGATCATGCTATCGTTTACTTCTTAACCCTCTTAGCACCCCCGGAGTAATTTTCCTGAGAAATACCTCGAACCGATATTTCGACTTTTTATTTTGAATACAATCTAAACGCTTTAATTTATAAAAAAAATAACTATTCTCTTTTCCTTACGTATAACTACATATATTTTACAATAAACAACAATAAAAAGAGCGAAGTTACTTTTATTTGTAAGAAAAAAATATATTAAAATCATGTTATTATTAGACACGTAAAAAGAAGCCCACGGTTAAACCAGGAAAGCATTTCAATTTCGTGTCCGTTCGTAACATCGACGTTTTGTTTTTTTGACCCGTGTCGTTGCTTCCGTATAATCGCCCCCCTCCCTCTCTACCGTATTTCCAACAGGTTCGCACTTTCAGGAACCTTTTCCCGGCGAAGACATAGTATCACATCGTTTATCGAACGCCGAGCTAAATTGAATAATAAGATAAATTATGAATACGAGACGATAAAGGTATGAGTTATACATTGCAGCAGATATCGTCGGAGCGCTCGACCGGACAAAATGACAACCGGTCGATTAATCGATCGATCGATTAACCGACGCATAAATCGATTTTTAATTATTTTATATAAAATTAAAAAGACCGTAAGCTGCTTCGACTTGAAAACTTTCTCGTTGAAATCCAAACGTTAGAAAAGTGAACGAAATCTAGAAACGTATCCTAAGGATGCACCTAGTCGATCGATATGCTAAAGATATGCAAGCGTGCGGCGTGTAACGAGCTTAAAAAGCGAAGAGCCAACGAGCTCCTCCAAGAGAGATAGAGATAGAGAGAGAGGCTTTCGTAGCCTCGATCGTGTACTCTTATGCAATCGTCGCTCGCATTTAGGAACCCGCGTTTGGTGTAACGCGAGCAAACAAAATTCAGCTTCGCCCACACGTGCGTCTTCTTTCTTTCTCTCTCTCTCTCTTTCTCTCTTGTTTTCTCCCTCTTCTCTTATTTTTCTTTCTTTCTCAGCTAATTAGCGTGAAAATATCTCTCCGGCGGATAATCTCTAATCCATCGATTCCGTGTTATCGAATGATAACTCTGTAAAATAACCAGTTATACTAGTAACGCGTTTAGAATTATAGATAAAACTTTTCAACTGGCAATAATCGCATCTCGGTAGAACTCCATTGGTTACGATATCGCAACTGCGTAAAGCTAACGTTAAAATAATTTCATAACAAAGCTACTATACGAATATTCGTACTCCGTTCTTCTAAAATAGTATATTCGACTAAAAAGTATTTTAAATACGCAAACGATAAAACTCTACTCTAACGTTAGTCCGAAAGACGATCTCTCTCGACGCGCCACAATGGTTAACGTTTAAAAGGTTAAACCTCCTAATCACAGTTTCGCGCAAATGCATCGTCTAAAAATGTATAGTCATCGCGTCGCCATATTATTTATTCGAGCAACTCGAGTTAGATCACATAAAATAGAAGTTTGCTTGTTTACATCGCCATACTTGCCCATACGAACGCTTTCGTTTATCCTATTAGTTCGCCGAGAGATTGGAAAAACGTCGAACGACTGCTACGAAAAAGAAATGAACATTACCCTTACCTACGGTTTTCATTATGTCATGAAATAGTCACGCTTACCACTATTACAATTATAATCGATGTCATTTCACTATCTCAACAAGCTGGCAGGGAAGCACGCATGGCACCTGTCAGCTGTTCGAGGATGCAACCTCCGATCGTCGGGGTTTACGCTCGTTAAAAAGTTACAAGATCTGTGCGTACGTGTTTACTATCTCGCTTCCACTTTCCTTATCCCTCTCTCT
>JAIFRP010000006.1:5407791-5419164 GCA_032403825.1 Odynerus spinipes | reverse complement strand
CTCTCTCTCTCTCTCTCTCTCTCTCTCTCTCTCTCTCTCCCTTTTTAGATTGTAAACGTAGATGTTAATTCTGAGCGCGCGAAAGAGACAAACGTTATCTCGAGTGACGAAGAGAGAAAGAGAGAAAGAGAGAGGGATAGAGAGAAAATGGAGGGGGACGATATAATCCGTTTCTCTCGGAGAACAACGCATCGTAGCCACTTGGTACGAGAATTCGACTCTCTCGTATATCGTGCGCGCACACGTTTACCCTCGTATAAAAGAGCGCTCGCGCTTTTCCTTTGTTTTTTTATTTTTTCTTCCTCCTTTTATTACTACTCACCTCTTTTCCTTTCTATATACCGATACTCCGATGCACTTTGCTTTTTATCGCGCCTCCTTCTCGACCTCGCGTCGAGTGTGTACTGCGACGACAATAACAACGGCGACAAAGACGATTACGAGTATGGCAAGAATGAAAAGTAGGATAAACGTATGTGATACTCGTATAAAATTTGCTAAAGGAAAGGAATCACTGCTCGATCGAAGGCACACAGACACAGAGAAAGACACATAGACACAAAAGGACACAGAAAGACACTCGATAAGAAAAATACAGCGCAGCTCGCCGTCAGGCTGGGCCGCGGGGCGCCGCGCCCGGACGAGGCCCGTACGCGTTACTACAGGGCATACGCACGCTCGTGTCGCCCTACGACGCCATTTGCAACTCGCTACCAGCGTCAACGGGATTGCGACTGATCGTGAGACGAGAGGGGGCGCATGCTTGGTGCGCGCTCACCCTCTTTGCTATTGGTCGACGGTTTCGAGATCGTCGCGACGCCAACGGCGGGGAGGAGCACTAAACGATCCAAAACTGTACGACGATATCCGAAATCTTCCGAGGTGAATTCCGAGCGTCGAGCGCGGCTTTTTCGAATTTGATGTTACCTATCTTTAGTTTCTGCTTTATTTAAATAAGTAATTAGGCCTAACGATGAACTACGGGGTTAACGTTTATTTTTTAATAATTTAATAAATACTCCAAATACGTAAAGTGGTTAAAAAGTTTATGGAAAGTGGTTATTATTCGTGTTTTAAGTATTAATTGATAGAAGCGATGGGAGATTTTACCGCATCTTCTTTATAGTCTAGATTGAGCCCAGTCAGAATTGTTTTTATTATTCCTAAATTTCAAAAAAGATGAAAAACTTTCACTGGCAGTCGTTTCTCGGGAACTTTTTCAACTCCCTTCGTAAAAATTAAAAGTGAATCATTTTGCATTCCGTTAAAAGTTCTCGTCCCAGGCTGAAAAATCCAATGGTGCTTCGTCGCGATCAGGGGGATATCTGTCGAAATTCCTTCTGTCTCGACTGTGTTTTATCTACGCAAAGAAAATATTATAGTCGTCGTATGAAATATAATTTCGAATCGTCACGATCGTTACTTATCTCGAAATTACCGTAGGTTTGATAGGCGACGGCATGGACTGATTTTGCAACGATCTCCAGCGAAGATCCTTGAACCATCTGCAAAATATTATCAATGTCACTCGTTTCACTTAAAATTACATTTTTCGATTACTCTCGAATAAAATATCTTACCTGTGATTACGAATATCGTTGGCACCGTTTTGCAAATAACCGAGTCTCTTCGTAGGGTCTGGCTCTAGTAAGCGCAGGATGATATCTTTTGCCGAATTCGAGAGAATCTTTGGTAGCTCGATCGCATCGATACCCGCGATGATATTGTTGCCTACTTCGATTTCGTTTATACCTTGAAACGGGGTCCATCCTAGCAAGAGTTCGTAAACGACGACACCCAAAGCCCAATAATCGGCAGCTCTTTGAAAAAAAACGTGATAATGAGTTAAAAATTATCAACGAGTTTAGCTACAAAAAAAAATTATAATCTCCGACCTATTGTATCCCAAACTCTGAATGATCTCCGGAGCTAAATATTCCAGCGTACCAACGTACGTCATAGTCTTGTAAGCTCCTACGTATTTGCTCGATCCAAGGTCAGCCTGCGCGAAAACGTCATAATTGTCACGCCACGATGAAAGATATCTCGGAATGAAACACGTCGCTTGAAAAGTAGAATAGTAAAATATACTCACGAGCTTCGCGTAACCCTGGTGGTCGATCAGTACGTTCTCGGGTTTGAGATCTCTGTAAATGATGCCGAGCGAATGCAGATGGTCGAGGCCCTCGACGATGCAGGCGATGAGAAATTTTGCAGTTGAAGGCTCGAAACGGACGTTCCTCTGCAATGCCGTTCGTAAATCTCCACCGAGACAGGCTTCCATTAAAAAGTAAAGATATTTCTTGTCTTTGAACGTCCGAAACAATCTATAAATTCGAGAAATATTTTTAATTATAAAATCTACAATCATAGTAGGTAATTATCCTTCGAAAGGAGAAATAATAAAAATGATCGACCTGCATATGAAAGGAGAGTCGCAAGCCATTAGGCTATATTTTTCATTGTAGATCAACTTTTGTAATCTCATCTTCGTGATCAAATGTTTCCTGACCTTCTTTCTCGCGAAACAGGTATTCGGCATAGAGTTAACGACTACCAATTCGACCCTTCCGTAACCACCTTTACCGATCGTACCCTCGACTTCCATATTAGATAGAGTCAAGTCACGAAATTCCTCGTCCCAATTGTCCGTGACGATGGATTTCTTCTTCGTCTGCCAATCCTTATTTCTGATCGACTCCAGTCCACCGAGATAATCGATGAACGACCTGCGTTTTTACTAATCCTCGGTAAATTCGGATCGACGTACGTGTATCGATAGCTGGAACTTACGAACTTACTGTCTATCGATGGTGTAACACTCGGCACCGGGAGGCAAAGCTACGGCGTTCGCCTGCCGACGACTCGTCTCGTCACCGTAAAGCGCCTTCTCGCCGAAATAATCGCCCTTATCGAGAATCATCAATTCTTCGTCACCGCCGTACGATCTATTCTTCGTGATCTTCACGTTACCGCCGTTAACTATGTAAAACTTGTCGCCTGGTTCCCCCTCGTGAAAGATGTACGTGTTACCCCGGAAGAATTCCTGTAATTCCAAATAAAAAAATTAAATTTCGCTAGATACAATATAGAGAATTTTTTCGAGAATATTAAGCTGGTGATTTACCACGATTATTAGGTCGGACATCTTTAAAAGCACTTCCTCCGGTAGATCTTTCAAAATCGAGATTTGTCGAAGCAATCGAAGGCAGTATTCCGTGGATTGCCTCGTGGATCTCGATACTATAGCGTGAAAGATCTTTCTGTCGAGTACCCAAACCAATCCGTCCGTCTGTACTGGAAATAAAATCGATCAACGATGAAAGATCTCCTATAATTCCGTACGAGTTAATTAATTGCTTTTCAAAAGGTACCGACTTGATTTTATTTCTCAAGAAACGAGAATAATTTGGAAAAAATGAACGAACATGGAGACAACCCAAACATAACTAAAAATCTTACGATAAAGTATTAAAATAATGTCCGATACCATCTATGGAACATAATCTCTTCGTGTTGTAGAGTAAGGCAAGCTCTCCGAATGCGACTCCGGCCCCGAATCTTCCGTAATAAGTTTCGCCTATGTAAATCTCGAAAGTACCCCTTTCCGAGACATAGAGATGCGAGCCTGGAAAAAAATCGATTGGATCCGAAAGACCGATGAACGGACGCGACACCCTTTTTGTCTCCTTATCTCGTCGTCTCACCTGTTTCACCTTCGTAAATGAGTCTCGTATTTGCTGCGACTTCTTGCTGCCACATGGCGGACGCGACCTCCTCGATTTGAACATCGCTAAGATTTCCGAGAAACGTATTTTGCGCGATGGCGCGTTTTATGAGCTCTTTCGATCTACAAGATAGAGTGAGAGAGAGAAGGTGAGTGAAATCTCGTAGAAAATCGTGCTCGGATCGATAAAAAAAATAAGACGAGAAATAAAAATGACGATTATAAATTTGAGGAAAAATCGTGAACAACGGGATCGTTTTGAAATATTTGTAGGAATTGCGTATACCGTGAATCCTTGTCGTACGTCGGTATCACTGCTTCCGTCTCGTCGACCTCACCGAGAACGCCGTGCTTTCGCGTATTCGTTATTTGACGATAATAATCCTCATGGTTCGTACGTGGCTTTTTCCTCTTCGACAAATTCACCGTCGCGTTGAAAGTTTTTCGCAAGCATGACAAAGGCATCCTCACGTCACCTCCTCTCTCTCTCTCCCTCTCT
The DNA here is from genome assembly GCA_032403825.1 of Odynerus spinipes. Classification (NCBI taxonomy): domain Eukaryota; kingdom Metazoa; phylum Arthropoda; class Insecta; order Hymenoptera; family Vespidae; genus Odynerus; species Odynerus spinipes. Next base: position 5,414,938 of record JAIFRP010000006.1, on the reverse strand, counting down.
CTCTCTCTCTCTTTCCCGTTTTTTGGAAAAAGAAATCCAACGTGCACCGCTATTCTTTCGCGCTTCGTTCGATAATTAAAACATTTATTTTAAAAAGAGGCAAATGGGAATTGATTTTTCCTACGCAATCTTGTGCGTATATATTTTCGTGATATCGCGTCACGAAAAGCAAGTTACACTATACACGTATGTACACGAGACCGTAGCTCGCATACGCAGCTACGTCCATGAATATAAAATGAGTTATTTATCACTAGGGGGATAAGGACTGTAAGAGAAGTAAGATGAAAAATTTCGAAGGGTGCCGATCCGATCCGAAGGGATGATAATTCGATGAACGTTACTTTTGGTCGTTCGTTAACGTTATCTCAGCGAGATATCAAACTCGACTGATCGATTCCGCTAACGTCCCTACGCGTAGATCTTATCGGTCGTGGATAACGCTCTCGGTTACGGTATTGCATCGGAAAAACTAGAGACAGATAAACCATACTCGTTTGTCTTTTTTCTAATCCCATCCTGTGTTCTATCCTATTGCAAATACTTTTTTATTCTTGACGATGATAAAGAGTCACGATCGATAACGATAATTAATATTTTACTCGGATCGACGAATTAACGGCGCAGTTCAAATTTGCACCGTGTATATAAAGGAAACGCGAGAAAAATTGACAGAGATGAATAGACGATCGATACGAGTTATGAATAATTTATAAAATTCTTTATTTAAAAATGTATACTTTGATGAGTCGCTGTAACGATAAATTGACAATTATGTAGAGGCATCGATGGATCTCGAAAGCTTCGATACGCGTAATAAATTGAGTCTTGCCTTTTACCGTCTCTACGAGACCCGGTCTCGGCCAATGAATTATCATGGAATATTCTTTTACAATGATCAAAAGTATCGACTTAAAAATAACGTTAGAATATCAACGCGAACGGAGAGACACGCTATACGTATATTAGTGGAGAAGTATTATTGCGAAATTGGTACGAGTTTCTTGCTTCGGTCCTTCCGACGTTTCCCGAGTGACGATTGAAATCGTAATCAAGATAACGCTTATCTCGTATCTATGATTTTTCTTCTTCTTCCTCGTACCCAGAAAAAGGCATTCTTCGCTCGTTTCCTGTTTATCTCACTAACGAACGTGCAATCAAAGTAAGAATTCTCTCCGGGATTCTTTCAACGATTTGCGAAATTTCTCTTCGTTTAAAAGTCCTTGTCCCATCCTGAGCATTCGTCCGGTGGGATGTCCCGTTCCGGTGGATATCTTTCGAAATTTCGCGTGTCGATCCGACTTCGGACCTGAAAAATTAGACGACGAAAATTATAGCGACGTTTTATAGAAAGATCGATATTTAGCACGTTGAATGCCATGGGAGTCACCGATGACGCCCATGCAATTTTACAGATTGCATTTGTATCATTTTTATGTATTATTTATTCTTATTTGCGAAAGTTTAATATAAAAGATGGGCTACTGATTTTTTCGTATCTTCATTTTGAAAAATATTATAAATAACATTAAAAGACATTCGAGCTTGAACAAAATTGGTGTGGCACTCAACGTGTTAGGTCGACAAAACATTTACCGTCGGTACGATGGGTGCCGGCAAGGCCAACCGCTGAAGAGCCTGCCAGTTAAAACTGGAGAACCATCTGAAAGAGAGAAGCGATCAATCGTTTCGATTCAAACCTACGTTATTTTATTGTTGAATGCCCCAAAACGTACTTGTGATCCCGTATATCCTGTATGCCATTTCTTTGGTAACCCAGCCTCTCGGAAGCAGAATGTCGTAGAAGCTTCTTGATAAAATTATTGGCATTTTTATTAACGATACTCGGAATTCCGACCACCTCGACCCCCTTTAGAATCTTGTTATACGTCGTCATGTGATCGGTCGCTCGGAAGGGTGGCTTCCCGACGAGGAGCTCGTGCGTCAGGATGCCGAGTGCCCAATAATCTACCGCCCTGTCGCATAAAATTCGTATGTTAGTCATTGAGTAACACGTTTTAAAAAGGGGAAGAGAAAAATGGTTACCTATCATGGCCCTTGTTTAAAATGATCTCCGGAGCGACGTATTCGGGTGTACCAGCGAAGGTCCACGTCTTGTCCGGGCCGATCTTCTTACTGAACCCAAAATCAACCTGTAAAAATATCATACCTTTTTTTTTTAATATATCTGCAAATCGATTCTACGCGTTAAAAGAGAAATCAGAGGATAGACGTACCAGTTTGAGATAACCTCGGGCGTCGAGCATCAGATTCTCAGGCTTGAGATCCCGGTAGACAATATTCAAGGAATGAAGATGATCCAGAGCCTCGACGACGCAGCCTACCATGAACTGTGCGGTCGCGTCGTCGAAGAATCGTCTTTTCTGTAGGGTCGTCCAGACGTCGCCGCCCAGACAGACCTCCATCAAGAAGTATACGTACTTGCTGTCTTTGTACGTTTGATAGAGCCTAAAAAAAAAGAGGGAAACGATTTTAGGTCGTCGAAGGAACAAGATCGCGAAAATAACGGTAATAAAAAAGCAACATCGTCTCGTGTCGAATCGAGTAACCTCCTTTTTCGAAGTCGGTTAAAAAAAGAAGAGACCGAGGACACTCACTTGCATATGAAAGGCGAATCGCAGGCCTGCATAATGTGTTTCTCGTTGAGAACGTGCTCCTGCTGCTGCTGGTCGACCATGACCTTCTTCTTGAGCTTCTTCAGAGCGAAGCTCTTGTCAGGATCGGATTTGAGCGTGACCAGTTCGACGCGTCCGAAGCCACCAACACCTAGGGTGCCTCTCGTCTCGAGGTCGAACAAGGTCAGGTTCGAATACTCGTTCGTCCACTTCTTAGGCGTCAGCGAGCTCTTTTGCTTCTCGTACTCGGCGAGCCAGTCCTTGTTGCGAATCTCCTCGAGGCTACCCAGGTAATTTAGGAAGGTCCTGCGAAAAGGGTTCCTCGATAACGGAGAGTTTCTTTATTGAAAAATAAGAGGAAGGAATGATCGAATCCACTAACGATCCATCGAGGGTCAAACACTCGACTCCTGGCGCAAGGGCGATCGCGTTGGCGTGTCTACGATGTTCCCCCTCGTCGTCGTAAAGAGCCTTCTCCCCAAAGTACTGCCCTTTACCCAACACCACCAGCTCCTCTTCTCCGCCATATTCCGTATCCTTCGTTATTCTCACGTTCCCTCCGCTAATTATGAAGAATTTGTCACCCTTCTCTCCCTGGCGAACGATTTTTGCTCCCGCCGGGAAGAATTCCTGCGTAATGAGTTTCGAATTTGTGATATCTTTTGAATACATCCTACGCTGATAAGATCTGATATCTAATCTAGAGGAATTACCACTCGGATGAGGTCAGAGATTTTCCCAAGAATCTGGTCCTTCGGTTCGGGTAGCTTCTGGAGCACGGAGACCTGCCGAAGGAAACGGATGTTGCCTTCCAGTCGTTCCTGAGCGCTTCTCATCATCACCATCAGGAATACCGACCTGTCCAGCACCCAGACTTTACCGGATTTCTTCACTGCTCGTAAAGATTTTCACCTTTAACATTTGCCCCTTAAGGTTTCGCAAGAATAAAGAAGAAAAGGAGGATTCACGTACCGCCGATCGAACGAAGTCTCTTCGTGTTATAAAGCAAAGCTATCTCTCCGAAAGCGACGCCAGGACCGAAACTTCGTTGGAACTTGCTACCTTGGTATATATCGAACTCTCCTTCCGCCGATACGTACAGATGAGATCCTGAAAGAGTAGAGAGATAATATATAGCGAAATTGGATCGGATCGAATGACGAAAGTGTCATGTAACGATACTTGCCTATGTCTCCCTCCCGAATAACCATGGTACCGGCTGATAATTGTTTTGGGTACATCGCCGAGACCAGAGCCTCCACTTGACTGTCCTCGAGATTTCCAAGGAACTCGTTCTCCAAAATGGCACGCTTTATTTGTTTCGCGCTCCTGTCGAGCGAACAAAATTAAATGTTAAAACAAACGGAATAACAGAGAGAGGGACTCGATTTTTTAAATAAAAGAAGAATGTCATCGTTGGGTCGAGCAATTACCTATTGTCCTTCTCGTAAGTAGGTATAGGTGCCGAGGGTGGCGTCGGGGTCCTGCCGATGACGCCGCCCCTCGGATTAGCCTGCGGTAGTCGCTGCCCGTAGCCATCCTCCTGCTCGGCTCGCTCGACTCCTTCGTCGTGACTCTCCAAGCGCTCGCGTTGATACGATTGAGCTGATCGAGCTCCGCTCGTGATAATGGAGCTGCCGCCGATCGTACCGTTTGACGAAGTGGACGATGACGAGGACGAAATTGCATTCGGAAGCGGACGTATCTGTTGAATGTGGAGAAGCATATTTATTAATTTGCGTCGAGTTCTTTATAGAAAGAGGGAAAGAAAAAAAGAGGTAAAAGAAAATAGAAAAAAGAGAAAGGAAAAGAAAATAGAAAAAAAAGAGAACGAAAAAGGAAAAAGAGAAAAAGAAAAAGAAAAAAGAAAATAGAAAAAGAGAGAAAGGAACAGAAAATAGGAAAAATAAAAAAATAAAAATAGAAAACTAGAAAGAAAATGAAAAAGAGGAGGGGGAGAGATAAGAAGGAAATAAAATTCGACTTACGACGCCATAAGTGAGGTCCGGCTCGCCGGAGTCCTTGTACCTCGTTGCAATGGGACTCCTCGTGCTTCCATTCTAGTGCATTATAGAATCTCTTCGTTATATACAGAATCTCGATTGCCCCGATAACGTCTAGCGTATATATACTAAGTCGATAACAGCGATAACGCTGACCGTGGTCACGGTACGTTTAATCCTCGCGACTAGACACACGCGATATTATTTTTTTCCTCTTTCCTCGCGTGGGATTTGAAAGGAAGATTACTCACCACGCCGATGGCCGAGACACCGGACCCATCATCGTGCTCCGGAACACGCGTCAAGTTGATGCTGCCGCGTTGACTGAGAATGCTCGCTCTCGGGAAGCACGAGAACCTCATCGTGTGCCCCTCGTCCAACGCATCTCTCGAACAAAGTCTCTTCGCCCCTGAAATCGCAAGATTTTTTTTCCCCACTTTTTTTCTCTTTTTCTTTTTTCTTTTCCCTCTCTCTCTCTCTCTCTCTCTCTCTCTCTTTTTCTTGTCTATCCTTGCACTCACGAAGCGCACTCGCCTGGCGCTCCGACCGCAGAGCGCGATAACGCGGGAAGTCGAGAAGGCAAGAGCGGCGATTTATCGCTCGCGATCTCCTCCGCTTGCCGGCGAACGACTAAAAGCCATCAGGCTTATTCTTTTATCTATTCTTCGTCGACACGACATACTTTGCCTACTCTCCTCGTCGTCGGCGGTTGTTCGAAGAGGAGGAGGAGGAGGAGGAGGTGGCGGAGCAGGAGGAGGAGGGAGTGGAGGAGCAGGTGGAGGTACGCCCGGGCAAAGCCGACGAAAGACGAGAGGAAAGGAGAGGCCAGCTCTCAATTTTTTTTTTCGCTATTTCGTCGTTCGAAGCACGTGCCGCGATCGCCTCGAGGGGTCACATGCTTATGCTAACGATATTTAGTACTCGCTCTCGTATTGTGGCTCGTCGTTACGATGCATTAACACGTTCTCACGATGACATTCTTCTTCTTCTTCTTCTTATCCTTCCTCGACTTAGCCTTAACATCTGACTATTTTACACGCGCTTCGAGCCGCCTCCACGCTTTTATTATCCCGCGAGAATCACTCTGGAACGTTAGCGATATAGATTTTTCTACCTGAACTCTAGATCGCTAAACTTCAATCATAAACATGTATATTTTGTACATCTCCGTGATTTATTACAAACGAAATAGCAAAATCTAAGAGATGTATCATTAGTTCCTAATCAAAAAAAAATATTAAAGCCTAAAACATGTAGAATTCTCGAAAGTGGCAGGGATCGATAGATTATTAGACGAATTTTTAGTGATCTAGGATTAATAAAAGTTAACGAACCGTCTGATTGGATGACAGAAAAACTGTGGTCGAGTTCTCGAGATGCACTCGATCAAATCGGATATCTAATCGGTACACGCTTGTATTACACGGCTAGGGTGTTTATCGAACGACGATCGAATCGCCGAAAAGAGGAAAAATGAAAATACCTACGATCGTTCTTCTCTCGAAGGTAGAGAACGGAAAGTAGGACGGAAAGTAGGTTGGACAAAAAATAGGGCGAAGTAGACGCGTCTTACCGATAAGAAAACCGAGCGTGGATAGTCCGGTAAAATGGGAGACTGTGGTTAAAGAAATCACGCCTGTTTCTCTCTTCTCCGTCCTCGGCTTTTCGCAAAGCATATGACCGGTAGAGATAAGGTAAATTACTTGTAAACAAGATTTTATCGCGAGAGCAACGTCGCGCATCCGACGGATTACACGGATGGCATTATACTCGTTCGGCTTGGAGTACACCGGGGCACGCTCCTACCTAGAACCCTTTTCTATGTTCCGCTATCTCGAGCCCCTCTTTAGTTACGTCCTATGTAGCTATGAGAGCTTCGTTATTAGCAAATAAAGAAATGAGAAAAAGTGAGATCGCTTTTTTATCCGATGGATAACACGAGTGGCATGCGTGTTCGACTTGGAGCACACCTAGGGCGTCGGGCACGCGCCTACCTCGAACCCTTTTTTTATTCTTTACTATCTCGAGCTCAACGTTAGTTACGCCCAACGATGTTTCGTTAGCAGCGGATAGGGAAATGAAAAAAGCGAGATCGTTTCGTCATTTTTTATCCGATGAGTTATACTGATGCGTCAAACACGCGTCTAGTTACAATTTTTTCTATTCTCTATAATTTCGAGTCTATCTTAGAGTTACGTTCTACAATGTTTCGTTAGTAGCAAATAAAAAGACAAGAAAAATCAAGATCCTTTCATCTTTTCTTCCTACATTCCAAAAGCCTTCTCGTTAGTCGGTGTAGCGCGAGGCGCGAACGAAGCACGAACGAGGCGCGAGCAAGGTCGCCGGCGCAAGGTGTACGCCTATTATATCGGACGACGATAACGATATTTGATCAAGCATAACAGCCGAATTCGCACGAGCTTGGAAACGTTCGTTATTTCTCTACCGTCGTCTTCGCATCTTTTTCGTTCCAGTCGCTTCATAGGTCCTCGTGTTTTTTTTTTTTTT
>JAIFRP010000006.1:5348772-5363972 GCA_032403825.1 Odynerus spinipes | reverse complement strand
TCTCACACTCTCTCTCTCTTTTTCTCTCCTCCACACGCATACAAACCATACGATCTCTCGATCTCTCCCTCTCAATCTCCCAACCTTTCATACTCTCAAATTTCACACCCTTAAAATTACATACTGTGCATGTCCTCGTAAAATGCAAAAAAATTATGCGAGATCGATTCGAACGATTCTTCAATTTAAATAACAAATCTCGAGAACTTTGAAAACGCGACTCTTCGTGCATTTTACCAAGACAGTGACTGCTTAAAATCTACGATGCGATGGTAACACTCTCTTCGGGACTACGTAAGTAATAACCGAGTGGAATTTCTATCGTTTCCCGTTCCGCTATAGCGTAACACGAAAAATGAAAAGAGGAGATGAAAAATCTTTAAAGAGTTTATCGAGATCGATTCGATAAGAGGATAAGTGCGTACCAATTGCACAGGAATTTAATTAATCTTTCGTCTCTCCATCCCTCCGCACCCTCCTCGACCTGAATCGAACCGAGAGAACTTCCTGAGAGAGACGGAACGTGGAAGCGGTCCATTTCGCGTTCTATATTCGCCTCGTGATTGGTCGTTACGGGCGCGGATGTACCGTGGACGTCCCTCGCCACCGACTTCCCGTTCGAGACCGTAGCCAAGCTCCGTCGACGGAAGCTTATTCCACCGTTACTCGACTCTCTAATTTACGGCTAATGAGTATGATTGCCTTTTCGAAACATCAGATTTATCCACCTAATCTTCCTCGCGCTTGCTTCTACGAGGGAAAAGAGTAAAAGTGATTTCGACGCGTCGCCGGAACGAGTTCGACGATTTTACATCGTTTATTAAACGACGATCGAATTATCGTCCCCGTCGCTCGACAATTTCACGAGAAAATCGAAACAGAGAGAGAGAAATGTCCGTCGGCTAATCGCTCTCGTACCGTCGCTCGAGATTCAATTCGTGCCGAGCGAAGATGCGCTTAGCAATAATCGTAATATTACGAAAAAGGAGAGGATAAATTTAGAACGCGAGTATTGCACACTTTGTTGCATTGGCTCTTGGGAGAAGAGAACTACGGTGGGAGGGGAGCGAAGAGAGCTTTCCTCGCGTGAGCGGTACGATTACAACTGCGAACGAACGATCCAAATAATAACGTTCGTTTAAGAGCTACAACCAAGTATTACTTTCATGATTATTCATAACCAAGAACGATCTTTTGTACCAGTAGAACACACTCGATTTTAACGAGGGAAGAAAAATAATTATAAACGCGGAGACAACTTTTTCCTACTCGTTATATCGAATATACCGAAACGAGAAGAATCCTAACCCAAGAACTCTAGAAAACGAGAAATCTCGACTGGAACACCTATCTATCTCAAATATGGATTTCCACCTCCGAAAGACGAGATCGATGATGGGTCGTGACGCCATCGTCGCGAAGAATCATCCGCACGGTAGTGCGCGGTTCCGCTCGCGACTCTCTACGGGAACTTGATGAAGTGCACTCGTGGGTACTTGACGCAAAGACGCTGAGTATGCAGGCTCACCGGATGCCGGCTGTCGCCACGATGTATTACTGCGGATCTTATCCAGACCTCTGTCATCCATATTGAAACCTATTTACATAACGTTTCCTAACCTTCCGCGACATTATGCGAAACCCCTTACTTCCTTCCTTCCTTCCTCCCATCGCTCTATTTATCCATTCATCCTATCGTCTATCCTAGATGTTTCCCCTTTTACCCCATTGCTGTTAGCCTTTTCCGAGGATCTATGATCTACGTACTCAATGGAATACCAAATCTATCGTAGTAGATACCTTAAATCGTTTCGTTCGTTTCGCCCAATCGGAGAGTGTTACCAGCGCGCTGAAAAAAAATGACCAAGAGATCGGACGCAGGACCGTGGAAGACGTGCTTCTTCAAGGAGCAAGAAATGTTACTCTTTCGATCGATATCGAGTCACTTTGCGTTAAAAAACGAAAACGGTCATGGCGGTGCTGCGTCCGTGGAACCGCCGACTCCGTCGATCCTCGCGTAGATCCGGAGAAACGAAGAATGGATTTTAATAAAAATCTGGAAAGCTGTACTCGAATGTCGAATCCACCGATTCGATTTCGCTTCTCTCGGAGCACGACGGACGATCGGACGTCGGTGATTCGTTCTCTTGATAAATTAGAAAAAAGAAAAGTCTTTCGAGGACGGGTTGAGAGGGGTGGCTCGCAACCTAAGGGTAGACGCGAGCTTACCTTGCTTCCTCTCTCGTTAAATATGATTTCCACGTCGAGGATCGGCCCGAATTGCTGCAACAAAGGCGGAAGAATTAGAAAAAGGGGAGAAGAAGATAGACGAGGGGGGGAGGAAGAGGTACTCACCCCGAACATCGCCCTCAAATCGGGGTCTCGGAAGCGGAAGGGTATATTGCTAACGTGTAGCCGTTTTGGTTGACCCTTCAAATCCGTGCCTTGCGTCGCGGTCGCTGGCGTGGTCGCACCCGAGGTCACCGGGACAAGGGATCCACCTTCGACTGTTCCTTCCGGACTCGCTTCGTTCCCAGCTTGCGTTGGTGCGGTCTGTTGTCCACCGCCGCTCGCGGCTGCCGCGGCCGCCGCTGCCACTGCCGCCTGAAACACCTCCGACTTTTCGGAGTTGAGAGAAGCGACTCTTACGACTGGTCCCTTACCACAGACGCTTCTAGCTTCCCTTATACGTAAGACAAGAGATCGGCTCGCACGACTCGAGGCTAACTGGTGAACGGAATCGCAACGCGGGGTCGGTCAAGAACGTTTATAGAATATCGAGCGTCTCGTAACGCGCGCTCGCGTCCTTCTCACATCCAGGAATGTGCTTCGCAGAGAGAAGAACCGAGCGGGTACGAGCGTACGCCGATCCGAGCGAAATAATTTTCGAAAAGCAGCCGTGTACCGTGCTTTGGCGCGGCCGACCGACCTCGGATCGCGATATCGTTCGACGCGGCAATATATCCTTTCGAAAGCTCGCGCGAACGTAAAACTGTCGTGCAAACGGTCGCGCGGAATCGGGGACACGCTTCTATTAGAACGCTGCGAGTAGTACGTGCAAAGTATAATGCAATGGAAATGGTGGGCTCGCTCGCTTGTTTGCGCGCCGACGATTCAGGAAATCGTATTCAAGGCGGAAACGTAGGAATTATTCATTATGACATCGGCCGGTGGGTCTCTCGAGTGTTTTAATCGTTACAACTTTTTTTGCTGTTTACCCTTTTCTCTTCTCGTTTCCCCGAGTGGCCAAATACGAGAGCGGGAGTTTGCCGATTCTCGGGAAATCCGAGAAGTTCGAGGAGAGATAAGAGGTACTCACGATAGCCTGCTGATCGACGCCATTCGGCGGCGGAGGTGGACTGAAACTGGCCGAGGCAGGTGGTCCACCTGGTCCACCGGGTCCGCCTGGTGCTGAAGGATGCTGAGCACCCGCCGCGGGTGGTACTTGGGGCCCGCTAGGTGGTGCCTGCTGTCCCGGTCCACTGTTGTCTTCCTTTACGGGGACCGGCGGGGGTGGCTTAACCTCACCTGCCGCGCCGGCCGCCCCCACAACGCCCGCGACACCGTTTACCGGTGGTGGGAAGACACCCCCACCGTACGGCGCAGCCATTCCTGTCTGCACCATGTGCTGCAACAAACGGAACTTTTTATCGACTTCGTCTTTACACTTTTTACTTTGTATAAACACCTACTCCTACTTTGTGTTCGATACTAGAAGTACCAAGGAAGGCAAAATGACTGTTTTTTTAATTTTCATTTAAAAATTACTCAAATTTGTGATTTTGCATTTCGGACATTTTTCATGACTTTTGTTGTAATAGCTAAAGAATTAAATTTAGCAACGTTTCGTTCCATTAGTACGTACATACATTAATTGTCGGTAGTTCTAGAATTAATATTAACTCGTTTTCCTAAATAATTTCAAGGGGCAAAGGAGAACGACCGAAATGGACGCGAATTTATTATGCCAACTGTCGTTACGTTCACCGTGACCGTCGGACCGATCGGACGAGGCGACATTTCTCACTTTTGGCAAGCATCCATCGTCGTGTCCATCGGACCACCTCAAAGAACGATTCGATAACCTTCTCTCGGTTTCTCTCTGTGTGTCTTCTCGCAAGGAATAATTCGCATTCCGCTAAAATTAGACGGCAGCTTCCTTCTGGAACGAATTACGTCCAAATAGATGCGCTCCCCGATACGCGCTAATTACCTGCTAGATTTTATCTACCGACGACTCCATCGACCGTAAACGAACGAACGAACGGATCGATGATTTTAAACGGTATAAAGCACACTCCTTTTTTTTCTCTCTCTCTCTCTCTCACTCTTTAGCGGATTATTATTAGACGCAGGAAGAAATCAAAATTTCTACGATAGATAACCAACATGACAGCCGAGTTTATCTAAGACAAAGTGCATCGTCTTGCGCTCCCAAAACTCATGGGTCGTTAATCATGCCAATTAACGCTTGCTATGTTCTTGGCGGAACGTAGCGAGAATTCTTTGCGGTAAAAAGCAACTAAGACGAAATGTGCACAAGGGAAGAGAGAAACGGTAACATTTTTCATAACGGAGAAATATCGAAACGAAGAAGCGTACACTACCTTTGAGATATGAAATGATTCACTCTGGACGGTTCGTGGCAACGATGATATACAGTTCTTTACCACTACTGACACATTACCGACGTGAGGCACAGCTTTGTGTCCGACGGGTTACAGATAATAACCTTTTCATCTCTCTCCCTTCCCCCTATCTCTCTCTCGCTCACTCTCTTCTCTCTAGTTCACGATATGGTGCCGCTCGCTTTACGCTGTCTCTCGTTCTCCAAAAATATATCCAACTAGTGGCGCGTCTTCCGAGAAAACGAACTTGACTAAAGTGATTCGTTGTTCTTCCTCCATTTCCCGTAGCAACGTTTTTTCGTAGAACGCGGAGATTCTACGACTCAACGATCTCGTTGACCCGGCAAGATGGAATTTTCAAAAAGTCGATCATGAAACTCGCCGTGAAACTAATAATTGTTCCACTCAGCGAAATTCGAAAAATCCAGTTCCCGCTTGACTTTTTCTCGTCTTATGGAAGAAACGAAAGAACCTTTCGAGAATTCATCTTTAAATACTCGCTCGAGCTCGAGTAGGAGCAAAGCGGCTCGCTCGAATAAATTGGTCGCAATAAATTGCCTTAAGGTCGAGCTTCCGTGCATTTCTCACTCACACGCGCGGGCAGCCGCACGCCTACGCGTAGGTATAATATCGTACGTTCGTTTAAATTGATACTGTCATTATCGACGATAACGGTCGCACTATGTTGAAACCGTGGCAAGAAAAAAGCCACGGAGGAGATTCGTGCGGCGAGCACTACCGTTTTCTTCTTCCACGGTGAGAAGGCCGAGAGTTTTCGCGCGAGACACCTAAGTACTCGTGTACGTGTATCTATACGTATGGAAACTTTCGGAGCATGCTTCCCCTTTAAGTGCATCGAAGCGCGGGAGTCTTGCTTCGTTGGGTTTTACGATTACTGCGTCGATAGAAAGAGAAAAAGAGAGAGAGAGAGAGAGAGAGAGAGAGAGAGAAGCTTAGTCCGTCTTGCTAAAATTCCACAAAAATTATACAACGGCAAAAAAATCTAAAACCTGTAACTTATAATAAAAAATAAATAAAAGACTGAAACTCATGCTGCTTTATATTAATTACTTCCTTCCTTTCGTTTTCACTCCATTTTCATAGTCACCTACCTCCTTCTCTCGACTACCTATTTTATTTTCTCATATTTCCCAAAAACGAAGACGAACGAAATTAATTTCAACACTTTTACAAAAACTTATTCATCCCACCTACAGTGAAAAAACTTTGGCTTTCCAAAAAGATCTCTAGCCAACCCAACGAGCTAGTCCTTGATAGTTCACGAATTTTGTCGCGTGTGAGTCCGACTCGTCGACGTGGATTAAGGAGAAGCGCGTTCGCCTAAACGAGATTAGAAGGTCGACAGACACGACCGTTCATCTTATATTATCTCTGGCTATCCGCTTCGCTGCACGCGCGCGCATGTAACGGATAAGAAGATCGAACGTAAACTAATATGGAAATTGGCGTAGAGAGCGGTAAAGTCGACGACGAAGATTAAAAAAGTAAAACTAGCGTGTGCACTCGATACGTTGCACCGTTCGATCGGATAGCGGAACTGGTAAGGCGGGAAATTCCGGGAAGAGCATAGAGAACCAAGGTAAACACCGAAAGGAGCGCCCCGCTCCATTTCGAGAGTGCGCGACGGTCCGTCTCGCGGACAAGCTCGCCGCTAAGCTTACGTCCGTCTTCGTGCGTTTCGTTGCGTTGCCTCGGTTTGCTGCGTACGCGTCCCCGTTCATGTCGGAGTTGGAATTGAATAATTGAGACGGTTAGCACGCATACGTCACCCTCCTATGAACGCGCGTATGTGCATCGTTTCGATGCAACGGTGTAACGCGCTTGTATGGTACAAAAAATTGTTTTCAAGTTATGGACGATGATGTAAAGAAAGTGGGATGTACGAGAGAATCCATTTAATTAATATATCGAATGCCATGGGGGAGTTACCGGTGATTCCCCACTCAATTTTACGGATTGCATTTGAATCGTTTATTGTTATTTACGAAAATGTGAGCAACGATGCTGGAAGCGTAAAGTTTAATACAAAAGATGGGACAGTGATTTTTTTTTTGTATTTTCGTTTTGAAGAATATTGTGAATAAAAGTGGAAGACTTTCGAGTTCGGACAAAATCGATGCGGCATTCAACGTGTTAATATATTTTTCAAGAAAATGACTCGAGGTTGCCCATAAAAAAAAGCATAGACGAGAAAAGGTCGCCTTCTTTAGAGTCACGACCAATTTCGTGCATTTTTCTCGTACACGTTGTAAATTTTCTTAAAGCGGCTAGACGCGAAAGAAAGAATGGTTCGTAGGATTAACAAGAACGTCGGCCACGATAGTTTCGAATATCTCGAGTTATCTGGCACGCGATAAAAGTGAGACTCCGGAACACCGTTTTCCCTTCGAACATGGCACAAAGGTCATACGACTTTTATCCTTGACTTTCCGTGAACGTATCTGGCCTGAATCGCGTATCCCCCTTTTTCCTTCTAATTTTCTATTCCTCTCCCCCTTTGTCTCTACTCCCCTCCCCCCCATCTTTCTCTCTCTATCTCTATCTCGAATCGACTGGAGGTCTTCGCCAAGCCAAACAAGGATGACAGAGACCTTAAGGCAGAGTCAGGTGCGATCTGATCGTGAGAAATGAGCGGAGCGTGTACGAACGATAAAATCCTTTTATGTCCAACGATGAATAAAAAATACAATTTCAGCTCTTACGAGAACACGTTAGACGTCGATTAGTAAATTGTCTTGGCGTGTACTCGCCCGTTCATTCGTCTCTCTCTCTCTCTCTTTTCTCTCTTTATCCCTCTCACTTCCGCACGTTCGGCAGCCTTCTCGCACAGCGGGTTAAATACTCTAATTCGTATTAATGGATGGCCCGTTGCCAGTGGAACGTTTCTAAAGGGTCTTCCTTCCCAACGAAACGAACGCGTTCAGAATGAAGAGGGTACGTCGTTCGTGTCGTTAGCGAAACTTATGTTAGCTAGCATCGACGTCGAATCCTCTCCCACCGAGAGCGACGCTCTCGAGCGTAATCGCCATAACCGCGCGATCGCACCCATGGGATAGCCCAAGGACGATCGAGTTTGCCTGGAAATTATAGGGGAAAAACTTTCTTCTTTAAAAGTGTTCGTGGATTAGCGTAAATTCAATTCCCTGTTTCGTGAGTATATTGCCGAGCATTTACAACATCACCGCTCGAGGTAATTTCGTTGAGATAATTTTCAGGAAGAGCCGAGATCTAAATTTCTCGCCTCGATAGCGCGTATCGGTAACACGGCGACCCCCGGGGGAAAAGCTGAAACTTTTCTACTTTGAACTTAAATCGTTGCCGATGTACGCGAAAGCAACGACAAACAGGAAAATGGAAAAAAAGTACGGGAAGAAACGACGCCGACGAGGATGATCGAATCCAAACGGGAGTAAAGAAAATCCGTGTTAATCCGTATTAAACTAGCGCCGCTTTCAACGACCCGATTACATTTATTCATGCTTTGGTAGCTCTACGCCGTATTTGTTCGACGTTGTCCGACTGCGGATACTCGCTTCGATGGAAGCCATCCTCGAGTCTCCCTCTCCCTCTTTCTCTTTTTCTTACTCTCCCTCTCTGTCTCTCTCAGTACAATGGAAAAAGTAAAAAAAAAAAAGACCGAAGCAATAAATTATTAGACTAGCAGCAAATCGGGACGGGAGGTCCCCGCCGCCAATTTTAAAAGCGGGATTCTCTCAGTCTCGGTCTCTCCATGGGTATTTTATATGCGCCGCGGTATGCCAGTAGTCGAACGCGGAGAGGTCACCAAAGTTTGCGGTTTCCGTTTCTTCTGCTTCTTTCACTCTCCTGGAGCAAGATCAGTCCGAGGTTATTTTCGGAGCAAAAAAGAAAATGAAAAAGAAAAAGAGAAAAGAAAAACGGTCCGCACGCGTACTATCCCTCCCACGAAGGTTCCCTCGAATTCCTCTATTCTCGTTGCGTTAATTTATTTTTGTCTCTATACCCGTTCGTTTAGAAATAGACGAGAAAATGTGATTCTTCCCAGTGGTAGGAGTAAACCGATTGACGGAAGATATATCAATTTTTGCTCTGTCTTACGCGTCACTTTTTTCCGTCTTTTTATGAAAAGCTTATACGACCAAAGCAGCGCCTCCACTCTAAAGCTAAATCGGGACCGTGATGAGGTTACACTGTAAAAAACGTGTAGCCCACGCTATCCATAGTTACGTACGCCTATACCGAGCTATAGGTAGTGAAAATGAGTAAGATACTGGAAATGGAGGAAAAGCTCGAAAGCTGACCATGTTGCATAGCCGTCAGGAATTTCGAAAATTTCTTATCGGCAAGAAAGGAAACGTAATGAAATTTCTTCCTGCATTTTCTCATGATTGAGCCTTCTTGCGGATTCACGGAAACAAAGAAAGCTTCTACCTTTGCGTCAAGCAAAACTGGTAGGAGCTTCGAGATACGAGGAGTTTCCAATGCGGCGATAACTCATACGATTTCGCAAATAGTTCCGTCCTCCAACGACCGCTTCGACCGCTTCGACCGGTTCTCGGCTCCAAATAATTATCGCAATTCCGTCCTCGATAAATTCACGTAGAAAAAGAGAAGAGACAGGAATGAGAGGAAGCGATGTTTCCTTTTGCACCGACGTAAGTAACGCCCCTCGTTCAACTAAAGAGAGAAAGAGAAAGAGAGAGAGAGAGAGAGAGAGAGAGAGGAGTAACACCGACGTAATAAGATTTTGAGACTAAGCCAACGGAAAAACCGATGCTATTAATACCACCCCTAATATGAAATCATTCGATCTTAATCACGGCTCTCGCCTCGAACTCGCACGACCAAGTTTTATTCGCCGAATTTAAAGGAAATTAATCTTGACGCCTCTCGGGAGAAAGAGAGAGGGGGAGAGAGAGAGAGAAAGAGAGAGATGGAGAGCGTAACGCGCGAATATATCAAGATTTAACGCCTCGCCCGTCGTACCTTCCATGTCTCGACATGGACGATAAAAGCTATTCCTGCCACGGATCTTGGAAAAATAAACGAATTTTCTCGTCGAGATTAGTCATCGAAAGGAGGGCGGGAAAAGTGAGCGAACTCCGAGCTCGTTATTAATTAGCATTACGAACTCGTTCGAACGAGCACCGTCGGTCGGGCGATTCGATAAGGATCGGGTGAGTCGCACGTGCCACGAGAAACCAACGGTGCGAACAATGACCCTCCTCGAACAAGGAAAATTCCTTTTCATCGTGCATCTTTTTTCCATCATTTTCGCTCTTTGCACCGTTACGCGCAAGACGTCTTTATCGAGCATTCCACCTTGTAACCCGTTTCTTTAATTTGAATACGTTGAGTGCCCACATGATTTTGTGCAATTCTATATATTCGTCTAATATTATTTATAACAATTTTCGGAATAAAAAAGATACGAAGAATTCATTTTTATATATATTTTTTTTTACACTAGACCTTACCATTTACACTCAACGCGTTAACTTAGAAAATGCATACCAACGAGAATACACGTTTCTTATTTACACTCCACTTTTGCAAGAAATCCAGCAACGCTAAAAAATATATACATATATTAATATTTACAACTCCCTTCATAAAAGATGTTTCGCCAGTCAAAGCTGTAATATCGTTACATTTGAATATTATTCAAAGCAGCTGCGACGAGGAATCTAATGCGACCTATGAAAGAGATAAATTCCACGGATCGACCGAGTTGAAGATCCTCCGTTATATCCCTCCCCCCCCCTCTTCCCACCTTCTCTCTCACACCCTTTTCTCTCGCTGTTTGTGTAAAATAACATCGAAAGGGAGGGCTTTCCCCCCTCGTACATGGTGCCCTTTGAAAATAGTTTGAGAACCGCTAGCATGCATTATTATTACCGTACAAACGCCGTTGCATTGCGTTGCCTCCCTTTTCAACGCGAAATCCCCTTTCAAAGGGACTTTTTCAACCTCTCCCCCTCTTTCCTTCGCCTTCCAGGCACACGTCCCCCAACCACCATTACCGCCAACGCCACCCCATTTGGAACATTATTCGCCAGTCACGGGTAACCGGCTTCTTTTCTAAGAGAAGCGTTCTCTCGGCTAGCATCGTTCTGTTCGTAAACGTTCGAAATAGTGGCGCGCGCTTCTCGAGAGAATTTGCTCCATTGATCGTTCAGCGTCGTTCGAATATAGCAAAAAACTCGTGGCACGTGCGAAGAGAACATTTTATATTCAAAGATCTTACACTACGCCTCTCGTTAAATTAATGTCATAAGTATCACACAATGAGATGAAGAAAAAGAAAGATAACGATCGTACTCATAAGAGAAATTAAAAGTGTAAAGGAAGTACTAAATAAAGCTACCGTGGGAAGTACAGTATGAATAATACATAATACGTAATTGTAATAGATAGAAGCGCTAGATATCATAGTTATATAATAAGAATATTAGAAAAGTGTACCGATCCCACCCGCTGAGCCACGTTCCTCTTACTCTTTCTTTCATTCCGAATGCCGTCTTTTGTCGAAAAGCGGAACCGTCCAAATAAATGAAACTTATTTTTGGAGTCGAGTAGACGAGCCATCGGTGTGTAAGGAAAGGGTGGAAAAGGGGAGAGAGGAAGAGAGAACGCGCGCGCGCGCGAGAGAGAGAGAGAGAGAGAGAGAGCTATTCGACGCGTTATTTTCCGGAGGTTCCTTTTCGCAGGACCGTTAGTACGGATCCGGGGAACGAAGGGATCGCAGGCGGATTTTGGCACGGAGCCATCCTCCGGCACAAAAGCCCACGCTACTCGACCGTTCCTGCCTGCCTGCCTGCCTGCTTGCTTGCTTGCTTGCTTGCTTGCTTGCCTACTCGGTTGCCTGCTTCCACGCATGCACGTTAGCCGTCCTGCCTGCCTGCCTCCGAGGGGTTATAAAGGCCGACTTCTCCGTACCTTCTCCCCCACCGATTTCTACTATCCAAACTACTCTATCGTGACCCGCAACCTCCAAAACGTGATTCCAACGCGCAGCATCCTCCCGTTGGACCGATCGAACGAGTCGATTCGATGGAATCCTTTCCTAGGCGAGGTAGCAACGAAAAAGTTGTTGGTTTCTTTGTTTCTAATTGGATTTCTAATTTTCTTTGATATCGCGTGGAGAAGGAATTTTTTCTTGGACCGGCTCTCGCTTTCGCTACGAGACACGTTAACCCGATTGTACTTCACGCACTCCTCGTGTATCGCTTGAAAACCACAGATTACTATGAAATAGTACTCTTTTCCTATCGTCTCGATCTACATACGTAGATGTTGAAACGTTGAAACCTTTCGACCCGCAACCGCTTTATATCCTATGACACTTTTTTCTGGACCATTTTTCCAATACGATTTGCGCAATATATAATTTTTGATAGTTTTTCTTTCAACTTGATTAAATGTCTGCATATATTTATATATGAAAAGAATACTATAACCCGATAAAAAACATTAAAGAAATAAATTATAAATATCTATCAAATGGATAATTTATGCGTCATCCATATCTGAGTATCCTAACAAAGTGTTAATTACGGATCGAAGAAAATGTATCGCTCCCGAAATCGCGTTGAGAAAGAAAATGTTATTTTGCTATTCTTTCAACTTGATTAAATATCTGCATATATATTTATACACTAAAAAATACCATAACCCGTTAAAAAATATTAAAGAAAAAATATCTATGGAATGGCTAATTGATACGTCATCCATATCAAAGTACCATGACAATCAAAGTGTTAATTATGAATCGAAGAAAATTTATCGCTCTCGAAGTCACGCTGAGAAAGAAAATGTTATGTTGCTATTCTTTCAACTTGATTAAATATCTGCGTATATATTTATACACTAAAACATACCATAACCCGTTAAAAAATATTAAAGAAAAATTACCTATCGAACGGATAATTGATACGTCATCCATATCAACGTACCATAACAATCAAAGTGTTAATTACGAATCGAAGAAAATGTGTCACCCCCGAAGACGTGCCGAGAAAGAAAATTGTTTTCCCAGGCTACGAAAATGGCGTTGCAGACAGTGACGTCGATGTAATCCGAGGAGGAGAGAACGGAGAGGCGAAGGAGGATCGGAAAAATGTAATGGAGCTCGCAGAGGAGAACGCTAAACGCTCTTCGCGGCGTAGAGTGCGTTCAGCCGGCGCTGTCGGTCGCCGCCGCCGCCGCTGCCGCCTCCTTCTCTCGTAGGCGCGCACGGCCGGCGAGATACGACCGCTGGATTAATGTATGTCGGCTCGCGATGCGTGTCGTGACGTCACTTCCGGCCAATCAAAAACCATCAACGCTACGATCGTCACGGCAACACCGTGCTCGTCGTTCGTCGCTCTCCGCTCTCCTTGTTCAAACGCGACAACATCGTCGTCGTCGTCGTGGACGTCGTCGTCGTCGGCGGCGGCGCTGATCGTAAATTCATAGCAACGTTCTGCATACCGATGTTGGATGCCCGAAATTCGACGTGCGCTGCATCGTCTCGCGACGTCTCGTGTATGAGAAAATTAGGGCGAGTTCGGAGAAATATCAAGAAAAACTTATCTCTCACCGAGAGACAAATAATCGTAAAAAGAGATTTGAAAAGTGAGAGAAGATAAACGAACAAAAAAGACGAGGGTTCCCTTCCTCCCTTTTCGTCCCTCCGCCTTCGGGATCCCTACCCATCCCTTCGTTCGGTTCTTTCTTCGCTCGCGCTTGACATCTAGCGTCGTAGTCGTCGACGACAAAAGTTTGAATTATTCATCGAGGGTACGCTGCTTCCGATTGGTCCTTGCTACACGAGAAATTCATCGCGCGCATGCGTACCGCCGAAAGCATTTTGATGAGCTACACTTATGCCGTACACGTGGCGTATCGAGACATCCTGCATAGAAGACGAAAGGGCGTGCGAAGCTGCTCGGAGAGGTAGAAGCCCCCCTCCAGACCGTAGGAATTATCGATGATCGATGATCGACGGGAACGAGTACATATGCTTCGGAGGACTCATCGAACGAAATATTTCCAAGGGGAAAAACGTAAACCGTACGAGAGGAGACTGTTTCCCTTCACCCCTTCGAAGAGATCTAGAGCAGGCTCGCAATTGCTTCTTTCTATCGACCGTGAACAGATGTTACAGAATCAAGGGACAGATGGAAAAAATGAAACAGACGGAGCTTGGGGTTGGGAGGAGGGAAGGGAGAGAGAGAGAGAGAGAGAGAAAGGTTCCTTTGGAGGGATCTCTACACGGGACCGTTCGGAAAGCCGAACGCGTTATACTAAAAGCCCAGTTGTGCGTTTCACGCGTTAGAAATTCGATCCGCTAGTCCCGAGCTGTACACTTTCCCACAACGAAAGCCGTTCGGACAGTCCAACTCGAGTGGAGCTTCGATTACGCAAAGAGATCTCGAAATCGATCTCCTTCTAGCCGGTCCCGATTTCCGATTTCGCGCGGTCGAGCTACATTGATAAAAAGTAAGGAAAGAAGCAAGTAAATCGATGTTCACCTTCGACTTCCGTTCGTTTCACTGAAATTTAAGTAAATTACATTATACAAATTTTAGAGCGGAGCGTCGATTATCTCTGCGCGAAACGCTCCATCGAGGGATAATAGTGGAACTCGTGAAATCGAATGAAAAATCGATGAAATCTTCGAGACTTGCTTCGTATCTCCGAACTCCGGGGAGTCTGGAGCTCCGAGTTCTGGAGAATATATCCCATTTGGTATCGATAACCCCAGATTATCGGTATTTTAATGACCCGCGAGGAGATATCGTGGATACCCTTCTCTCCCCGATGACTTCGATCGTTCGAACTCACATCAGTGGCGCGTCTCGTCCCGTTTGCAATGAAAGTAATAGAAAGCTCTCGCGATATATACTTTTACAGAGAAAACTATATTAATCTCTGACGTATGAGCACGGAGTTTCATCTTCGATCGTTAAGAGAAACTAAGATAGTAACCTTTTACACTCGAGGGGGCTCCGGAATGGTGCGATTTAACATTTATTATTTAAATGCAAAGCAATTTCAATTTGTAATACAATTATCGCTCGTTATTTTAAGAAATTACAAATTCAATTTTGTTAAATATTAACAGCTTTATAGCACAACCGAGTTACAACTCGAGTACAAAGGGTTAAGCTCTGGTTAAAATCTCGATCGACGGTCGATCCCCTTGAAAATAAATATTTAGTAATGTCTCTAAATAACTACCTAGTCGAAATTTTCCTCTTTTCTGCGTTCCGTCGCGTACACGGAGCAACAAAAATCTTTGCAAGTAACATCCTTCTTGGCGCTCGGCCACGGATCTCTTATCGTTTTCAACGAGTCTCGCATAGTCAACGTCGATCCTCGATCTCGTTCCTTTTCGAATACTCAGCAGCGTCACGGCAACGTGTGCCGCGGAGATAAGAGCCGCTAGAACGCGAATACCTATATATTTACATGCGCATACGGCTCGAACATAAAGCCGCCACGAGGAGACGAAGCGGTTTTATCAATGAACCTTTGAGTCGGGGCTCATCGGTGTAATCCTGATGGCTGGTGTGCGAGAGAGAGAGA
>JAIFRP010000006.1:5324805-5337985 GCA_032403825.1 Odynerus spinipes | reverse complement strand
CCCCACTATCTCGGTCTCTGTCTCTTTCTCTCTCGCGCGACGAGGGGGAAATCCTGAAGTGGTGTTTCCATGGAAACTGCGAGGGTCCATCGTGTCGAGGACCGAATCGAATCGACTACCGATCTCCAGTACTACCCAAAGCTATCTTACTTCACACCCACAAAAATGATCTTTCCCGAGGCTTTCGACTTCGGTCAAGTTAAAGGGAGGAAATTAAATGAACTTCCGGCGTCGTGACTCGCGTAAAGACTGAAATAAAATTCGTCAAAGAAGAAACGGGGGAAAAGTTAAGATCCTGGGGAAAGTACTCGGAACTTCGGACTTATCGACTTAGAAACGTTACAGAAATGGAAGAGAGTACTTTCTCGTCCAAGCGAGTATGAATTTATTCCGAGTAAGGTTAAAGGTTGCGTCCCGAGAGACGATCGAAATAAAGTTCGGCCGAGTGGCACTCGATGATAAAAGATGCCGTCTGGATTCCCGAGAGTCCGTTCTCTTCGGACACGGCTTCGACTTCGGCTTCGTTCCGAAAGAAGAAACACGGACTAAATTTATCCTCTGGTGCTCGTAATTTTCAGCTGCTTTCTCTCTCTCTCTCTCTCTCTCTCTCTCTCTCTCTCTCTCTCTTTCTCTCTTTCTCTCTTTCTGTCTCTTCTCTTTTCTCCGATTAATCCCTTAAAAAAACTTTCCATCGATCGATATTTCTCTATTTTCACATACGTCGGATCTCTCGAACGTAAATGATAATAAGTAATATAAAATGATGAGTTGGTTATCCTAATGGCAATGATAAATTGACACGATCAATGGCCTTTTGAGATCACCGAGAGAAAAAGAGAAAAACAGAGAGAAGGAGGGAGAGAAAGAAAAAAAATGGCGATAAACTCGATTCATGATGCTTAATAACGATCTTAAAATAACGAAAATTAGCTCGCCGTTTCCCGGCAATCTTTTTCGATCAACGTCTTCGAACGAATTACGTCACGCAACGTGTTTTTGGTAGTCGTTCCGAAGCTCTGTCTATTTCTCTTAGAATACGCGTATACAGTAGTCGACGATAACAGTCGACGGAAAACTCGAAGAGGTTTTACACGCGCGTAAACACCGCATATTTCTATTTAAACGTTCAGCTTCCGCGCCTTTGGAATTTCTCTTCTATAAACAAAAGAACGAACGGTCTTACTTAGAAGCTCTTTCAGGAATTCTTAGAAACCCTGTTCCTCTTATTTTTCGATCACAAAAGTCGCGTGTTCTCGAAAGAATGCTTGACTTTGGACCCTTCTCGATGTAACGAGAACGTTGATCTCGGTTCGCCGTGATAGATCGTAGGAAAAGCGGCTCTCTGCACGACCGACGGAGGGACAAGGGTATCCGACGATACCCATCGAGAAACCGCCTACAGGAAAACTGCTTTACCGACGATAACTTCGAGTACCGATCAACGATAACATTCGATACTTTTATCGTAACAATGCCGTTGTCATGTTGCAAATCAAAAACGAAAGAAATTTATGGGTGAAAACAACACAAGATGGCGACAACGTTTGCTCGTTTCTAACGACTGAAAAAGGATATAATAAATAAGAAAGAATTATCGAACGTAAAAAGAGCGATGTATTTTAGCATTTTCTTCGTTATCAATTCTTATGTTTCGATGATTGAATCGTTTTAACGTGCGACCAATAAAAAAAAAGTACCTATGTAATGCAATGCATATGATGTAAAAGAAGTAATTTTCAAACATATGTCACGTATATATTACAACACATATTGAAAGTCGTTAAAAAATTAGATTTCTTTAAATTAGAATTATTCGAGTTTCTAATGAGATCATTATATTCGATCATATTCGATTAAAATCGTTGGAACAATCGTTGGAATGATCGTTGGAATGATCGTTGGACATAAAACAAGGAGCGAGCAGTACCGTGCTTTCTTCGAGTAAATCAATTTACGGACAGACGTACCCATATCTCCCAATCTAGTTGCTCCCATTCATAGTTGAGGGAAAAGTTGATTCTTATATTACGTAAACGTATTCTTCTCGACGTCTCTTCGACGAATTTTCTGCTACGAGTATCAGCGATACGAGGAAACGAGCGCATGGCGGTAAGGGAAGATGTGAAAATTTCAAACTCGTTTATCGCGCGCTTCGCGACTTCTCGATGGTACTGCCATCTCTCATGACCTACTAGAAATTATCTCTTACCGACCATTCGATTGAATTTCCCAGTTGATATCCTCCAAATTCTTGAGGAAGACGTTCGTTTCCTTAATCAATGATTTGATCGTAATGGATCGTTATTTATCGATCATTTTAGTGATAGCAGTTAGTAAACTTACTTCCGCAATCTAGTGAACCATGGCTCACG
This sequence comes from Odynerus spinipes, assembly GCA_032403825.1. Lineage (NCBI taxonomy): Eukaryota > Metazoa > Arthropoda > Insecta > Hymenoptera > Vespidae > Odynerus > Odynerus spinipes. The sequence continues at coordinate 5,335,613 of JAIFRP010000006.1, read as the reverse complement.
GTTTGTTACCTAACAAACTTTGAAATTTCATATACGGTACGTCTTTGAAGTCCGCTTTATCCGCTTTCGGCTACTATTGGCCGGATTTCAATAAGTATTCCTCCCATCGCTCGGTATACGCGTACGCGAATCTTAATATTGTTTTAATTTGGGCTTTCACTTTGCTAGGATCCTGAAAGCGGAAGCAACAAAACCGTTGAAGCTTTTATTCAACAGAATCCATTACGCCTCGTGCAGATGCGCGGGGATTATGAATAATTTCAAAGTATTTGCTCTTTCTCCTTCCCGGAGAGCGGATTAATAAAGAGAGAAATGGATTTTTCCCGAATATCTTGCAAGTTAATAAACTACAGGCTAGCTTCTTTTTTTACATCGATAGATGTTTTAATTTTAACAAATTTTCCAATTTTCTGTGTCGCGCGACTTGCGAAATAATTTTCTACTTTAATGCGAATATAAAGAAACGAATTAGCATTCCTGCTTCAGCACTGTAGCGCTTTAGTATTTCCAAATAGAATCGTCCTCTCAGCTTTTCGAAGATCGATACGCGCATATCCTCGATACGAGTGACACTTATTTGGACTTTTATCGATGTCGTCGAATAAATCGCGCTTCGCTCGATCGAATATTATAACTCTGAAATTGAATTGCCCTCGAGCTCGCTTCGAATTTGTGATCAAACGCGCACGAATATAGTACGTATATGATGCGTGTGTATGCGTCTATACGTATATACACACAGCCACATATACGCTGTATGCGCGGGAACAAGAGTCGGTTTCATTATTTTCCCTTTGAGTAAATGAAGTCGTCGTATCGTGCCGCTCACGCGGGAGAAAAGAAGAGAGAGAAAAAGAGAAAGAGATAGAGAGAGAAAGAGAGAGGAAATTGTATGCCGGGATTTCAATCATTTCTTTTTCGTTAAATATCTTCATCGCATCACGCGCGTTTTTGCGGTTTTCTCTATACATTCCTGAAAAAAGGCGATGCAAATATGGATAGAATAAAGACTCCTTGTTCTTCGTTGCTTCCTCGGATCTCTCAATGAGAGAAAATAGGGGATGTAGAGAGCATGCACGTCGTTAACGCGAATTGCATCCCACGTTTCCTGCTGCCGACGTTTCATCTGGCGCTTCTGCATATTGCGGACTGGCTTACCAGACGGCGATTTAATTAACTGACGCTAAAAATCCGTAGTCCACGGGTAACGCAAGTGCTATGTTACGACTATCATTCTAATTGCCGTTTATTAACCCTGTTCTTTTATTAAACTTTGTCTTGGTGGCATCTTCGAACGAGGGAGCTGCGTCTTTGAAAATCTTACACGAAACTCAGAAAAATTAAATGAATTGTTAAGAGAGTTTTTAAAATCGGCATTCCCCCTCTCTCTCCTCTTCTTCTTATTGATGTCAGCCTGAATCTCGAGCGTGGATTATTGAAACATTTACATTATTAATCACCTTCGTTCACGTAAAAGCGAAGAGAATATTTTCCAGCGAGTTCTCAATGGCATCGTTTCCCATAAATTTATCCTACCACTCTTTCAGTCGATCTATCCGTCCTCTTCCGTTCTTTCTTATCGTTGCATATCATAGATATCCAGGATATCCTCGATTTTAATTCAGTCGCACGATTTTCTCTCTGGAAACGTTCCTATCTATCTACATACATACATTTACATGAGTGTAAACGTATGTGTGGGTGAGCGCATATCAGACTCTTCTCAATTTCGCAGCAGCATTGAAAAGCATGTTGCCTCTCGGGTTTGCTGCTCGTGGACTTCCGACTCGACGACCGTGAACGACGAAAGTTCGTTGGTCCTCCGTCAAGGAAAAAGACGAGAAAAACAAGTTCGATCAAAGGTAACGGCGATCGCGATAAGTTGAAACAAATCTGTTCGACGTTTTCAGAAAACCGATACTTGTTTTTCTTTCCCCTTATCTTGTCAGCGTCTAGTTTATTTTAAACAAAAAGAAATACTCGACGGCGCAAATTAGCAACTACTTATTCAACGTAGTCAAGACAAATAGCTCGGTCATTTTCGACATCGATCACGATACTCGAGTGCTCCAAAATATAAATGTATATACCTTTGTATGTAAGTAGGTACATGTGCCTATATAAAAAGTCGTGCGTAAAGTCCGCATCGTGTACGTAGTCATATCGGTATTCGAGCCACTCGGCAATATCTGCGGTGAGAACCGTCGGATGAATTATGCATGACGTCGTAAAATATCAACGCATTATCGGACGGTTTATATTAGAAATAGGTAGAAAAATTCAAGGAAAGACTCCAAAATCCTCTTCCCAGCTCGACTCCCTCGAACCATCGATTTCTTTCCCGTATTATACCTTTTTTCTTGTCTTACTTTCTTTCCAGACGTATCTTTTCCCTGGAAGAATCAAATTTTAGATTTGAAATGCGACTGTTCTATCGTTTGATATAATCCTCTGGACGGATAGGAAAAAATATTCTCGATACGTTAGGCATACGTCGATTTGCACGAAAGAAAACTGAATGACTAAACTTTTATAAATATATCCTCTGCTTCTTCCCCTCTCACTCGCTCTGTTTCTCTCTCTCTTTCTCTTCATCTTTGAGGATTTCCTCGTTAAGACTTTTTCAAATCCAATTCATTATTTATAAAACACACTCCTTTACCACGAGAGACTTTTCTTAAGAAGCTTTGTAGAAGCGTTCGAAAATGGCACTCGTGAGATGTACTTTTCGATAAAACCACGAGGAGAACGCAGCTCGCTCGAGAAATTTCATGCCTCCCATCTTGTTTGATCGATGAAACTGTCGGAGAAATTTCTTCCTGTGTATTTTACCGTACCGAGTACATACGTATCTACACATCCGGCTACTTCCTATTTACCGCAGAGTAAGAGAGAAACTCACCTGCAAAATCGTCGTTCTTGCACGTTCGCGTAAAGGCGTCTTACCGTTTGCAGTTTTAAGTCCAGGAAAAAGGAGCAATATTTTCTTGTGGTTCTTTCTACCAAACGCATGTGCTTCGAATTTTCTATTTGCTCGTTCGATTCGATGTTTCCACAAATTCTACCCTGCCGTACTTGAATTTCTCGTATCCTTCAGCTGTCCCACCCCTTTGCAGCCTTTCCTTCGATAACCTATCCTTATTTTCTCTTTTACTTATTCGTCCTCGTTACCGTTCGTTAAAATTCCACGATTCCTCTTAAAATTTTTCCCTTCTCGATTTTGGATCGAGAAACGATCGATTTCTATTTCTATCGGGACTAATACCTACGTGGAATTCAGGAATAATACCTACGTGAAACGAGTTACCGTGAATCGAGGATGATCCAATATCGAACTAATTTCAAGTAAATTACTCTTTCTCTACACGCAATCACGACACGTCGAGTGGTCATTTAACGAGTCGTTCTCGCCATAAAGAGTCGTATTCCATCGCGGAATACGAGATTATGATAAAATTACTCACGGTGAAGGGTATCCTGTGAAGCGTGTTGGCGTGGTGGATTGCGACCTGGAAAAATGAAAGAAATACATCTTGAATGTTTCGTTATAATAAATTTAGTATATAACAAAACTATTTATTAGAAATATAGAATATCAAACTAAAATAAAAACAAAAACAAAAAAAAATATATATATAAACACATTGGAGTAAGATAAAATACAATAGAATAAAATAAAGTACAACAAATTAACAAAAATATATAACAGAGGGATAAACTTGTTTGTTTGTCCGGGTAGTACTCCGCGATGGATAGATTAATCAGGACGAAACCCTTTCGATCTTGTAGATTTGGCTCTCCCATTGTTTTTTTAAATATCTACATGGATAACTGTTTGTAAATACTCCAAAAACACACGTAGGCGTACGATATTAGAAACGATGCGACATTCACGTTCTACTCCCGCAGATACGACAAACGTTTCTATATAAACGATCGACGCAGCAGATATTCATTGATGCATACAAAGCTACCGACATCGATTCGTATCCGTTTTTTCACCTTCCTTTTTTTGGGCGTCAAACGCACACGCGTACGTATCTACCTACATAAATTCTCGGAAATGCATTCTCGACCACGACCTTTGGTGAAACGTGAAAGGCAGAAAAAAGCGTCGCCGGGACTATATCGATTCTTGAATGAACAAAGAAATCCAACGAGAGGAACGACCGGAATTTAAAGGCAGGATTTTCTTCCTCTCTCTCTCTCTCTCTCTCTCTCTCTATTTTTTTCCTCTTTTTCTGAATTGTTCCGCCAAGAAGGATCGAGGAAAGCGTAGCCATTTTAAATTCAATGTCCACCTCCGCGATCGGTTCGATTGGAGATTGGTCACTGCTCTCGGCGGATCTCGATAACTTTGTCGATGAGTTTTTCGTGAGGAAGAGGAGATCGATAAGATATTCCCTGCGGTCGTACCTAAACAGAGAGATCAAAAGGAAAGATCTGGAAGGTGAGGACAGTGTAAACTTCTCGAACGATCGACAGAAAAAGAGAGAGAGAGAGAGAGAGGATAAGGTAAGAATAAGAATGCATTCGGTTATCGCTTCCGGTTGATGGTACGACTTATCACCGATGGCAGCGCGAAAGCATAATTCAAGTGTGATCGGGACTACGATTATCTATGGTCGGTGGTGTTGATTTTTTCAAAGGAAATATCAACTTTTATCACGAGAACTCAAGACGTCTGTTATAATATTTTTAAATAAGAAAATTGATAAGAAAATTGTAATCCGACGAATGAAAAATACGAGACGTACTTCGTTTATTTTTATTATAATGATATTATAATATTTTATTCTACTTTTTTGTTAATAAAAGAAGATCCTTTTTCTCGCAGCCCGTCAAAAAAGAAGCACGCGAGCCGTAGGAGCAATGACTCCGATTATACGACTCCCAAGAATATTTACTCAAAGTTAACTTCGTTATCGAGTCATTACTTCCACTTTAATTCCTCGTTAAAGGAATCGCGCGAATAGTCGCGATAGAAAGTTTCGTCTGAAAAGTTTGCGTCATCCTTTCTCGTTTGATCCTCTCTCCTCTCCGCCCTCGTCGTTCTCGCTTCCAAGCCTTCCTCGCATTCCGATGTTAAAGCGAACTTTCCGCTCGTACGCTTCTTCGATTCTCTCCGTTGCGTCCGAGGAGGAAATCGGAAGAGCAAAGCGCATAAATCGCACAAACGTCGGACGTTCTCCATTCGAGGAACCTCTTACGCCGAAATTAACTTGGGAGATAGATATTTTTCGAGAGAGGAGAAGAGAAATTCATCGAAACTCTTTTACCGTGACGACGTCGAATCTTGTAAATGTTTCTTTCGTTTTTTCTTTTACAAAAAAATCTCCCCCACCAAAAGCAATTTTAGGGGAAACGTTTAAACAGATTTTCAGCCAGGGTCTCGCGCTTAGAATTACTTCACGTACAAAACTAAATTGTATACCGGGCAAACAATGCGTAACACGCCGAAACGGAACGGAAGGGAATGGACTGGTACAGGACGAAGCGAGATAGAAAATGGAAGCTCTAATTTACCCAAGCAAAATTATGCGAACGTTTCTACGTTCCACCCACAATACTCTTCCTCTGGTGGTTAATGATAAAAAAAAAGGAAAAGAAAAATAGTCGTCCCGCGGTAACAACGAATAAGCTCTTTCGTGGACCGCGAAAGTACCGATTAGCCGTTTTCAACCGCGAGCCTCTAATTATAATAGCTATCGTGGAGGAGCCATACTGAAGCGACGAACATGGAAAGAGGTTGCTAGATAGAAAGAGAGAACAAAGGAAGCTAAATTATTTTCAGCAATTATCTTGCACATCGTGATTCATCAATTAAGAACGATCCAATCCGCTATCGTTCGGTTTCGGTTCACCGATGGCCGTCTTGAAAATTCAGTCGAATTGACGATTCGACTCGACATCGAGACTGCGAGAACTTTGTTCATCTCGAATCGAATCGTTTGAGGAAACATGTATAATTTTATTTTACTTCTTTTGGGTATCAGGAAACAGATGATTTTACGTTTTAATTATTCTTCGGGCCTTTTCGATTAACTAACGATTAAACGTGGAGAATGGGAGAAAAGTTATTATCGCACGTGCGGCGTATACTAGCGGAAGATCGATACGCGATTAGAGCCATTATTTCGAGAACAAAGGTTGAGAGGCATATTGTTCTCTCGCGCTCGCAGAAACAGCGAGAATTTGTTTTTCCGGAAGATGCCTTTCTCGATATCCGATTTTCGGTTTTCGATTCCGCGAGCCAACTACCGCCTCGACTTCCGCCGAAAGAAGAAAAGAGCGGAGGAAACTCGCAACGAAGACTATTAACCGTTGCACGACACAAAGGAAAACGAGAATGACGCTCGTGAAAACACGGTTATCGGGGGCAATAAAGGTCGAGTCGAGCGACCGAATAGAAACGATAGAAGCGATAGAACTGATAGAAGAGACAGAACTGCGACAGGCTGACAGAATTGCTTTTCTTTTCCTTCCTATGTCAATTGCTTTCTGCGTAGATACAGTGATTCGACTTTTCGAAGTTTAATTTTTCATTGTTCTTTTTTTATCGAATTTCATGTCGGATATGCTTGCGAATATTAGTAAATAAATTTAAAAAAAAAAGAAAAATTAAGTAAACGTTGTTGTAAACAGGCTAACCATAATTTTTATGTATCTTATTTTTATATACGGATGAAAAATTTCATAAGCATTTCTGGCGATATCGTAAATCGTGTAAACGTGTCTACTGTCACGCATGGCAAGTTTTAGAATAGCGCTAGACGTCTAGGAGAATCGTGGTTTAAAAACTGCACGAGCTGAATCGTTCGGTGGATCGCTAGATCGCAAAAATATTACCGACGAATTGGCGCGGAAAGATAAAACTCTTTCTTTCTTTTTTTCCTGAAACGAACAGGAGAATATGTTCGAGCAATGTCCAAAGAAGTTTCTTTGCGTTCTCGGGAAAAAGAGAAAAGACACATTAACTATGGCGTTCGCACAATTTATGAGAGGGAACTTTAAGTAAATCCTAGAGTATAAACTTCTTCGTAGACATTTTATTTTTTCGCCCTCTTTCTCTCTTTCTTCCTCTCTGTTTATCTATATATCTTAAATCATCGCTTCGTGGATTTCTAGAATGAGAGCAAGGATATTCGTTCCTTCGCTTCTTCTTTCTCTCGTTCGTTTCCTTATTTAACCATCCCTTACCTTTGTTCTTCCGTTCCTCTCCCCCGAGTCCTCGAGCGTGCCATTGAGCGACAGAAAAGTGTAGTCCGCGTCTTCGAGAAAAGCAACGAGAGAACCAAGATCTTTTCTTTCCTTCGGAGGTAAAAGAGAAGGCGAGAGACGAGAGAAAAAGAGAAAGAGAGAGAAGGAAGAGGTGTAGAAAGAAATCCAAGTTCGATGAACAAACTGGAAAGGAAAAAGAGTGAGAAAGAGAGAGAGAGAGAGAGAGAGAGAGAGAGACGTGAGAAGAGGGTGGTGGCAGTCTCACTTCCACGCCAGCACCGAAAGACTACAGGATTCTGAACATGAGAGGAATCTGTAGACGACGATGCGAACGAGCGAAGAAATAAATAACGAAGGAGCCCTTTGCTTTTCCTTCCTTTTTCCTGCCTCTTTTCCAGCCACACTTCCAACCAACCGACGACTCTCCGATCTTCTAAGAGAACAGCTTTTTACGCTCTCCAGGATTTAGAATTTTTTCTTTATACCACCTTCTTCTCTACCATAGACTGTCTTACGAGACGGAGTGAATAAAAAATTGCTAAGGAACGCTGAGGAAAATTTCGGTCCTCGAAACTCGTTCGTAAACACGAGTAAATCTGCAAGGAGGATATGACGTATCGACGAAGAGAATAAATGCTATCTTCTCGTCTTTTTCGAGAGAACGGGACAACAGAAAAATCGTTTTAAAACTTGGACCCAAATGATGGAGGTCCTGCGATAATTCTGCTTTCCTTCCTCCCAATCGTATTTTCCATCCTTCATGGAAGGGGATCAGCAAATTTTCTTCGTACAAATGCGTCGTCTTGGAAAAAGAGTCATTATTGTACCAGAACGACAAATAATCACGGATCTGAAAAAGTAAGAAATGGAGAAAGTTCTTACTCCTCGTGGAATAAAGCGTGAGTAAATTCCTTTTGCAAACGTAGCGTGAGTAGAGAAGGGAGAAGATTCTAAGGTAAAGACAATCCTTCCTGCGGCTTTCTTTCTCTTTTCCATCTTCTTCTTCTTCTTCTACTTCTTCTTCCAGCCCTCTCACGATATTTGTTCGTGCTCCAGATCGTTTGTCCTTCTCGTTGGATAAATCCGCGGATCGAATTTGACTTCCTCTTCAGCGGGAAACTTAAGGTCTTTAGAATTTATCGAAATTGCGGTCGAATGGCGAGTGCAATGCCCTCTCTCTCTCTCTCTCTCTCTCTCTCTCTCTCTCTCTGTTTCTCTATTTCGAGCCTGCTTCCGACAAGCTGGTATTAATGGTCGAGGAAGAAAGACAGACAAAATTCGAGAGAATCGCTAACTGAAAAAGGCACAAACAAGAAATCAGATGGTCCACGAAGTACCGACATTGTCCACTAATTCGTATAGGTCGAAAAGAAAGAACAAGAAAAAACCGCGGGAGCTTGTTCCACCTTTTACACGCAAAATTGGGAAAACTTGTTTCCGAGACGAGAAACAAGCGTGGAATAACTTTGGAATTAACTGTTCGCTATTTAGACAATGAGAAGACGAAGAAACGTCGTTACCATCCATTGATATATTATTCAATTTAATTAGAACAATCACAAATCTTCTTCCCACGAAAATTGGTGGACGAGCGTAAGATATGCGTGCGTACATCCATATGCGCGTACGTATAAACCTTTTACTTCTCGCAATAACCATTAAACTTGCCGCTTCCACGATGTTCGCCTAGACGAGGTAGAAGCAAAACCCTCCGCTCGTGCACACAAGTTTTTTCTAATAGCTTCGAGAGCAAAGAGGCGGTGACTGGTTGCGAAAAACGCCCGATCTTAAGGGTAAAAGTTAGAGAGAAAAGAGTAAAAGCTTTGCCGACGTATCTCTTCGTGTACTCGAGGGAGATCTCTTTTCCTGCTCCTATTTTCTCCTGCTCGCGAGTTGAACTCCGTTCTCCGATATCGAGATTCTAGTCGCGACTCCTAAACAAAGGCTTATCGTCTGCGAGGAAAATAAAAATGAAGACGTACGATTTTAAAGAAATGCGCGAGAGAAATTCTCTACGGTATTAAAAAAAAAGGAAAAATATATAAATCGACGATGTCCGAGGAACGACGAGCGATGAGAGAAATAAAAGGGACCCCGGTAAAACAACGTATCGTGGAAACGTCGACTGGCAAATTACGTTATACGCATCGTGACAACAAACGACTTGCACAAACAGCGACATCTCTCTTCTCGCTTCGGTCGATTTTTCATTTATTTAAATCAGCTCTACGTTCAATAACGTTACGAACCAATGCTCGAGAAATATTGAAACGTCGCGTTATTTAAATAATATTCTGCTACTGCATAACTTTTCGATATTCTGTTTAATCGATGTTAGATCCGACGGACAGCCGTAAAATATTAAATTTTTAAATATTTTCAAACGGGAATACCGTGTACTCGAGATGGAGCCGTATATAGGTTGGCGCTTAAGTAGATTAATCTGCATCCCAATACGACTAAGAGTATCCTTCGATGGAACAGGGTGCTCGCTCGCGCTCGTGCGGGCACAAGGGGTGAATACCTTCTCGACAACGATTACGCCGACGACGTAAGAAGGTAAACGACGATGGAGACGGGAGAAGACAAACGGATACTTCGACGAGTCGGAAACACAAAGAGGGTACTCGAGTTATCCTCTCGCCGACAGTATAGGTATATCCTACCTGCCTGTACAGGGTGCGACAAAAGTATTGAACATTCGTGCGAACGGTTTGTGGTCGAACTCGTAGGTGGAACGAATACCGTGGGACATCTTCCGCTTGTTACATATGTATACTTTTGTAGATTAACACGCTCGTTGGAAAAACCGACGTCGCAATCCAAACTTTTCTAATCTTACTTATACGCAATTATTTTTATAAAGCAATTAAAATAAAATATTGTGACATATGTAAAGAAAAAACTAATATAAAGTCAGACAAAGATCATCTATCCTTCGATGATTTTAGATAATAACAAGAATGTTCATAACCAACAGTGATCATAAAACAAAAAATAGATGGTGTCGTATGTACATACGTGACGTCGGGTTCTCGAAACAAACCAACGTGTCATATATATGCGACGCATAGTACTCAACGTGCTAATCCTCGTCATATCTAATCATAAGTGAAAACGACAAAATACTCTTCAACATCGCGGACGAATCTTTCAGTTGTTTCGACAAGTGGAAAAGATTTGTGCATGGTCAGCCTCTACTGATTTCGCGTTCTGACGTACCACCCGGTACGTGTATATCGATCGGAGCTTCGTTATCTTTGCCATCCATGCTGCTTCCACGGACAAATTGCGCAAGGGATATAAAACATCGAGCGCCATCCGATAAGAAGATTATGCTCGTTCGAAATCGCGCAAAATCAATATCGGATTATAACCCGCTATCGCTGCCGCCGCCACCGCCACCGCCACCGCTACCACCACTACCGCGTCCTTTTTTCTCAAAGGAGCAACCCTTCGTCCAACATTATAATTCGTTTAATTTCGATTCGCTTTGCGATCAGCGTTACTTTTCATTTCATTTTCCGGCTGAACGGTTATTTCTCTTCTCCTCTCGCGTTGCTTCCTCTTTCCGCGATTCTCCCCCC
>JAIFRP010000006.1:5297343-5318992 GCA_032403825.1 Odynerus spinipes | reverse complement strand
AGAGAGAGAGAGAGCTCTATATATATATCAATGTATTTGTTTAACGCGGTTGCTCGTTTACTCGCTGCTTCGGCAATTAGCAATTAGGTAATTAGTTTTGCCTTTCCCGTTGAGTCATTATCGTAGTTGAAGACGTTACTCGTGGCAGGGAGAACCGATCGGGCAGATCGGATTACTTGGTATTACGCGATAGCAAGGATGAGGGCGAGGATAAAGGGTGGGCGAAGACGAGTCGTATGTCGGAACGCTTATTATCCGACAGGCGGAAGGAAGCAGCCGCTCCGTATTAAAATCCAACGATATTTGTCTGGTATAATTATAATATTGCGTGCCTGTGCTATAATCGTGCAAATAAATTGCGAGTATTCTTTAAAAAATTAAAAAATAATATTATACGTGGGTGTCTACTCGTAGAGAGTCCTTTGCATTCTCGTTAAAAATACCACGCCATCGAAAGATAGCTTACTCAAGCACATCGCGTCGTTCGGCGATTCTCTCTTGAGTTTTGAATAAAACATTCGAATTCGCACTTTTCTACGATTCGAATAAGATCGCAAAGTTAACGAGTTAAAGCTTCACCGTGAACACTACAGGAGCGGATAATTTTTTCTCGGTGACTGCCGGTGAAGAATTTCAGAGGTGATCACGGTTCGACGAGTGATTTGCATTAAACTTGAAAATTAAAATAAATTGCTGGGAGTGATCGCTCGATTTCCGTAAAGTCGAAGACGAAAACTAAGATTTACAAGAGCCGATCGTTTCGTTAAGCGGCTCTGAAAGTTCGCCGTTTAAAATTTAATCTCAACTTAGACGAGTGTTTCTATCTAGGTTACCGCGAAAGAAAAATGTTCCTAAGACTTTTAAGTAATTTCCATCTATCTTCCTTGCGCCGTGAACTTCCTACATATTTCGTCGAATTCATTGATCTGTTTGAAAGTTTTATGTAATTAAGATTTTATTACAACACTTCCCATAGTTCTTTCGATTGTAAAAAATGATGGTTCGTTTCGGCGAGAACTTCAGTCTGCCCGATACATCGACCGTAACCCCTTAACCATTATATTATAAAAAAATGTATCACGTTCGAAAGTCGAATCATTTTATACTGGAAGGAAGCAGGAGAGTAGAAAAAAGAAATAGAAATACAGAGAGAGAGAGAGAGAGAGTTTTTAAACGAAAGGATATTTTCGTTGGTGATACAAAAGAGGCTCGGTCTTCGATTCTAGTCGCGAGCCGACGAAATCGCTGGCATTCCTCTAAAGCAACGAGACGCAACGACTGAGAGAACTCGAAAAGTCCCGCGTCTCTTTTGTGATCGACGATACACGACCGTTTGAATAACCAGGCACGTTCTTCGACTCGAGTTTTCTTCGCTTCTCGAGGACCGTCGAGATCGTCGAGACGGAGCGTTGAACGAGTGAAGAAACGTACCATGGCCACTGCGAGTTCACGAAAAGAAGAAAAAACGACGCAAGGAAGTTGAGAGAGAAATAGTAGAAGTTGTTCGCGTTCTCTTCTCCCTTCCCTCTCTCTCCTTGTTACACGTCTTGGTGAAAAGTCAAATTTTAACTTAAACAAAATGCAACTTTGAAACTATCGATAATCTCGCATTTCTTACGAATGTATCGCATCGATCGCTAACGTGGCGCGATTTTAAATCCAACCGACCGTACTGAGAATATTCCTATTAATTTATCTTCATTTCTAATATTTTGTTGAATTACCTTTTTCTCATGCGTGACAAACGTGGAAATCATTTTCTGATGACCGATTCCAACTTCAGTTCTCTCTCTACACTTCCATAAAAATTCTTTTTTCTTCGTCCCTCTCTCTCCTACCCTGTTTCACTCCGTTAGCGGTAGCAGCAGACACGCATCGATCGCGGAATAAAAAGTGCGACGTTACACGGCTGGGCGCTTCAGGAAAACTTGAATGTATCTTTCCACTCTACGCTCATTTCTATCCCCGTGCCACTCCTCTCTTCATCTTCCATCGTTTTCTTCGGTCCTGTTGCCCTCTCTCTCTCTCTCTCTCTCTCGCTCTCTCTCTCGCTCCACCTCTCGTTCTCCTCTTTCATTTTTATTCGAGAATCGCTACACAGAGCGCGCAACGACGATTGTACCCACCGCGAGTTTCCTACCGTTGAAAAACACCGAGTTCTCGTCCGGACTCCCTTTTTCCACGATTCTTGCTTTACGAGGAAACGCGCCTCCATTGTCTTAGCCAAACGTGCCGCTCGTTTTTAGGCACGACCGACCGCGCGGAGTGCCTTATTTTTTTAACGCACTCATTTATAAAAATTCATTGAAAAGAGAGAGAGAGAGAGAGAGAGCTTTCGTTTTTCAAAATTCCAGAGATCGTCTTTCTATTTTTGACTCTCACTTCTTTTAGTTCTTCTTCAAGCCTAATTGCATCCACTGCAAGGTAAATTGATACTCCGTCTCTCTGTCTCATTCTTTCTCGTTTCATTCCGCTCATTGTACGGGACTGGTAAACGATAAACTGCTGGAAGCTGCGAGAGCGAAATCGAATTTAAGAAATTATTTTTTTTACGATTGTGGCCAAGCTCGGTCGATAACCTTTTACCCATTTCTCTCTTCCATAAAAAAGACAATTTTATGATGAAGATATAGTTATAACGACATTTTGAAAGGACCGCTCCTTCGTGTGCCATGAAATTCGCGCATTCCGACGATATGAGTGTGTATAGGTATGTAAGAATCGGAAAAGATCGACCTTAAATTCGATATGATACAAAGAGAGAGGAAAAAAGGAAATACAAGAGAAACTCGTAAAAATAGAAAAGATAAAAATCAAACGAGCGTGAAGCAACGTTGTTCTCGTCCCGCCCCTCCAGCCATACTGCTTTGCGAAACAGAGAACGTACATTAGCGAACACGATGGTGCTAATGTTCCAGTCAGGTGAAAACGAGGAGTAAAGCTCGATGTATCGTTGAAAGGTGTCAGAGATGGGTGCACGCGCGCGCTAAGAAAAAAAGAAAAAGATAGAATGATTTCAAAAGCGTTACGTATACGAGAACGATTGAAAACATTTTTTAAGAATATCCTCTGTGTAAATTCGCCAAATAAAACGTTATATCGTAATCAAAAGTAACGATGATCAGCCGTAAAAAGTATAATAAAATAAAAACTTTGTCACTCCGGCGGTCCATTAGCCATAAAACTCGGTTACGAGACATCTCCTTCTCTTTTCTTCCCTTTAAATCACCAGTACTCTTTCTCGCTCCGACTTCTTTCGAAGTAAGTACATCGAGATCATTTATCGATACCACAAGGGTCTTTATACCGCTCGACGTAAATATCGATGAAAATTTCGCTAGTACTCTAAAATGTCGACTCCAGTTTTATCTTCGCTATGCACAAATGCAACGAGCCGCACAAATCGCTCGACGATTTTTACCGAGTGGTTTGAGGCTTAAATGCGTGAGCGAGAATAAATTTCGACAACGAAGAGGATGTAGATAGAAGAAGACGAAATATTATATAATCCTTATGGAGTAGGTACGCTTAATTCGCTTGGCCATGCGTGTGCATATTTTAAGCTTGGATTTCAACGGGAACACAGCATGCGGGAGGATGCGCCCTTCCTCTTCCTTCCATCCCTCCATCCTTCCTATTTATCGCAATGGTACATTTTTTACGAACACTTTTTCAGCCCGTGGAAAATCGTAGGAAAAATCGAACTCGAACTCGAACGAATAGCATTGATTCCGCCTGTAGCACACTTTCCGCATGCGAAATAGATGCGTATCATCATCAAGGCATTTCCATTTCCCTGCAAATTTCGCAGAAATGCGGATTTGTATTCGAGGCATCCTAACGGGTGCTCGTAAAGTCCTATCGGTCGTTGAAACGATTAGGGTAGATTATATAATACATACTTTGGTTTCCTGTAATTTGTGTAATAAATTATTTCATTTATACCATCGCCATCAATATTAGCAGCGTCATTCGATGATCGTTCGCAGAGATAAAAAGTCGATTAATTCGAAATCGACGAGACTCTTCGCGACGCGATCGATCGTCCTATCCCCTCTCGATAGTTTTCGAACTAGTTCTCGAGAGTTTTCGATACATACGACTCATACTAAATTTTGACTAGACGTACTACGAGAAGCGAGTTTACGTCGATTTTTCGCGTGGAACAGGGACGACGCCCGTCTTGCGAGAAACTCGAGCTTTGTAAATCCAGCAACACCCGATACGTGCTGCTAGTTGCCGCGTCGTACCCACGCAACGGGTACAACATGTACTTACAAACCGTGTAGACGTGTAGGTATGCTTATATTAGGCAGGTTGCCACGGCTAGGTAGCATGAGTGTCGCCGTGCAACCGGAAACACTTGACGAGAGAAAGAAAGGCCGATTTCACCGACGATTTGACCTTACTTCCTTCACCTCTTTTTTCGTAGGTCAAAACCAGTAGGATGATTTACCACCTGTTAGGCCTTCGAAAACGGTGTACATGTTTATATTAGAAGAGAGTGGAACCAACAAAATTAACTTATCTTTTAGAACAGTAAAGTAACACTGATAAAAGATATAGTTAATTTTGTGACCGAATGAAACGGGCGTGTAATTAACGCCATTTATGAATTATATTCGGAATTATGAAAAAGTAGCATATTCCCGCGAGATGATATATTACGCCGACTCATCCTGTACCTATACATACATTTGTCCAGTTAGATTTCAATACCGTAAATAACGCGATCGAGGAGAGAGCGCTGGTGAAATTTATCGAAGTGCTTTTTCGTTACTGTGCGGAAATTCCGTGAGTTTATTTTCGCGACAATGGAAAACGCAGCGGAGCAAGTTGCATTTGGGGGAATATCGAACGACGTACCGGACTCCACACTCTGACCCCACCTCTCTGTCTCACACACACGTACATATTGGAGTTCCTCTTTCTGTATTCTCAATGTAACAGGAACCTAATTTGAAGTAATAGGTGCTATCGAAAAAGGTGTAAAAAACTGTCGGAAGTAAAAAAAAATCAATGTACAGGCGCAACGACGACAAACGGGACGAGGGCTCTTTCAGGAGAACCGGCATGTCGATAAAATAGCGATTCGTGCATACAATGGCATTGCTCGGCTATCAGCTCACCGACTTGCCTGGAATTTTTATCGAAAGATCGCCGCCCTCTCTCTCTCTCGCGCGCGCTCTCTCTCTCTCTCTCTCTCTCATTTTACGCATACCATATACCCCCGGGAGCAGAGATTATTTGTGGAATTTTCATCCCGTTTTGTCTACCCAATTATTTCATGTCCTCTTTTTCCTCTTTTAAAAGTTGCCCATATTTCGAATTATTTCCCGTAACGCGAGGAAAATGCGATTCAACAGCCGTACAATGAAGATCGATGTTTCAGTCACACAAATTATATGAAAATACTTCATCACCTAATCCATTCCTCCGTATTTCGTTCCCGTCATTTCCCGATTGTTTTTTTCAAAAGACCAAGACGGTAATGTCATCTCGCACGATAAGTCTCGCCTGTAATAGAAATCGATTATTTTTTTAGCTACGCGCTCCGAAGTCCCGAGAAAGTTCCAGTTCCTATTCGTTTCGATTCAAAAATACTATATAACCAGGTTCCGCTGGTATAAAAAGGTGAAATTCATCCGTGTCTTTTCAGTCACGCACACTCGGAAGTTCCTTGAAATGCTTATCGCGGTAAAGTAGAGTGCGGGAGAGGAAAAGGAACGCCCTTTACCACCGTTTTCTCTACGCAAAGGAAGAGATTTCCGTGAAAAGCCCCGCTCGACTGGCATTGATTTCGTATCAAGAGAAAATGAGAGAGGAGAAAAGTGCCAGAGACGGGGAGCCTCTCTCTTCTTTTTTTCCATTTTTTTTCTTCCTTCCCTTCGACTTAATTAAGAGACGTATACCTACTTAATTCTCCCACGGTGGCCCATCTTATCTTTTATTTTCTTACGTCAACTCTTTCCCTTACCTCGGTCCCTCTTAATAATTGTACGTCGACTAGTACCTATCACCGTCCCTGGCACTATCACCGACACTAACACCCCCCAGAACGAAGTAGCAGCATAGTATTGCTCTATTACTACTACTCTAACATCTAGCGAGGAGGAGCAAGTTAACTGGGTCACGTTTCGTTTCTCCGCGACGTGGCTCGTCGCACCGTGAAATTAAACTCACCGTTTCGCGTAGAGTCCGCTCCGGTCGTGCCGCGGTCGTTTCGCGGAAAGACCGTAACGGAGAAGAGAATAAAGAGAAAGAAAGACAGAGAGAGAGAGAGAGACAAGGAGACTGGAGGTACTACGTTCGATCGTAGAAAATGAACAACCAGGAGGACGTACAAACTCCGAAATGTAATATCTATTTCTCCTGTCTTCCTCTATCTTATTCATTGCACGGCTTCTTTTTTAAGAAGGTGAACCATGGAAGGATGAGAAGCACCTCTTGAGAGACGATCGAATCATCGAAAGAACCGACTGAAAAATTAGCCTTGGAGTATATTTTTTCTTTCGATTTCCATAGAAGAGGGAGCGGCGAACTTTATTTTAGTGGCAGGTAGCCAAGCAGCCGGTTTGCTCCTACCTCCGGTCTTGCGATTAATCGATTCTTGCTGGATTTTCGAGGGCCCAGCAAAGGATGCAAACAGAAACAGGGAGGCAGGAAGATAAGGAAGGGAGAGGGGAAAGAAACTGGTTTACCGTGACACCCGCCAAGATCAGTACCGAAGATAATAAACTATCAAGTTCAGAATGTAAAAAAGTATGATTCTTAAAAATTTGAAGCAATCTTTCGGAACGATCTCCTGATTACGCTCCCAACGAGAAACATTATCCCTACTCAAATATCAGGAGGATAATCGAATGGAAGTAGGAGAATAGATCGGTGTGTTCGTCAAGTCACGAAATTTCTCGAGCAGAGTAGCTTGGAAACTTCCTACTTCCGCTCGCTCGACTTCCTCTCTTTCTATCTACCAGGGGGTGTATACCGTACACGCGGGCGATCTCGGCGTATATGAAAGTACATAAGATCCTTCTTTGGCGAAACGCCAGGGCTATGAAGAAAGCCAGAGGTTTATCGCTTCGTTCTCTTAGATTTCCATTAGCGGGCCTTTTACTAGCCATCGAAAACGCGACGCCTTCTACGGCGAGATAGCCTTGCAGATTTCGATACGTTATCGACGTTACGACGTTACGACCGCGACGACGACGACGACGTCGACGACGTAAGACGCTTCCAAGATGTCTTCCGTTCGACTAAAGCTACCCTCTTTTTGTACGTCGTTAGGATCCTAAGAAACTTTGGTAAGTACCTATATGTACTATACTTGAACCTAGAAGAAGAAAAAAAAATATATAAACTTGTTCGAAGAATCAAAAAGAAGAGAGCCTGATGTCTTTGATCGTTCGTAGATCTCGTATTATTTCCTCTTGCAGTATTCGCTCGGTTTCGTTAATAAAACTAACAAGTAGGTACGTCTCCTGAATATTCCCAAAGTTCGTCGACGCTTGCAATTATTCAAGAAACTTAGCTCTCTCCCCCTCCCTTTTTCTTCCGCTGTCTAGTACGGTTACTTTAAGCATTTCAAAGTAGGTCCGAGAATAGGAAGACTCGAAGGCCGATCTCCGAGGAACGAATGAACGTTTCCGCGAGAGTAGAAGGAGCTAGTAACGAGACCGAAGAGAGTATGAGAGAAACAAAGACGGATACTCCGAGAGGATTTAAAGCGCTCTTCGTTCGCGCGAATATGGAAAGAGACGATGAGAGAAAGAGTTTGCCCGCCTAATCTCGGGGATAAAACTTAAAAACGTCGGTGCGTGAATTTTTCGAGATCGAAACGGTGAAAGGAGAGAGGAAAAGAGTTTTTTGGCTATTTTTTCTTGGGAAGGAGAGAAACGAAACGGTGGACGGCAATTCGCAAAATGTCGATCGTTACGTCGACGTCGATTCGGACTTGGCCTCTGTCTAACTTCTTTTTACCGCGAGTATACGCCAGAGGACGAGTTCTCTTATTTTCGATAGAACCGAAGCGAAGGAAAAGTCATTAAGAGAACAATGCCGAGCGGTACTCAATTCGAGAAAAAGGAAACTCGGCTTTGTAAAGTTACTTTTACCCTTTGCAAAAGTAATCGCGAAAGGCGTTCGACGTTACGAAAATTCTTTCCTTTTTTGACACTATCGAAAAGAGAGCAGAATAAAAGGAGACGAAGAGAGAGAGGTGGAGGGAGAGAGAGAGAGAGAAGCAGAAATTAAAATCGCCAACATCGCGATCTCGTATCCATCAAGATAATTCGATAAGAAAAACGATAAATGAAAAGAAAAGATATTCGATTAGGGTTGATAAGGTGATAATACGAGAGAAGATATCGAGATCGACAAAGTTCATCGAAAATGACTACCTCTCTCTCTCTCCACCCTTCTCTCTTTTTTCACGTAATCGTCTTTCTCGCGTTGGAAAAGCAAGTCTAAGTTCCCGAAGAGGGTCAAAAGTGAAAACGACAAAGCTAGGCCACGGTGGTAACGTTCCAGAAGTTAAGATCGATATCCAGACACGTCATCACCACCCCTCGACGCTTACCAAGCTCTCGCCTGTTTATTTTCACGCCCTTCTCTTTCTGCCCCTTATCTTCCTTTTCTTCCTTGCTCTTCCTCCTCTTCTATGGTGTCGCGAAAGGTTAACGGACCCACGAGACGTTTTTCGCAATACAAGGAAGAAGAAGCACGTAAGAGAGTCACGCCCTCCGAAAAATAAATAGTTCGACCCGTCTTATAATCTGTAAATGATCTTTCGAGGAGAGAAATCGGGAAGAGAACATAAGGGGGAAAGAAATTGATTCTCTCCCTCGTATTTTCTATCAACCAATGACCGACTCGACGTTTGTTATCTTTTCGTCCTGGCTGATCAATTAGCCACGTGTAGAGGATCCGTTAATCTTTGAAGATTCCAAGTCATAGAGGTGAAGCGCATTAATCGCGCGTTTAACGCTCGCGTCGACCCGGAAAACTGAACTCGGATCTCCGGAGAGTACTATTAATTGATGCCATCAAAGACTAATTTCGCTTAGGTATCCACCTCGTTGATGGAATTTTAAATAAATTAATAAGCATAGAGCTTGGGATCTCGAGTATCCGCGATAATTGATATCTAGTTCTCTTCAAATTCCTTCGATCGGAAAAAATGTGCTCGTTGTACTCGATACGGGGTATGTGGCGTGTAGCGATAGAAAAATCTTTTAAAGTTTCGCACTTTTATCGCCCGATGCATAGCGTGCTCGCACACGGCGAAATGGCACTGTTCGCGCTTCGAATTCCAAGCGACCCTTTCCGTGGGCGGGAACAATTTCGTCTACGACGCGGCGAAATAAAAATAAAAGAGAGAAAGAGAGAGAAAGATAGAAAGATAGAGTGAGAAAGAGAGAAAGAGAGAGAGAGAGAGAGAGAGAGAGAGGAATTTCCTACTGAGTCGTTTTAGCATACGGCAAACTCGTTTTCTACGGCGACCGGCGAACTTTTTCGCCATTAACATTTCGTTCCCAACGGTTCTGGACGCATCGCACCGTCCCCGGCAACTCCCGAAGGCAATGCGGCTGGTTTCATTGCTGGTACGAAATACAGAAGAAAGTCGATGGTGGTTCAAGGAACGGCAGAGGAAAAGTGAGTATGAGAGAGAAAGAGAGAGAGAGAGAGAGAGAGAGAGAGAGTGCCGATAGTGGTTGCGAGACGTAGCCAGAGAGTCTAGAGAGAGACGAGATTGGTTAAAGGAATGCACAAAGGCATCTCTGTCGAAAGGGTATACAGACGTTCTCTGTACTCTCGAATGACATCGTCAAGCCGAATTATTATTATACACCGTGTATGCTATGCATAGGTATATATATTATCTAACCACAAAGAAAAGAATCATATGTTTCTCTCCCTCTTTCTCTCTAACTCTATCTCTATTTCTTTCCTTCAACCACCCCCGCTCGACTTTCTTACCTTTTTTCGAAACAAGATATATTATCCCACAGCAACTTTTATCACAATTGAATATCGCATGCACGAGTAAAACTGAAAAAACTAAGAGAGAAAAATTTCTCGTCATTATAAAATCGCAGAAAAATGTTCTTTCGAGCGAACACCACGCTGGTTTTGTTTGACTCGAGATAGAGCGTAAGTTGGCGACGCGCGTCGGAATAATCGTGAATTTAGTTCTCTCTCGCGCGTATATCCGAGCTTCTTCTAGATGAAACCGATCCGAAGTGTTGTATACACGATACGCGAGTAGTCTCGGTAAAGGGAAAAGAGCTAAAATATTAGATTTAGGTACATTTGAATAAACGTCTATGCGAAGTCCTTACTTTCGCGGGTGGTTCGACGATGATTTCGTACTAATCCGACAAGATCGAGGATTTAAGCGAGTTTAGAAAATTGAAAAAGGAAGAGAGGATCGCACTTCGAAGAAGAAGCTATCTAAGCTTTGGCGAAAAACAATTTATCATTTTTCCCTCCCTCCTTCTCTCTCTCCTTGCCTGTACTGCAAAAAGGACTTTCCTTTTAGCGAGAAGTTAGAGAAGTTCAAAGTTTGCAAGTAGTTATTTCAAATTTCGTTCGGCGTTTCCGTTTTCTCTCTCCTTCTCTCTCTCTTTCGGCTAACTTTCACAACTAGAGCGTTCACGAAGTAGTCGCGCGTGGATAGATAAGGTTCAAAGTGAAAGAAACGTAGGAAGCAACATACATAGCGGTCAATGCGAATCCTTAACAACTTTTATCGTTCCAATTTGCGACAACGATCGGCGTTCTGTACTTACTCTGAAGTAAATTCCTTGGTCTGAACGTAGTAATCACGTAAGTCGCGAACTTACCAAAGCGCGGACTATTTAATTTATATCTAGGAATCAGTCCTTGATAGAAAAAGGCAAAATTAAAATGGAACTATTATTTTTTCTTTATGTAATATTAAAACAACAAATTCTCACCACGTGTGGTCTTGTACGAAGCCTCCTTAATTTTTTAACCGTGTTGACAATAACAATTAAATTATTATAAAACGTCTTATAACCCTCCGCAGATCTATGAACACTGTAAGAGATGAAAACCGTTCCATAAAATAAATATTTATTTCCTAATTAAAATCGGCGTCGATTATTATCCTAGACACTATCAATCTCACCAACTACTCGTCCCTTGTTATCTCCAGGTAAGAACTAACTGGTGATCTTAAGGAAACCTGCCATCCGTTACCTGCTCTACGGAAAATCCTCACTTACAATGTATATCACGTACGCATTAGGTACACGGACACCACTGTCTTCTCCACTTCTCCTTTTTCTCATCCTTCCCATCCCTGTCTTTCTCTTCTCTTCTCTTTCTTTCCCTTTTCGATGTTGGTCCTCTCTATCCATCGTGGAGAGACATCGTGCTTCCACTTTAACGAAGCCAATCATCTTCGAGTCCATATCGGGGTCAAACGAGAGAAGATGAACTCTACAAGCGGCTAGACACTATCAGCGGACTTGGATGCGATCCGCTTGCAAGAATCGACGTCGCGATGCCACAAAGTATAGAGGGGAGTACGAAAAAGAAGATGGCGATTCAATGGAGTACATCTATTCTTTACTATCGAAGTCTTGAACTTTTTTATTTTCCTTAGACTCATTTGCGTAATCGAAATAAAAATGATTTTTTTTTTTCTTGACAATAAGGAAAATCTTCCAGTAGATCTTTTCTTTCCGTATATCTGTATACCGTAGATAATGTAAAGAGCAAGAAATCGAGGATTTTCAGATTATGTACGCTCGTTCACTCTTTCGCTCCTTCGCTCATCCGCCCATTCGTAGAACGCATTATTAAAAGGAACTCGTTCAACGATCGTAGGTCAATTCGTCGACGTCTGCTCGCTCTTTACCTCCCAACCTCTTCTCGTCTCGCTGCCAGAGTGTTTTCAATGAGCTACGTCTTTTGTCGGTAAGTGGGATGTTACACGCTCGTTCACTTTGAAAAAGAAAACTCGAGCATTACGTAAGACTCTTGAACAATATTCTTGAAATATTTCTGAAATATTATATTTAAAAAAAAGGATAAGTAAAAGAAGCGTAATGCGATTCGATCGTCGACTCTTATCGCCAACGTTTACTCTTCGAAATCTTTGCCGGAAGGATGCAAAACGCGTCTCGTCGATGGCGAAGACGAGAACGAGGCCGAGGACGAGGGTAAGGGTGAGGGCGACGCGATGGCGAGGCGTCGACTATGATGGCGTCGAAAAGACATAAAACGCGAAAGAGGAGACTCGTAATTCGCGCTCTGTTGCCTTTCAACGCGGTGAAATTCGGACATAGAAACGAATTGCGTACGAAAGAGCGGCCAACCGACCGATGGAGATATAGAAAGTGTTCCGCGATAACCAAAAGAGGAACACGTCGAGCAAAAAGAACTTTCTTTATATTTTTTCAAAGGAATCTTCTTTCGCTTCATTTTCTTTATCTTCGCAATAGAATAACGCGAAAAAATTCTGTTATTTTTTATGTCTTCACGTCAAAGAGGCGTCGGACCAAATGTCTCCCAATGAATTCACTCTCATTTAGTTCTTTTAGGGCCCTCTTGCGGTAATGGAGTCTCCGCTGGTCGCAATGACTCGGTCTCTTCTTCCCTCGTCGTTATCGCCCTTGCAGCTGCCGATAAATCATATTATGTATCCCTAAAGAACAAAATAAAGAAGCAGTTGTAGAAGCAGAGACGGAACAGTAAATAAATCCGCGTAATAAACGATAACAACTGGAGAAAAGATATAACAATGAGAATTAATAAATTGTATATTTTCGGAGGGAACGAGAAGAGATCAAACTTTCAAACGGGCACACAAAGCAAGAGAAAGAGATAGAGAGATACCGAAAAAGAAAATGGGGCATAATCTCAAAGTTGAACGATCACTCGACGATTACAAAAACAGATAAAATCAGGCAAAACCCAGGCCTTTCGATTTCGACGGATGACCAGCTGTGATGACCGGTAAAAAACAGTAGAAAAAACTAGTCGATGCTGCGTTCAAGTTTGCTCGAAGCGCTGACTTCCATCGGCGCTCGTTACTTGCAGTTTTTTGCGAGTGCATTGTGATCGCGCGTCGCTCAATCAAGCTCGTTTTCCAATCAACGGCATTTTCAATAGCCCCTAAAACGGTGCTCGCTCGAAATGCGTCCGCGAAACCGCTTCTGCGCGAATACGCTCAATCCTGCTCGGTCCCGCACGGCTGGGCCGCCTCTTCCCTATATACGCTCGCGTCGACGAGTTTAACGAAACTTTTATCATACAAAGTGGAGACTCATAACCTTCGCGCGATATTTGTCTCGACTCGAGTCGACTAGACAGCCTCTTCACCGACTCGCAAACGAATAATCTATTTTAAAGCGTGAATCGTCGTAGGGGAGTCGTAACTTTGGAAAACTATAGTTTCGAAACGTTGGGTACAATTACGCGAGACTATTTTACACCTGGAGCTATGTACAATATTTGTAGGTATCGTCCTTCCTTCTCCGAAACGACTTTTTACCTTCTTCTTTGTTTATTCGAAGTAAATACAAATTTCGAGGATAGCAGGGCACGTAGGTATAGGTCACCCATAGCGAGGTGCATTGTGGTCAGTGCGGTATATACGTGCGGATTCTAACTGCATTGTTGGTAATATGGCGAGGGTAATACGGCAACTCGTATGCGGACTCTCGGCGCATTAACACAGTTTTGCCCGGCGGGCTCGCCCGCGAAATTCTACCCTCGGAGTCTCGGCTTTACAGAGCACTCGCAAACACCCTGTCCGCGCCATCTCTGACGATTATACACAACGCTGAAAAGCTCCCCTCTTTCTCTCTCTCTCTCTCTCTCTCTCTCTCTCTCTCTCTCTCTCTCTCTCTCTTGGCAAATTGATTTTGCACTCTGCAGAAATGAAATGGAACTTTGTACGGACAGCAACATCCGTCATTGTAGTCTATGACTGGATAATTGCGATCGTTCGATGATAGAGAGAGAGAGAGAGAGAGAGAGAGAGAGGAGAGCACCGTAAGATATGGCGATTTATCAAACACGAAAATTCGTTCCTCGCGTTACGCGTTAGAAAAAGAAATCGATATATCCTCCTGAAGGATAGCGGTTAAATTGTTTACTCGATACCTTGATTGCTTCGATGCGAATATTTCTATTACTCGATGCTTTCTATTCCCCCTCGAGTTTCCCGTTTTCTTTTCCTTCCTTTCTCCCTGCTCCTTCATTTCGATCGGCATTAAAAGCCGATCGGTAGAACGAATTTCTTCGTAATTGCATTCTTTCCGCAGCGAATCCGTTAATGGCCGGCGTAGAGGAGCGAGGACGGCTTCCCTTTTACGCTCGCTTGTCCGTACGATGTTAACGCCGTTATATTAACCCAGTTCGTTACGGGAGAACAGGATGGATCGATCCTCTTCGTCGTAGTCGTCGTAGTCGTAGTCGTCATCGTCGTCAACGTCGCCACTGCTACCACCGTCCTCGTCACCCTCACCATAATCGTAGTCAGCGATAACCAACCATCCGTATGCATCCGTGAGATCGATCGATGCATCGATCGATCGATTTTCCAGCGATTCTGCTTCCGTGATTCTTACCGCTTCGATTGAGTAGTCGCGCGACCAAATATATCAACGATGTCACGTTCCAGCGATGCACGTATTTCGAAATCCGTCGGTGTTCTGTAGCAAATTCGATGCACCGAATATACATAGTTATAGATAGATATTAAGTATGAGATCTCGTGCGATATCGAGGCGTATTTTTCAAATAAAACTATCGTCGAAGGTGCAATAACAACGACAGGAACGAGCTCGCGTCGTCGACTAATTTTCGCGATTGAACGAATTGAGATGTTCTCATTTATCTTACTCCTCAATTTTCTTTCATAGGAGCATTCCCGACTCTCGTTTCTACGAGAATAAAATTTCACGATCGATTCGTTAACCATCGATTCGTCGAGCTTCTATATAAACCTAAAGAATGCACAAGAATCAAAGACGATATCTTGAAATTCCGGTACCGCAATGAAAAAGGCATCAAAAAAATGAAGGGCAGTATATCCATACAACTCGAAACACGTTTCGTGGCGCATTATAAACCGCTAGATATAAAGGCGTGCCCGGCTGGGATGCGATATATGTACATTCCGAGATAGTCCCGTCACTCTTGTATATGTATGCAAACTAGCGTAAAACGGATGAAATCATCCGCGCGCAATATTCCGTAGAGCGTATTTTCGCGTATGCGCGTGCTGGCTGCCAACACTTTGACAGAGAGGAAGAGAAAGAGAAACATGGTCCTCCCTTATACGCGCGTGCCCGTCTTTAGTTAAACCACACGAGCTATCGATCTCGTCGATCTCATTGCCCGTTGCCTCGCTTGCCTCGAGATAGGAATTAATCAGACGGACCTCCAATAATCAATGAGATTTATTAAACGATGTTACGCAACACTGACCTGGCAACGCGCACCCATCCCTCACAAAATATCTCACCTTCTCGATAATACCTCCTCCCTTGTGCCTAATAAGAACCCTTCGATAAACGTTCCACCTCCCCCTACCCCTCACCCACTCCCTGACCTATCTCTCACTCTCTCCCCTCTCTCGCTTTAACGCTCGTACTATATCGAAGGAAATAATCGACATTTTCTAGTCGTTCCATCGATCGGCCTCTTCCTGGTCATCCATCTCTCTCCTTCCTTCCTTTCGAAACGATCGATACGCTGGAAATTACGGTTTGCATCAAAACGAAAACCCGAGAATGGTTGGTGGATAGACACACTTCTTCCATCGCGGTAATTCGATCTCCCTAAATGAGGTTTATACGCGAGCGCGGAAGAATATATTCGCTTCCATTTGCATTAGCTTTCGATCCGTTGCCGCACTTCAAAGGGAAGGAAAGCATGAAATTTTAAAGAGCCTCTTATTTCAGACTTATTAGGAATGTAAGCGGAACATCAAGGCCCTTTCAAAGTCGATCCTCTCTCTCGCTAGCGAGTTAGCGTAAAAAGGAAGGAAGTTTATTCCAACGAGAATAACTATACTCAGGTGTGCGTAACCGCCAGCTCGTTAAAAGTAACTCCGTTCGTCGTATTTAAATGTTGAACAACAATGAGAAATTACATTCTTACGAAAACGTGTTTCGAGTAAACGTTATTTCTTCACGAAGTTAATACCGGGAATATGTGAGGATTGCGGAAAATCGAAATTGGTTTTCATTCTTTCTAATATCGTCGAGTATCCCCCCGATCTCGTATCCAGCAAATATCCCTTTTATTTCTTTCCCTCTTGTACAAACAATCTCTACTTTCACGATTTATACCGAAAAGAAAGGAAGGAAGCCGATCGTGTAACGTTCGTTAAACTTGTTTCGATAATACGAGTATCGTCGTCGTCGTCGACGCGTCTGGAATAATCACCTATTAGTACTCTCGCGACATAACGAAGCATCGATAGCACGTGGTAGCTCGGCTTATATGCAGCTCGCTCGCTCGTTCGCTCTCTCGTCCATTTTATATAGCATGAATGAACTGTAGAGCGTGCGAGTGTCTTGCGAGTGCAGTGAATGAAGATAGTAGTAGTACAACACTTTATAGAACATATAGTACGGAGGGGTTCGGTGAATGAAACATCTGATGTTAACTACGCCGTTGATAATCGCGTTTAGCGATAACTTATCGCGCCCTAGCTCCGTCGTCGGAAGCTGAAAATGTACGGTGTAACCTAGGTACGAGACTTTTTACGAGGTAATGCGATTTCAGCTCCGGAAACTTTTCAAACTTCTACGAGGTAACGTCGTTTCCCGAGTGTCCCGAGAATCCTATCCGTTGCCGGAGGCGTAAACTTCCCTCCGTAGGTCCTCCAATATTTTCCTCTCTAATATTCCACCCTTTCCGTTCTCTCTTATTAACAAATATCGAAAGACTAATCGAAAACGCCGAGTTTTGGAGCGAGGGGAAGGAAACTGTACCGCCGAGGTCGATGACGGACGAGAACTGGCTGGATCAAAGAGCCAGTGGACGAATAACGCGTAACCAAACTCTCTCTCTCTTTCTCTCTAGGTCACATATACCTACGTGTTAATTTATTAAAGCCGCAAAGCGAATGGTGCCTTTGGTAAATAGGAGAAACTGCCGAGCGAGAAGCGTTAACGGCTACCAACGTAACCGGCTCGTCTTCCAGCGGCTCGTTCCGAACTATGAAACGACGATATCGCGAGCGAATTTACGACCGACCGCACTGCAGTTTCGACTCGCTCGTTAACCTGCAACTCTTGCATCGGCATTACCGCGTGTGCGGACTTGCGTGCGCGTACACGGACACGCTTAGCCGCTATCGAAACTACCAAAGCCAATTGAACGTAAACTAAGATACGCTTATTAATGGTTACAACTTTATCTTTTTCTTCCACTTTGTACGAAGCCTTCAAGATCGAGGCGCTGTCCCGCCTACGATCGATTTACATACTTCGATTTGCAACGACTCGAGTAAATGTTGACGACGTTTAAACTTCGATATGTAGGGTAAAGATAGTAAAATATTACTGGATCGATAGCATCGTCCGGCGAGACTAATGTAAGATTTTCAAGAAGATACACGCGGTTTGTATGCCGTTAGAAGTTGACTGTTGTAGGATACGATTACGACCATACGTTTCGTATGAATAACGATCTTCGTACTAAAAAAACTACATTATTGTCGACAAGAATAAAAATTTGGCATATTCTTTTTCATGCTCAAATTTTATAAACTGTGAACGTATCTACTTTTATTTTACACAGATTTTATTAAATCCATTAAATTCTCTTGCCAAATATCCGCTTATCGAAAATATAACACACAAAACGTTCGCACCGTGATAATAATAAACTATACAAAACACAATTTCGCAATCACATGGTTCGTTAAGTTTCTATCTACAAAAGCTGCGTAAACGCGCAAAGTTAGACTCACGTTTCGGTTACCGACCGTCTGGGTCCGACACTTTCGGAAGCGGCCAAGTTCGAAGCACCTTCGAGACTTTGTAGAAGGTGCAGCTACGACGATATATTCGATCGGTCCTTCGGAAATCCGGTCAAACGTGATTCGCAAAGAGGAGCTCGAAACGAGCTCCGCCGAGTCGAGTTTCTCAGCTTCTTGCTCACGACCGCGAAGAGCCGGCGGTGTCGGTGTTACGAGAAGAATCAATCGTGCTTCCGCTATACATCGTCTCGCTATACTTTCATCCTGCGTCTGCAGCACGATTAAATTCAAGTAGGCGAGCAAAAAAGTTCGATCGTTATTGATATTTGCTCCTGAACCGTCGTAGGACAACGCACACTAAAGACTAACACCGATCACTCATTTTCTTCTTTCCGTAGAGTCACCTTCGTTCCAGTCACCTAGTCGTCAAGGTTCATTGTCCGACGCGAAGAAAATAAACAGCGTGGCTTCGTCTCGCGCGCTGCGTCCTGCGTCCTGCGAGCGAAGGCTCCAAAAAAAAGGAGGCAACGGCATGCATGTGACGAGAAAGTTTTTATACAAATATTACAACGCATTCGTGGTTATTGTTTCGAAGATTTGACCAATTACTTATTAAGGGTAACGCTAAATTTCGTAACGTTCGGAAAAATTGCAAATAAAGAGCATTTTTCTACTTCTCTTTCTATAAGCGTTCTTCACAACAAAATAGTAACTATTTAAAACTATTTAAACCAGAGACATTTGAAAGAAATAAAAAGTAGACTTACGTTCCCCCTTTGAAGCTTAATCACAAGAACACGTCCTTCCCTCGACTTTTCTTCCTAAGAAAGCTCCGGAAAAGGTTCCCGAAACTCGATTACGCTTATCGAGATTCGCGCTCGTCGCCGACCGCGGGACGATCTTCGACGAGTCGCGATTCCTCTTCCACTCCTATTCCTCTCGGCAAAAGGACGATGGAAGCCTCCAAGATTCACGTGCGTTCCCGCAAGAAAATACAGGAGATACTCGAAGGTGTACGATACCGCGTGCACGGGAGCAAAGGACGTACGCACACATCTGCACAAAAGAACTCCAGCTGGTCGAACTCGTCGTAGCACTTTGTTAAGACGACGAGGGAACACGTTAGCACGTTAAATATCGTTACGACGACTACGAATATGCGAGGTGCGCCCGCTGTTACACTCCGCGGTACGCGTATATATATATACATGCGCAAGCGCGCGTGGCTGTATATGCGCGCGTGTCTATATATATATATGTAAATACGGATGGAAGATAAAACGGGCGAATACACGGGCAGCCAGCGGCGAGTCTCGCGCGATTCTGAGGACGTCTCTCGTAGTTTGCGAGCGAGTGGGCGCGCGAGCGAGTGTCCGAGGATGCGCGCGCAGCCAAGCTCACGATGCGCTTTAAACCAATCCGTAGGCTTCTCTAATGGCGCGCACGCCGCGTATATCCTGGCTCGATCTCTTTGATCCCGTTGGAAGAATCATCGTGTTTGGCGATTGGATATAATATCAAAATTATATCAATCGTATACGCGTAGGTAAATTTATCATTTCGAAGGAGAAGTGAAGACTCGTTAAGAAGGGAAATAGAGTTGGTGCCGCTCGCGATAAAGAACTTAACACGGTTCTCTTTGCGCTTCATTGGGAGGTTGGCTGGGTCACGAGCGTTATAATTCTATGGGAGTTATGATTGGTCGAGTAATGTTCTCCTTTGCGTCGCTTGTTTCCCTCCCTCTCTCTCTTTCTTTTATTTTTATTTTCATTTCTGTAGTCATAATTATTATTATATGTACTACCACGTATCTGGGTTTATAATTACTGCATTACTGTGTATATTTTTATCTTAAAAGCTTTATGCCTATGATGTAGTACAGTTTTTCGCTTTCTTCTCTCTCTCTCTCTCTCTCTCTCTCTCTCCCCCTCTCTTTTAACCCCTTCCTCTTCGTGTCGTAACACGGCATACGCTAAAGTACAACCGAGTCCAAGGATACCTAGGTATACATAATTCACACCGCAAGCGTCGACGAATGATAAAGCGTTATTGCGTTACAAACTTATCCGACGTTCGAACGGAAAGCGCGCTCGCGTAATAGGATTCCCGAATCGAGGAAATTCCTTGCGATCCGAGTTCACGCAATTATAACACCGTAATCCACGTTCCTTGCGATATACCAATTTGAAGAATAAGCGCAACGAGCAACGTCGTTGGCAGAATTTATAAAGTTGCTGGATTCCTAGATCGTATCTACCGATCCAAATGATCGCGAGCTTATATAGTACTCGACGTATCGATTCCGCGAGGCTCGTACGCGGATAAATTTACGTTAAGGATCGGTTTCCTTAATCGTACTTGTTGCTTTGGGGTCAAGTTCCAGCTGGCCGTGAATTTGGATTCCAGCCAAGCCATTGACAAACGACGACGCTCCTCGTTTGTGCTTCTTTCGAATCGTTTACGTTACTATCTTGCTATAATACTCCAGGTATCCTCTTAGCGCGCAGCATTCGATCCCAAGTTACCAGGTTCGATCCCTTTTTTTATAGGATTTACACGAAACACGATCGAGTTCATTAAAGGGACACGATACTCATTAAACACGGTATCATACTTTGCTATATATATACACGAGGAAGGTACGAGGACGAGTATGAGTGCTAGCACGAGATAACCTCCCGGGCAACAATGTAACGACCCCGAATTATAACGGACACTTGTTTAGCTCTTAGAATATCATGTAAAAGGACGGTTCATGGATGAGATTCGCCGAGGTAGAGCTTTAATTAGAGGCTAAATTAATTATCGATCGAATTTTAGTCACACGCTTTGTCCTATCGACCGACTTTTTCTCTTCCTCTTTGACAAATGCGAAAGCAACGCGTTTTATCAGTAGATAGATATTACGGATTAACGAACATCGCGAAAAAAAGACGAGAATCAATGTTCGTGGTCGTTGCGTGCAAAGAACGCGTGTAAGGAGGGCGTGCAACTAGCGGCTGCCGCTTTTAAAGGTAGGTTGGTAGATAGACAGGTAGATTGCCTCGAGGAGGATGCACGCTTACCCCAGTGCAGGCGCACCCGCTTACAAGCGTGTGTCAACGGTTCGTATTATTGTCGATCTCTGTTTGTACGGTCAATAATGATCCACGAAGGAAGGAGAGTCTTGCATTCGCGAAATGTATTTGCAAGAGGTATGACGATATCGTTCGAGGACTCGAGTAGAAGAAACTACGCGGTATGGATACGAGAGTACGAATTTAATTCATCGAAAGGGTCCCTTTCTTAAATATGACGCTTATAATTTATTACGACAGAGATAAATTCCTAGTTTCCATCGAGATACCCCCTCGGGAAGTAAATCACGTCGCGTCAATTATTCTTATCCTCCAATTATGTTCCTCTCTTTTATAAACCCTCTCCCTCTCGTTTTGCTTAATATATGATGTATAATAACATAACTGGAAGACAGTGGAAATAGCAGCAAATTGTCGGCAATCATAATGCCGAAATCCAGCGGGTACGCTTAAACCAACAAAAACAGCGCGCATCGTGCCTCTTTCGGTCGAACGAGCCAAAAGCGATAAATTCTATCGCTCTTTGGTCCGCGAACGTGGATGCGTTTTATGCAAATATCGCGGCTGCAACGTTATACGCAGGGATAGAGACAGACAC
>JAIFRP010000006.1:5285335-5297335 GCA_032403825.1 Odynerus spinipes | reverse complement strand
GAGAGAGAGAGAGAGAGAAGTGCAAGAGGGGTGGGAGGAGGGAGAGAAAGAGAGAAAGAGAATATTGACGAATTCAGCCGCGTTGCGATCGGTCGTGTGTAGTACAAATGCTACATTGACACGTCAAGTTCATTTTTATCCAATAAATTTTCGGATATCTTTATCGTAGATCGTAGAAAAATCGATCGGCTAAATTGAAATATCTCCAAGTTCTCCAGTAGGTATTACAAGAGGGATTTTTGTCGTCCGCGCGCGATCTCATCTTCCTCGCCTCCTTCGCTACGTAGTCTTTTCTCAAGACTCGGCGAAAGAAGGCGGTAAAGGCGGAGATCGCGGAGAACGCGGAGAACGCGAGGATAGAAACGAAGCGCCATCCTCGTCTATTGATCGTCGGCGGGCGTCCAAGATGGCGCCGAGGGTGGCGTTCGCGCTCATCCCGATCCTCGTAATCGGCTACTTCGAGGGAGGGCCGGCTTCCCTAGCCAAAACCTTCACGTTTCCCGAGTACCCCTACAAGGAGACTACCAAGAACGTAAGTCCCTCTCTTATCGTACGTCAAATTCTACCTCTTGGATATTCTGCAAAAGGGTGATATAGGTTATGGTTGCGGCTCGACACAACCGCTTGAACTCGATGATGCTTTTGTGCGAGAGACTGCATGGTATAGGGAGGGAAACAGAGAGGGAGAGGGGGAGAGAGAGAGAGAGAGAGAGAGAGTGACAGCTTTTACCGTGTAAGCTAATCCGGTGCTTTGCAAACGCGTACCGCCGATAGATATACTCCAAAAACTTTCTATTTTTAATCCTTAATCGCGTGATCTTGAGAGAACTTCCCTTCACCCAGCATGTCCGTTTTTATGTAAAAATCTTTAGAGAGGATCGAACTGAGCCCTACTTTCTTTCCCTAGGAGTTTCTCTTCCGACAGTTCGAGCAAGCTTGCGAAGAGAGCGGCGCCTGCAAAATGTTATCGCAACAGGCGAGCAGCGTCGCCAAAACACGGTGTATCCGGGAGTGCGTCTCGCCTTCTTGTTATAAGGAGATTTACTTGTTCGATCAGGTATTTATTATTAAAGCAAAGATAGTTATTAATTTGTAACATATAAAAAAAAAGAAAACATACTTTTTATCACATACTTTTTACTCGTTTCAGCTGGAGGAAGGAGAGATCGACGTGAGATTAAATTCTTTCAAGGGTTGCTTCATGCAGCGTAACGGACGGCCGCGAAAATGAGTTAGGCTTGCCTTCTCGATCGAGAAACGTGTCGAAACGTCGATGTACCCAGCCGGTCCCTAGTCTGGGAAAGTCGCATTCGATTCGTTCGCATCGACGACGAACCAGCGAATCTCAAGGAAGACGAAGAGGAGGAGCAGGCTGAAAAACGAAGAGACGCGTTAGATATAAACAAGACGCGTGCAAACTATTCCGCGCATCGACGGAATTTAGATTTCTCTTTAGATCTATTAATCTTTTTCTACTTTTTGTATGCACGAATGATCGTAATATTAACCGAATACCGCACAGAATATATATATATATACATATATATGACGATGATAATGACTTATGACGACTGCGTAATATGAGATAAATAATTCGAAAGTAATAATTCTCACCTCCGTCGGTTCCATGGGCACGAGCATCCAATGCATTCGACTCATCCGTGATATCGCTTAGCCTTCGAACAAGAGTAGCTAGAGGAGACACGGCGATCGTAAAGATGAACATTAACGAGGAAGTTTTAACGAATATATGCATCTAATAATCTTACCGCCTGCCGCAATCGCGAGCTCGCTTCTTTCTCGTTTTCGCTTTCGAGAAAATCTACGTATTTCGACAATCCTTGTATAGTTCGATCAAAAGGTGACTCGAATAAAGATCTCGAGTTGCAGGGCACCTCGTCGTCGCTGTATCTCTTCCGATAACGAAGCCAAACAGTGACGAAATGAAGAAAATGGGAAGACAAGCGGCGAGTCTTTGTAATTTCAATGACGAGGTCGTAGTTACTAATGACGGTGCATAAGTGATACATCAATGTCTCGGCTTTGACCTGACAGAACTTGAGGACGTCGACTAGACATTGATAAACAATCTCTCTTTCCGCTGGAGTACTCTAACGAGAAAATAATCATATAGTCGATCGATCGATTTCTCGCTCGTTTACCGAAGCGTTTACGCAGACTCACCTTCCAGTGAATAACGTGAAGCATCTCGTAGATATCTAAAATCACCGTGATCTCGTCTCCGTCGCTCGAGGAAACTTCTTT
Source organism: Odynerus spinipes (assembly GCA_032403825.1). Classification (NCBI taxonomy): domain Eukaryota; kingdom Metazoa; phylum Arthropoda; class Insecta; order Hymenoptera; family Vespidae; genus Odynerus; species Odynerus spinipes. Next base: position 5,295,070 of record JAIFRP010000006.1, on the reverse strand, counting down.
CAACGTTACAGCCATCCCGGTGTTGTTTCGACTTAATAATTCGTGGACAAATTCTAAGGCTTTCGGGCAAGCGAGTTGTGATTTTCGTGAGATCGACAAAAGAACGTACAAATGACGCATCTCGAACGTCAAGGGATCCTCGCACTGTAAAGAAACATATTTTTTAATCAATTTTCCTAATATATCATGCGCGCCTCGTACCAGTCATGTATTATTAATTTATTAATTTATTTTCACCTCGAGCGAAGATTGCGATTGAATGTGAACGATGAAAGCAAGAAATTTCAAAGCGATAGCAGATAAGTCGTGTTCGCCTTCGGAAAACGCGTAATCGCGTAATTTCTCCAATAACCTCGCCTCGTTCAGATATTTGGGAAGAACTATAAGATACGTTTTTTTATTCTTTAATAACACTTCAAATATATTCCATTCTATTTCGCTCTATCGCGTAAGATATACTCACTTTTTAAATAATTGCGTGTCACAGAGGCGACGAGTACGATGTATGCCTGTCTTATGAGTAATTTCTGAAGAGTAACGTCCGTTTCATCCGTCAAAATAATTTTGATAAGCGCGTCCGCGCACGCTTTCATTATATTGCCCGATAGATGAGGAGGATCCGACATGCAAGACAATTCGAGTACCGCTTTGATATGTTCCTCTAAAAATCGATGTCAGTATAAAATAAAAAAATTCCTATTATGATAATCCAACGTAATCGTTAAGGAGAAGTTATAAATCGAGTACGCTGGTCTGAAGCAGTCCGCTCGCATAATAATACTTTCGGAAGCATGTTCCACACTATATCAGCGATCTCCTGTTTATCATCGATCTGCATCAACTGACGTATTCCTTTCGCGGCTAATTGTGTCATACCGGTACCAAAGCATCCATTTTCTATTATAATCTATTTTGACAAAAAATGGTAATGTAAATGTACGAGGAAAAAAGAGTGAGGAAAATAGAGATAGAGAGTGAGAGAGAGAGAGAGAGAGAGAGAAGAGGGGAGGGAAAGCAGCGTCTTACCAGCAAACAATGTCGAACTACGGTACGACAATCGAGCTTCAATAGAGGCCCGATATCGCCGTCGGATTCTACCAACCACATATCCATAACTTTACATCGCAGGTCGTTCGATATCTCGGGACATTTCAGGCAAAAATGCATGAGTTCGATATGATGAGTATAGCACTCGCTAAACTCCGAGTGTCTTAAAGCCATCGTTAACTTTTCCACCGCAGAGCTGTACTCGCGATTGCTATTGGGCGATGGGTGGGACAGAAACGACACCTAAGCAATAATACACAATACTTATTTTAGATGCAGAAGAAAAATGAATGAAAACGTTTATCGAATCGACTAGATCTCTTATCGTTCCGATGATAAATGACTCACGGCAAATAAGAACCACAGTGGCTTCAAAGTTGTTGCGGCCGTCGATCGATAGTTTTCAAGTTTTAACGATCTTTTGATCAGGAATTCGAAAGAAATCATGTCCAGTCTAAAAGAAGATAATAAGAATTAATCGAAAGGAAGGGAAACTCATAAACGAGGAAACTCACTCTCTGGTAGCATGATAATGATAATAAAGTAAAATCATTAAAGCTGCATTACAGTTATCGGAAATACCGATTATACCGAGCCATTGTTCGATATCGTTTGGTAACGAAAGGAGACCGTCGAATATCTTATTCGAAAATACATTAATTCCCTCTGGCAACTTGTCGATCGACAAGGAGTACTTTGCTAAAGCGGTTAACGTCCGCGTTAATAAGATACAAGTATTTCGTCGCTGGTATAATCTAAACAAAAATTCTTTTATATAAAATTGTGTATTTGAAATAATGGAATATATGTATAACGTTACAATGTTATTTTAATTGATTTCAATACTTACGGAAACTGTACGCTAAGTCTTAAGAGATATTTTAAATAACCATTCGCGGTCAAATGATTTGCTATATCCTCCTGGCTAGTGTTTCTCATGTTATACATCGCGTTCAGACAGGAAACAAAATGACAATAACACTTTAAAGAATTCTCTTGGCTGAAACGTGCGTCCTGTTAAAAAGCAAGAATTACACTCTTTTCCTTTCCTCCTCCGAAGAATAATACCCCTGAATTTGACTTACTTTAACTCGCGGTATAATGGTATACATCACGGTCGTGTAAACAGACTTGCCAAGAGACATTTTGTTCCGCAGTGAAGTCATATCACCGACTTGGTTAACATCCGTCAAATAATCCTCATTGTTGCAAAATCTACGAGACATACGTATATTTATAAAATATTCTATCTTAAATACTCGTCATTTCTTTCTTCTGATATCTAACAAATGATCAGTTTGGAGAATAAATAAAAATTTGGATTTTACCGTATGCAGGAAGCGCAGACGCAGCATAAAGCGACGATAGCATTCGAAACGTACTCGTCTTCGTAATTACCCTCCAGAATATCTTTCATCGAATTTATCGACTCACTGCACACATCGAGGATCAATTGTTCATCTTCGTTTTCATTTCCATCATCCGGCTTCGCGTACGCGAGTACGACAGTCAGAATATCAACGAGCGTGAACTTTATCGCGTGGGCTGAGCATTTGCGATTCAAGCTCTTGAGGATGGAAAGAATCTGATTGGTATCACACACGCTATCTATATCTATTAAAAAATCTTTCGCTCTAAAAAGGTGGGAAATATTTTTTTAAATATTCTTCTTCGAATTTTTGGTACAAAATAATTGGACGATCGTATGATACTTACTTCAATAAGATATTACGAATAGTGCAAAGAAGCTTTTCCAAAGAGGGCACTTCTTTATCGGCGCATAACCCTATACAATAGGTGAGACGAAGCGAGCAACTCAGAGTTTTCGCTGCGTCTCTTTCATAAAACTTTCGGTGCTTGCTTGCTAAAGATAAGCACTCGAGAATGGCGCTACAAGGTATCGAAACAAAATAAAAGAGTAGGTACAAAAGAAATGGTTATGGATGCAATAAAATAAGAGCAACGATGCTAAGCTAGAAATTCGACTTACGTTCGAAGCGGTTCTCGACAAGTCTGCAAAACGTGGCACAGATCTGAGATTACATCGAATTCGACGAGCTTCGTGACAGCGTCCTCGCGAATAGCGTAGACTTGAGATTTTAACAAATTCCTCAATTCCTCCACCAAAGACATTTGCGATCTCTCGTTGGACGACATTAATTTTTCTTTCATTCGCGGCAACAAGTGATCCATATTTTCATACTTCAATCGAAAATACTCCTCCATGTTCGATAGCGCGCGAACGCGTAATTCACTTGTATTAATCTTTGTTCTCGACAAGTTAAGGCAAGAGATTATCGATGCGTTAATAAATTTATTTCGAGATTCGGAGGAGATAATTCAAATGAAATGCAAATTCAAATAAACGTTCACTTTTATGCACGATGAACCGTAGTATTACGAACAGGGTACCGTTATATAAAGATGGCGCGTCGAAACGAGCTAACTGCGCATGCGCACCTTGCCACCCTCGCTTTTCGATCGATCGATGAACGTCCACGATCGAATATCCCCGCGCGAAAATTAAATATCGTTATCGAGTATAATTTTGATTATTATACGAAATAAAATAAGAGTCAACCATACTATGGAATAATTATAGTATATTTCCGAATTTATATTACATCATGCATAATTGTTATCGGACATAAGAAGGATGGGTCAGAAATAATAACTTTGAAATCGATTAGCATGCGAAGGATATCGATCATCGGCTTTTTCAATAATAATAAGGACGATTCCAAAGTAACGAGTAATGGTGAACAGGTTTTCGTTAACTTTTCATGGCATTACGACTGTCTCGTTAAAATCAATAATATCAGCCGCATTGTAGCATTCTGTATAATATTGTATAAAATATGACCGATTACACTCAATTATAAACAAGATGTATCCCGTGTACAAAGTGGTTCAAAGTTTTGGTTCCGAAAGAGTGTAAAATAGATTTGAAAGTATATAAAATAAATATATGAAAATATTCTAAATCTATCGTCATGCTGTTATCGAATATCAGTTGTGTACATTGCACATTTATTATAATTAGAATAATACTTTATAATTGAAAAACTGCATGCAAGAATGGTACCACGTACTTTGGAACGTTACAGATTCGCTCGTATAGCAACCGAACAGAAATATTTCATAAAATCGCATACTTCTTGCGCCTGCAAACGTGATTTGTTTTATAGATTTTTCATCTGTAAATGCATATCAAAAATACTAGACGTATCATAAATAAATTATTAAAGCACACAGCGCTTGAAAATTATGCATGATTAAGAAGCATTTATGAAGATATATCTAAATATATATCTTCATATCTACGTTTCAGTCTTTCACACGATTAAAAAATTATTTTTCAATGTAACTTATTTAAACAATCGTAAGCAGCTCTTCTGATAAAATCTAAAGCAAATCGCATGTACCATTTTTGCAATCAGTTTTTCACATAGCGCGTTCGGAAATTACCATTGCCTTTAAACGTTAACTCATCCTTCCAGTCTTTCCGTCGATATTCGTTTTTATTTAGAAGCTATATTTCGTCAAGGGTAATTTCCGAACCCTAACTACGATATACGTACAAGTCAAGATAGGTCAGTGCTTGTACTACCGCTACAACTTTAGCTGCTATGATTATGCATGAGATGAGAACATAAAACGAAGTACAATGAATCGCAAGTATCTTCGATGATATTAGAAGTAAACGTAAAAATGTAGCATAAAGCGTTGACCTATCGAGTATAAATTTTTTTATTGAGATATTCTCATATAAAAAGGAAAGAATAATTGTATTTCACAAGTTATTCAATGATTTTCCTTGTACCATGATTTACATTCATAGCGTGGCGATGGGAGACTATTAAATACCCGCGCACATAATTCACTCGTAATGATCGAACATTTTCATCGATATACACTTAATGTGCAAGAACGAGTCTTGCATTAGATTGATGAAAAGAAAAAAGGGTTCGATGACAATTTTATTGATTTTGTTTTTATTTCCCTTTTCCTTCCTTTTTTCGTTTCCTTTCACGTTTATAAGAAGCCCTCTCTTTTTTTCACTTTCACAAAAGTTCTATTAAGCGAGTCATATTAATTTTGCGTCTTACAGGATAACAAATTATAATATCAAATCATCTATATAAGCAATCCCTCTTGCTTAAATATGTACGTTGTGCATTCGTGAAACGTAAAATGTTCATTTATATAATCCATTTAAAATACTTTCATCCGTGTATGTATAAAGTTCAATCTAGATCAAATGCACAACGAAAAAATATAAATTCGTGTTCTTGTAAATATTTAAAAATTATGCTTCTTAAGTACTTGTACTATTACATTATGATCATTCATTATTATACTTTTCATCGGATACACTTTCATCGCATATTTTTGTTTTTTCTTTCTTTTTTTAATAAATAAAATATAACTTAAAAAAAGTTATGAAAATTGCAGATTAGTATCGTATCTTATCGACCAACCCGTATAGATCGCGGACAAAGTGCCTTCAAGTAGGATCACTCGAAAAAGAAGATTCACCCAAAGCTGCTGTCGAGTAACTAGTGTTCTGCAAGGAATGTTATCACTTTTCATCGCTACTCTGTGTATGCGTGCACTCGCACTCCACACACAGAAACACACGCATGCGCACGATAGTTAGAGAAATAACGTCATTACATTTTCTGCGTGTGCACACGCGGTACATTTACGTTCACACGTGAGATTAAAAGAGAGATTACGTATGTGCAAATACGCAAGCCGCGTTTGACAGAATATGTCATATTTACCTTATATTTACATATATTAAATAATTGTGTCACAGTCATATACCCAAATAACTTATACTGTATATAAGTAGGCATCTAACTTTGTTTTCGTATTTGGAGGCGAAGTGAAGGGAGAAAACCAAGCGATAGAAAATCTGCCAAAAACGGCCTGTATGGATTTCCATCTGCTATTACGAACCCACCGTGCTTCCTCCTTCTTAAGTTGTTCTATACCCTATTAAAAAGTTAATGAATTACAACATAGTAGAGCCTACGCAGAGATATATACACTTACAGTTTCGTCGTTCCAGATAGCCTGCAACTGCGTTCCCAACATTACGGCTGTAAAAATAGCAAATAAAAGAGCTTCAAATGCCAGGAATAGTAAAAGTACAACTGTTGCGGGTGGACTAAACGTTGAACATTCTCGCCATTCTTGTCTTACGCACGTTGTAAATTGTTGGATGCATAAGAGAAGTGATTGCAGCGATATGCCTGCTATGTAAAACTGAAAATTCATTACATTATTTTACAACCTAGTATTCTTATCATAGTGTATATATGTTAAAGAAATAAACTGGCTACATAAGAAAGGGACTTACTGTAAATAGTACAAAGTATTTTTGATTATTTTCACCGACACAATTGTTAACCCATGGACAATGATGATCCATTTTCCTAATACATCTGCAATTATATTGCAATAAAAAATACATGCAAGGATAATGATCCCTTTCCAAAAATTACACGACATTAAATATAGCTTAGTACTCAAAAGAAAACTACATTTATAAATTTACCTTTGACAAACGGAACAATGATGAGCTCTGTCTGGCTTTATAGAACAACACTTTGGACATTTAAAAATAACTTGACCTTCTCTAAATCCCATTTGTTGTATCATTTCTTTTGTCGCATTGCCCTTTGGTACAGCTCCCTATATAACGCATAATTACTATCACATTGTACCACAACATTACAGAACAAGCAATTTACATTTCTACGATATAAGAAATATCTCCTCGCTACTCACCGGATCTGTAAACATTGTTCTCAAATGAGAGGCAAATGCCAAAAATGCTAGGGATTGAAATACTGCCATATTTAGGCCTGAATATAAGGTATTTATAGATGGAATAAGAATGACTGCCATGACTACAAATTCTGCATAAATTATTAGTAACCACGTCAAAACTGCACATATGATTCCACAAATGTCCTGCGATGCAAAGATGTATGGTATACATATATAAACGTAAATCTATAATTCAAATTTTTACTTTCTACAAAATAGTACCTTGATACACCAAAATTTTCCACCGCAACACTTATTATGGATATCTTTTTCCCTATGGAAGGCTACGTAATCATAATCCATAATTGAAAGGCAATTAAAATAGCAAACTTTGTCCCACTTGTAAGAAAATACCGTAGTGACTCCTCGACACAGAAGAAACAGCCATGACTGTGAAAAATGAATGAATAATTATTGTGCTATTGTAATATACATGACACAACATTAAAACAATGAATAAAAATAAATAAATATATAGTATTTAATGCAAATTATGAGATATAAAGCTCGAGTCTAACCTAGCAGGCGGTCCACATCATTGCTTGCAGAAATCCCTTAAGATCCAAGGAGACGTGGGTACTTTCATTTTATTCCTCATCCTTTTCGTACCCTTCACTGTGTATATTAACGAATTTATACTAACGATCGCAATCGTTTGTCCTTTACACTTACAAATGTCATCGATCATTTAACTGAATTTAACAGTAAAGATACACGGAACGCAAAATTACAAGACGAAGGGTCAAATACTCTATTATGCACTCTCAAATCTAGAGCCACCAAGTGATCGAGAATTGAAAGAACTAATCGAATCGAAGCGTCATCTACTCTATGCGTAAGGAAAAGCGCGCCATTTTTGAGACAGTACAAATGGAACGACGACGTTATCCATATAAGTATTTACATTTTCATAACGGTATTAGCGTAAGACATACGTCTATCTTATAGTCTGTAAAAGTGAATCAATTTATTTATTGATACCATCGATCGATTAATTTATTTACAGCTCATTTAGTTCGCACATAATTAATACTATATCGAATGAAAAAGACAAGGTATTCAACTATTCGGTCATTAATCTAATAAATAATGACAACGAGATGCTATTTAAAAATATGACAAGAAAACAGTGCATGAAAGTGGAACGTTCCCCGTCGGATCCTTCCTCGGTGGAATTAAAAAATTGCAAAAAAATTACACCCGGTTCCTTAAACAAAAATAAATCAACTTAACTCTTGATCCGAGTCACGCATGTTTCCGCGAGGGAACGGTTTCGCTTTTACAGCAATGATCAACGGTGGCATCGAAAGGATCCTGCGTGACGTAAGAAGATACACGCATTGCCTTCTGAGTGAATATTTATACAGGAAAGTACACCAACGCACACACTGCGCTCAGGTTTCCGCCTTTTAGCTTGGAAGTAAACTAGATACCAATTAAGAGTACTCCTCGTGGAAGATTTTAGATCAGCAAAAATAACGATAATAACCACACGACATTTTCTCTAGCCATTAACGTATCTTATTAAAATGATCCTGTGCGTGGAATCGCCGATCGGTTCCAGGCTGAGATAAAACGGTCGATGCCCGTCGATAGAGAGTAAAAGAGTAAATCGAGTCAAGTTGCTGACATCAAGTGACGAACGAGCAAGTGCATGAGTAAAAAAGAGAGACAGATAAATAGATAGATAGATAAAGAGCGAATGAATGAGAGAGAAAGAGAGAGAGAGACAGTCATGGAATCAGCGATTATGCAAGAGGAAAGTAATTCTATGGACGGAGGAGAGCGCAAAGAGACGGCAGGGGAGAGAAAGAGGAGGAGAAGGGCACGCGTGCAGAACCAAGGCAATGTCATCGAACTTACATAATACGTCGTCGTATTACCTCAATTACGTCTACCGATGGTCCGATGCAACACGCGCATCTGGGTCGTAGAGACTTTTGCTCCCATCAAAAAGACATGGCTACTCCGCCGTGTTGTGGAGCCGGAGACCGGCGATACCGTTGACTCGTGGTCCAATAGATCCGTGATTACATCTTTTCTTTTCTTCCTAGACAAAGAACGTATCATCCTCTATTGTTTTCCTTTAACCATCACCGTGTATAAAAGAAATTATATAATTTAAAAGAAAGCCACATATTTCTTCAAAAGTTAAGCATCTTCTTCTCATCGCATGATCCTGTTCCTTTATATAAGTATAGATTCTTTTTTCTTTTTTCACGTAAATGAGAGTAAGAATGTATATCTTAAGTTATATAAGACACGGCTGTAAGTGGGAACAAAATCTTTTTCGGGGATCCAAGTGAACGATCTTGAAAAATGTAACGAGAGTTTTTCCAAGAGTCGATGGAATCGAGTTAAGGCGCGGCGCGACTCGGACATTCTTTTTACGAGGGATGGTACGAGCGGTGCCCAGGTGAGAGGTAGAAAGCGAAGAAGAAAGGTAAGAGGGAACGAGATCCCTCCCATAAACAGCAAGAAGAGACGAAGAAGACTCGAGCAAGAACGATCATCGAGACGCAGTGCATCGGCTGCTTCACGCTGGATGGACGATGTCGTTCTCACGAGACTTTTGAAGTGCATGGAACATTGTGAAGATACCTTGCGCAAAAATGCCGATCATCTTGCTTCTTTTCTGTAAGTTCGCTCAGCGCGTGTGTCGTCTTTTCCGAGCTTCGATTCGAACTTACCGCTAAAGATTTCTTAACGCGACGCGTGCAATTTCCGAGTCTTCTTTCGCTGAATTTGAAACATTTAAGTGGACGCGCTTTTCTGCACTCTCGTGCTTTTATTTCTTTTGTCTTCGATACATTTTTAAATTGTTAAATTTTTCGACATTTATAAAAG
>JAIFRP010000006.1:5228631-5285320 GCA_032403825.1 Odynerus spinipes | reverse complement strand
ATATATATTTTTTTTCCACGACTTTCTGTGCTCCAGTACGAACGCAGCAACTTACGCAACCGTCCTTTCACGCGCAGAATTCCTGGCATCGTTTCCAGTCCATCGATAACGAGCACGATAATATCATAATGTGGTTTTTTTTACTTGTTACTTGAAATCCGTTCAATTACCGCTGTAATTAATTCGTATTCGGGAATAGGTCAACTAAGATGAATCCTTTACTTTCATCGTCGTGCAACATTACAAAGTTGCATTCGGCAAAGGTCATGATATATAACCCGGAAGGTGCTCGTCCGTATTTTGTTACGTCTAAAGAAAGGATCGCGGGCCTAGAGAAAATTTCCTTACCGCCTTGCGGTTTCTTACGGCAAGCCACTTATAAGAATCGAGCTCGACTACTTACCAGTTATTAACGCTATTAATTTGAACCGGCGAAAGCGCGCGCTCTCTTTTATTTTTCCTATTCCCGCCATGCGGTACGCGGCAACGATCGGGAGTTTAGGGTTGTGCTGTTATTTCTGTAATCAAAAAATTACGGATATTAAACTAGTCAAAATTACATATATCGTTTGTTCAATGGACGGTGCTCTATTTTAATTTGATAAAAATCTTTATGCGTAGATCTCACGAACGTAGTGTTGCGCAACGTTCACGGCGATCTCGAGCATGACATCCCGCGGAGAAGTATCCTGTCGCGTAGAGCGATCGACGGAACCAGAGGAAGGTGATGAAGATGATCGATTAATACAAATTCTTCGTTCGATCGCGAGACGATTGCAAGGAAGTACCGAAAGTAAAGTGAACTAACCGTACGTCCCTAAATTTACAGAAAGTACTTTGATCCTGAGGAGGAGGGTTCCTTCGATAGCTATGGATCAGCCGGTGGACAATACGATCGATATAAAGAAAAACAAGGTAATTAGATTATAAATATTATAACATTATGTTTTCTTCGATCCATTTATTTCCCGTTTCTTCTGTATCCCCTTTTCTTTTTTTTTTTTTATTCCAGATCATAGCGACATAAGGATGAACGTGCCAGGAGAACCAGGTGTCGATTACCCGGCTTACACGATGTTACCACAGACAGGTTTTTCGTGCGAAAGGCGTTCGCGTGGTAAGTCACTTCGGATGTAAACACGGTTAACCGTATACAAAGGAATCGATAAAGATCGCATTCTTATATTCGAAACATGAGCCGTGAAAAAAGTTCGTTGTCGATATTACAATATGTACCTACCAATTATTGATATCGTCACGCGTGTCGTTTAAAAGCGTTTATATCACCTTTAGCATCGATGTCAAGGATGGTATCTCCCGTTATAACGTAAGACTTATGCCTACGGATTCTCTTCTAGTATTTTCTTTCCTTTCGCAATAGGTCATCGTTCCATAGTGCAGTGTAGATAAATAGTATTAATGACATATGGAATGACGCATCGCGAAAATGTCTCCAAGGAGAAAATTTTCCTAAGAATATAATTTGTTCGCGCACGCGCTTACGACTGACCGAGCTTGCAAAAAAAAATAATTGTATATGTATATACATATACATAGCTACTTTTCTTCGATAGGATACTACGCGGACGAAGTGGCTGGATGTCAAGTCTTTCACGTATGTCACGACATCTTGGTCTCCTCGTTCCTATGTCCAATCGGATCGATCTTCAGCCAAAAGCTCCTCACCTGCGACTGGTGGAACAAAGTAGACTGCTCGATGACTCGGAAATTCATCGAAATAAATCGCGACGATTACAATCAGGAAGACGACGACGAGCTTATACGTAAAGCTTATGGTATGATGGGTCTGCAAACTGGAATGGACGTAACCAGCGACGAATTAGTGGATCCGGATAGAGGAGGCAGAATTATCGATCGCGTCACGATCGAATCTACTGGGAACGATCTACCAAGTTATCACGATCATCTTTCACGTTTTATGACCGAGCCACGCTTTCTTCCCGATTACGAGGAGCAATCGGAAAGAAGTAGAACGAGCACGAGTTATCAAAATTCCTTTTATAATAAGAACTATCAAGCTCGACCATCGCCGTATCAAGATTCGCCTATCTTTCACATTCGAAAAATCGGAGAAGACGACTATCGAGAACCAACGAGATATCGCCATTTTAAAGACGATGGCACTCAAGGGAATACAGGAAAGAACATAAACGAGTTCCAACCGTCGTATGCACCGACCGTACCGACAGTCACTACAACCACGAGGAGATTCTATTCTCCTACGATACCCACCACTTACAGACCGTCTACCCTGGCTTATAACAAGTTCGATCTCTCGATCGAGAGTTCCGAGCATCTCTACACGCACAGCGAGCGGGATCGAAGCTTCTTCGTGACACCTACCGATTCCGAGTCCAATTCCGAGTTCGAGTCGAGAATTTCAACAAAAGGAAACTATAACGATAGTAATGCACATGGCGATCGCGTAGACGGCGATGAACTTTCGAGTAACAGCCACCGAGTCCAGGTTAAGCGTATCGATCTGCACGGCGATCGGACGAAAGATTCCTTCGATCTTCCTAACGAGAACCCCTTTAGCGACTATGATCTCGATTCTCACAGCTCGGCCAATACGGACGTAAGCATCGTAGAAGAATATCCGGATGATATTGAAACGAAAGCGAGTATCGGTCTGGCTCAAGCTTTTAATGGATCTAAAAAATTCAGAATTCACGTGCAAGATCCTGAGGACGCCCCGAGAATTAAAGACGATAAGAAGGAACATGGTTCTTCGTTTCTACTCCCGAATCGAGATAATTCCTATATTACGGAAACTACTAATATATTTAATTTAACCGAAGCGCTTCAGACTAGCGGAAGATCGGTCGATCAACCTGAAACGGAAACGGCAGTGGCAATAAATTATAATAGGACTCGAGGATACGTTCTTGGAGACAATATATTCGAAGAAAGCACCACTCCTGTGGCGGATCATCAGAAAGATCATTCCAAGAAAATTAAGGAATTTTCTACGACTACTCTATCGTACGGAGAAAACTCAAGATCCGAAAATATTTTCAAGGAAGGTCCGACATCAACGGCAAAAGTATCGAAACCGTCCGACGAGAGTTCTTATCCCACGCAAGAGCCACACGTCTTTACCAACGATCCTTATTATTCCGTCCCTAGAACGGATATTTATTCGAGCGACCTCCGACCCGATATCGTTTTGAAACCACCAATCGCCAATCCTTTGGGTGAATTTCGTATAAATATTCCAGATTATCCTTCCACCGCTACAGTACCTGCTCTTCAGGCGCATTATAGTATACCCTATAGAACGGAGGTACAGAGTAGTACGCAACTCCCGGGAGACGAAGATTTATCCCAAAAAAGAAACACGTCGGATCTAATTCCGCCATTCGCGACAAATAAGGATCCATCCATCGAGGAGAACGTACGAGGTTCTTTACTGCAGACGCTCGTTGGTCTATCCAAAAATACGGATCGCATCGACTCGACGTTAAAACCCCCGGAGCGGTACGAGGAAAGAAAATTCGTCGTTTTATCGAATGGCTCGGTTTCGTTCGAAGATCGTAACGATTTTCCTTATGGAGTTTCATCGACCGTTAAAGAAGTCGATTCCTCGACGATTGGTCCCCTCATTTCGCAAGAAGATAAAGAGAAAAGAGAAAATTCTGCTCCCGATAGATCGCAACAAATCGAATTCGTGCGATCTATCGAGGAAGCTACCAGTCACGAAACTACTATCGGTAGTTTGCTATCATCTCCCTCTTTTACTGATACGAGCGAAACCGTAAGAAATACGAAATCTTCCTCGTTTACCGTTCATCCAGATCTTTTGTATCGTATAAACGATACCGCACCTTCTTCGTACGAAACGATCGATTTCTCGAGTGATCGAAATAAGGAAAAAAGTGGTGTCAGTGTCTCGAACAATGCAAACGCTTTGAGTCTTCTTCAACTGATGGCGGAATTATTTAAAATCGATAATATTCCTCGACCTTTCGCATTGAACGGCCATCAGAGCGTAAAATCCCGATCGAGTGGTGATCAAGAGTATTGGGATAAAAAGGAAACAGGGACAATCGTCGAAAGTTCCGGGATACCCTTCGATACCGATCTAGAAGATTTATCAAGACAACGAGATAGTTTGGACGTAGAGATTACTCCACGAAATCTTTTAAAGGATCAACGAGTCGGGATCGACGAACCCAAGCCTGCAACGAAGGAGATCGATCGATCTTTGTACGATATAGACAATCAACGGTCGATTTATCAGCTGCCTCACTTGGAGAGATCCTTCACTTTCAAGGAATCAAAAGAACTCGAGGAGCCTTCGGTCAGCTTGCCAACGCCTTCGACGGCAAAGTTTTTCACGCCTCAAACGATTTCCACGACCGAATCTGTAAAAACTATAGTAGAAACCGAATTTGTACCTTCCATAGGGTTTTCTTTTGATACGGACGAAGGCCGGCAAAAGTATGTCGACGCTGTTCTCGGTGGTTTGTTGCACGAACCGATTAATTATAATAGCGGTACAAACGAATCGGCGAAGGTAGAGACAACCGAAAGTTCATCTACCAATCGATCTGCGACGCAACTATAACCCGTTGTATTTTTATTTCGTTTTCGAAAATTCTTATTCCCTCTCTTTTTTCTCTCTCTCTCTTTCTCTTTAAGAGGAATCATCATAGGGAGACACCAAGCGGCAGTCGGCGGAAGCTCGAGGCGTGGATTCATACCGCACGTATATCGACTAACTACTGTAGTCAGTGGTATATCTACGTTTAACGGTAATTCTCGGCTATAGGAGAGAGAGGTTCCTTTTATATTATTTGAATATAATTACGAGACAACATGTTGTATATTTGCGACGAAACGATCTTTTTGTGTAGGTATGTAAACAATAAATATTTTTAGGAAAAATAAGACCGTCTTTACTTTGCAACTCGTTATTGGTTCTAAAGAATTATTTCTTTTCTCCATGACGACCAAGCCGGTAATGGAACGACCCAAACCGCGTTCAAGTTTGATCGATTAATCGAGAAACGTTATAATTGAGAATAAGTCGACTTATTTTGACATTTCGAAGATCATCTGTATCTTTTAAAGTACTTCATTCAAATATTATGTCAGCTGAAATTTATCGAAGCTTGACATTAATTGAAAAATAGAAAAGACAGAGAGTAGCGTTTGTTACGGTAAGTTTTAACCAACATAGGTATGTTTTAATTATTTTTCTAAGACTACGCTTACATTGCGTCCAGAAATATGTCAACGAGTAGCGAAATATGGCAAGGCTATACCGACGGAGAGGAGGGGGAGGAACAAACTTACGACGCATTGCCCGAATTTATCGAATTAGACAGTCGGTTCGTACGAATTTATTTATTTACTTACAGTCCTTAACTAGCTAAACTTTCTGAATATGAACTATATGAAAAATTGTATTACAGTATTACCTGGATTAGAAGTCGAGTATTAAAATTCTTAGGACTACACGGTCACGAACGTCTCTTTGATAAAATCATGCGTGTAATATATTTTTCTATTTCTACTCATCGACAATTCATCGTTTTGAAATTAATAAAAAATGAATTCATTCATTCTTCGTTCTTTCGTTCATTAGGCAAACAATGGATATTTTGAAGACAAAATACTGAATTTTTTAAATCACGACTTATACTCAATCACGAGTCTCGAGGATAAAATAATTTTTTTTTATAAAACATATATCATAGAGACGGTTCAAGAAGAAATAGCGGTATGGGAGAGTGAGTAATATAATTATATTTATGCTTATCAAATATTATTCATTTATCGATAAGTTAACGTACGGAAATGACTTTCGATCTTCGACGAATCAGCGTTTAGAAAATATTACGTTAACCGCACGCATGCACCTAATTGTAAAAATAAAACTTTGATCATTAATAATAGTAAGGTTTTCTTTAAACATTAGAAAAAATTGAAAAGCCCGAGGAGAAGGGAAAGGGTAAGAAAAGAAAAGCAAGGAAAGGTAGAGGTAAACTTGGTAGAGTAACGAGTACCCTGAGAAGTCGTGTTGGACTGTCTTCTATCAGTTTGGCATCGAGCATAGATTCCGCGGCTAGCGAACAAGAGATGGACGACGAAGAGGAAGAAAGCATGGTCGAGAGTATGGTCGAGAGTATGGCGAGCGGTGATGTTCTAAGCGACTCTACGAAAAAAGATCAGACCAAAGAGGAAATTATTGGTAATAATTTATTAACAAATGATTTTCTTCCTATCGCCTGCTAGAGTCTCATTCGTTAATCCTTCATTTTCATCGTATAAAAGGCTTCTGTTAAAACCAATCTATATATCTCTTGATACATATATACGTACAACCAACAATAGATATCTTGTAGGTGCATTGACTTTTGTTCCACCGCCTGGAGAAGAAGATAAATATATTTTGGTCAAGGTATTACATTGTTGCTTCAAATAAAAACATATTTTTATTATCATGTTAAACTAAATATATGTATATTTTATAGAGAATGGTAGACAGAGAAAAAAAAAGACCAGTGGTTCACATGATATGCGGGGAAATAGATGGAAATAAATTTGATCTTGAAAATGTGAACTTTTTTTATTTCATGAGAACAAGCGAAGAACCAGTTCCACCTTTCGAAACGAAGGAAGAGTGTCTCGATCAAATGCCAAGTTATATGATCGTTGGTTCTATAAATGGACGATTTTTATCATCTTTAAATACGCTGATTACTCAAGTCTTCGAACCTTTGGTCGATAAGCAATTCAGAGGACCGAATTTTGGTAAAAATTACAAAATCGAGGAGTCTATGGTTCAATCGACGGCTTCGGACATAGGGAAGGCTTCGAACACTCTAGCTGAGATCGTCGAATCTAAGGTTTGAATCCTGAGCAAGTAATGCGTACTTTTAAATAATTTGAATCTTTAAAACGTAATCTTAAAACAGGTTACCACATTTAGAAGACCATCTGATTTTCGGCGAGTATCTCTTACACTTTCGAAAAAGCCAGAGGGAAGCCATTCACAAGCTATCGTAAAAGGGGAAGACGATACACAGGGAGATGTAAAAAATGGCAAAGGTTTATCGGATAAAAAAGTGCGCAGTATATTGACAACTTCGGTTCCGGAACAAGAGACAGAGTCAGTTAGCAAGAATAAAACCGTCGAAGATGAGATGCACGAAGTTGAGACGGTGCAAACTAAAAAAGATATTTTAAAATATTTAAACCAGTTGACTACTAATGTACAATGGTTAATGTTATACATTTGATGTAGATACATTAAATTATATCGTTATTATGAGTCTTCCTTTGTTACGTTTAATCCGCCGAGTCGAACTGAAGTATTTTATTATTTTTAGGACGTTACAACACGTACAAAGTGATATACTTTTAACGATGCCTGAAATTCCAGAATTAGAAGATCCTTCTCTTTCGAATGAAGCGTTAGCAAATAATAAGGAGATCATTAATAAATTGGAACAGATAATCATGGCTTGGGGAACGCATATACAGCAAGTACATACGAATAGAGAACAATGAACGATGTTTCAATATGTACCTACGCGTAGATAGGATACAGAGACATGAGACTGGCGTAAACGTATACACATATGTATTTTAGGTATTGGAATCATACATAGAGAAGGTCCCTGAAGATAAAGGACCAATCGCCGAATATCACTATTGGCGCGAACGTGAGACGGGTTTATCGATTCTTGTTGAACAATTAAAAACTCCTGTTGTCCATAAAATGCTAAAATTATTGAACATGGTTCTGTCGCCTATACCTTCTGCCTTTAACCATTTTAAAAATGAACTTTGGAGATATTATAACGAAGCAAGAGATAATACTAAATTTCTTTGTACCATTATGAGGCATTTTAAAGTAAGAAATTAAAAATTCATATTGAATCTTGTAGAAAAAAATATTGAACATGCGCAAATAATGTTAGTGTTACACATATGTTGCTCTTTCAATATATAATACATGATTTAATTCCAACAGTTGATAAGCGAGACAGATTCATTTAAGCAAATTGCCAACGTCATTCCGTCGCTGGTAAATGGCTTGAAAATGATTTGGATATTATCGTCTTATTACTCCTCCGAGGAGACAATGATGTCGTTATTTGCAAGAATTTCATGGCAGCTTTGCCAAAACATTAGAACAAACTTAGCAATCGATAAATTATTTAGGTAGAGTTACGAATTACCTTATTGTTTCTTTATCATTTGTAATACGGCATTAAAACGATACAACGAGTAATCATCTAATAACATTTTCAGGGAATCATTAGAAATAGTCTTGCAAAGGTCCAAAGACGCGCATGAAATGATGAAAAGTTGGAAGAAATCCTATTTAGAAGTGAGAAACGATATCGAAGAGTCAGGGAAAGGTGCACGTTGGGAATTCGATCAGAAACGTCTCTTTCATGAAACAGAATACATAGCTGGTGTTTGCAAAGATTTTAATACAGTCGCGACTGTTCTTAAAGATTTTTATAATATATTTGGTGCCGATTTGAAGTCTATTATTTATGAACCGGCCCAAATTGATACGATTGTAAAACGCGTCGGACAGTTGATCGAACCATTCAAGTTCGCCGAGTATGATGTCTTTGGTCCTTTCAACAAGGAAAATTGGGACGCAACGATGTCACGTTTTAACGCAGAAGTTTCTTACCTAGAAAACGATGCCAGATTCTTTATCGACGAATGTTTCAAAGTTCTCATCAATGCGGAAGAGTCACTCGAGATGCTTTTCAAATTCAAGCGTACGAAGACTAGGGCTACTATACAGGAAATTTTGAATAGTAAATTTGAAACAATTATGCAACGATTCAGCAATGAAATAGGCTCCGTGGAGAATGTGTACAACAGAGGTGAAGTATCCTAATTGTTCTAAAAATTTAACAAGCGCCACGGATACGTTAACATATGATACGGAATTACGTTTTAAGGTAAACGAAATCCTCCCTTACTCATGTATCATCCACCAATGGCGGGAGCTATTTATTGGTCGAGGCAACTATTTCGTCGTCTTAAGCAACCAGTTTTATACTTTCAAAACATACAGGAATTGAAACATAGCGAATTGAAGCTTATGAGTTTCAGTCAGTATCACGATATAAGTAAACAATTGCAGGCTTTTGAGGAAGCTAAATTCAATAGTTGGATAGACAAAATTCAGGAAGTCGTTATAAGCATTATGAAGTGTAACGTGCTCAAAGTGGTACAAATAGAGTACGAAGGAGGTAAATGAAATGATATAGTACATCTTTTTACGTGGGTCTCTAGACTAATTTTATTTAGCTTCACAAGTTGACTCTTAGGTGTGCTATCGTTCCCGGATGAGCAAAAACTTATTTCAAAAAATGGTCTTACCGTTCGCACATCCAAAAAGTTAAAAGGGAAGGACCGGATGGTAATGCCTGCAATGGGTGTTCTGCCAAAAATGGAAGCCGTAGGATCGAAACCAAGCATGGGTAAAATCTGGAATAAAATAAAAGCGTTCTTCGCCTTTGTAACGCGATCAAAGTTTGTGTAATTCGTGATCAAAGTTTAATGTAACTTTGTGTAATAGACACTAGCAGTTCCGTCGGTGGTTCGAAAGTGATATCGCTCAAAGGGGTGGGTCGATCGATCCAATCGCAGAAAGACCAGAAAACAATGACTTCCGCCGTCTCTTTGCAAGACAAACAAATTGTTAACACTCGGAAGATTAATATTGATTTTATGCAAGACTCCCTTTTAATCGAGTGTCAATTACGATTCGAAGTAAACTTTAAC
This sequence comes from Odynerus spinipes, assembly GCA_032403825.1. Classification (NCBI taxonomy): domain Eukaryota; kingdom Metazoa; phylum Arthropoda; class Insecta; order Hymenoptera; family Vespidae; genus Odynerus; species Odynerus spinipes. The sequence goes on along the minus strand of JAIFRP010000006.1, from coordinate 5,275,528 downwards.
TGGGAGATTTTTGAAATAATCCGTGAGGTATATTCGTAATACTTTCGTCCTTCCGTTAAGAATTTCGTATGAGCTTCAAATAATCTTGGTTACTACCTTTACATTCGAGCAGGCAGAACTAATGGAACAATTGGGTTACGATTTACCCCATGCCGTGAGGAAAGTTGGCATTCAGAAAGATCGATTAAGGACGGACATCGAGGCAGTAGAGAAGATGATAAATGAATATAATAGAATCATAGATAAGTTAGACAAACCCGATGTACGTGGATGTTGTACGTCAATAAGATAAAGATGCTGTATCGATAGTTTATCAAGTATTGCCTATTTACGTATTATAGATTATGTTATTGAAAAATACTCTTCTTATCATCGAGAGATACATTCAACCTGGCCTTATACGATTTAATTGGCAATCTTTGTCCATAACTGATTATGCTATATTATGTGGAAAATTATTGAAAAATTTAAAATCCATTGTCGAGCAAGTTAATCAGCTGAAAAAAGAGTTGGATGAAAGAATTGAATCTGAGATACAGAATTATAATCTAGTATCGTTGAGTTCTGAACTTTCGGAAATTTTATTCCCTTGCAAGGTTGAGTATTGTGATTATTATGACATTATATGTATGTTAATGTCGTTGAATTATATTATAAAATATTATTCAAATTATGATAATAAATTACTTTGTTGGGAAGACATATTTTGTAGAAATGGAGTCTCGTAGAACGGAACTAATTTGCGCAATGTCAAAGGCATATCAATCCGCGAGCCCAATGCTATTGAAAATTGAGAGCTTGGTAGAAGGAACCTCTACCGGAAAGAGTCCAACTATGCGTCCCTTTTATGAAAGATATGAAAAAAATATATTTGCGGGGTTTATAACGTATATAAATATATTTACGATCATTATTATCGTTCCATCGTTTAACGGCAACTCATATGATTGAATATTCGTTTTTGATTTTTTTTAGATGTATGGCAAAAAATATGGAGCTTCTAAACAAAACGTTAGCTGGTAACGACGTAACGTTTCAAGTAGATGCCGTATTAATAGCATCCGAAGTTATCCTAAGACCGTCGCCTAACGAAATTTATAGCATCATTGTGCACAATGTACAAGATCTGTTAGAGAGATTGAAAGTATTTCCCAGATGGATGGATGGTACTTGCCTGGAGTGTAAACCACAAAGAAAAGATTCATCGGAGGAACACTTTACGATAAGTTTCTTCGAGGATGTGATGAGCACTCAAGTAATTTATTTTACATCCAATACCATAATTGCACGAGGGAACAAATTCTTCAGGCGTAAAGAGAGTATAAAACTTCTGTATTCTATAGATGATCAACGATCTCATAATAGCGATTCAGGAAACTGCTCACAAAATATCCGTTGATTGCTGGAGGTACTTGCAGAGATGGAAGAAGTATTCCAATCTTTGGACCTTCGATAAAAAGTTAGCCGGAGAGAAATTTGCATCTACTAAACCCACTCTTCTGCAATACGACGAAAAATTCACCTTTTACGGTGGTATTTTAGAGGAGCTCGAAGATATGGCACGTTATATCGACATCTGTAGCGTACGGTAAATCTTTCCTACCTACCTACCTAACATTTTAATCTTGATTACTTTTTATGTACACGCACACGCATCTAATACCTACGATTTTACTATTTTAGAGTCAATTTGGAACCATTAATGAGAGGTATAGAACAACACGCAATGGAATGGAAACAAGTACTTGGAGATTTTCTTCTTACCGACACGATTCAAGGAATGAAAGAGTTTAAAGAACAAATTGAACAGTACCGTGGTAAAGTTGAATTGGTAATCACTGGATTAGAGCGCTTTACGTTGATCATGCAAGCGATTTCTGATATTAAGAAAATGGCGATCCAAGCAGAAGTACAATACACGTCCTACCAGGTTTGTACCATTGCAAAATTCTGTCAACTAATAATCCACGAAGTAGGTATCTACCTACATATAATGTTTTACTCCTTTTTCATCAATCTACTCCTTTGGCCTTCTCTTCTCCTTTTCTTTCTTTTTCTTTGATTTTTCCTCCAGGAAACTTTCAAAACTTTACGTTCACATGGTATAGTATTTTCGGAAGCAAATGAAAAAGTAGCTTACGAACTTCAAACCGAGTGGGAGTCTTTATACCTTGGAGCCCTTTATCGTGCCTCAACGGTCGTTACTACTAGCGAGAAATTCGCTGAAATGATTCTAGAACGTATGAACAATTTCGATGACGAACTTGCAAAATTTATTGACGATTTTGAGAATAATGGTCCAGGCAGTGTAGGAGATGACCTCGATCTCGGCGCAGAAAAGATGATTGTACGTCTCCTTGATGTTATAATACATAATACGTACCTCACATAAAATTCGATTTTTATGGATACCAGTTATAAATGGATACTATTAATTAACGTTACCCGTCACAGGAATACGGGAAGTTGATTGCGAAATACGACGAGAAACGACTTGATCTGGCTAATTCCCAAATTTTATTTGATCTCGATCCAGCCGATTATTCCAGATTTTTGAAGATTAAGGAAGACTACGAAGGCATGGAAAGGCTGTACGAGTTGTATAAAGAGCAAAAAATTGCTAGAAGCGAATGGGCTCAGACATTGTGGGTCAATTTGAATCCGCAACAGTTACTCGACGGCATGGAACACTTCATCAGGCAGTTTCAAAGATTCCCCAAGCCGATTAAAAGGCTGCTCGTTGGACAAACTTTGGAGATTAATATGAGAAACTTTAAGAATTCTGTACCGTTATTTGTTGAGTTAAAAAATGAGGCGATGCGTGAGAGACATTGGATGGACTTAATGGAAAGAACTGGACAATACTTTGATATGAATCCAGATAGGTGTGCGAACGATTAGAATGTGTATAGTTTTATCGAGCGCTGCGATAGTTTCTTACCATGCAAGCTAATTATTATCTTACAGACGTGTATGAAAATGATACTTGCAAATAGTTATTATATACGTGTAGTTTTAGGGTACACATATTTTCTATCAATTTCAAATTTTGACATAATACAACTAATGGTATAAAATATGTTTCAGAATCGTTGGAAAGAGACGAAAGTTTTCTAAGCTAAAAAAATAACTTTTGTCTCTTTCTGTTTCATGTCTTCTCCTTTTTCTGTTTTCTTTTTTTCTTTCCTTTGCATTTGTTGTTAGAACTATTCGGGTGGACATTACATGGATGCTAACGAAAGTTAAAGTTGCTAGATATTAATATAAAAGACTTTTTTTATTTATATACATATTAAAATATGACTGACCAAAAAATTGGTATAATCGAAGGGTGAGTTAGGTCGTTTAATTGGCACAAAATCGATGAAATCTGCAAGTAATACATTCTCATTTCTCTATATTCTTCTTTTTTCCTTTTCCAAAGGTTTACCCTAGAAAACATGTTTGCTATGGATTTGGGGAGATACCAGGATATAGCACGGAGTATCGTAACAAATGCCGTTAAAGAATTAGCAATAGAAAAGGGTGTGAAAGAAATAGCAGACGTTTGGAAACATACAGAATTTACTGTGGTAAGACATTTTAAAGGTAAATAGATAAGTACCATATATGTACATTAAAAAAAAAATACAAACTCATTAAAAGTAGCATCGTTCGATTCGCAGGACTCGAAGACCGTGGGTACATCCTTGGTCCCATCGACGAGCTCACCCAAGTTTTAGAAGATAACATGTTGAATGTGAGCAGCATGGCAGCCTCGCAATTTATCGGACCTTTCCTTAGTACAGTTCAAAAATGGGAAGTGGCAATGCATACGATATCAGAAGTATTAGAATTATGGATACAACTCCAGCGACAGTGGTTGTACTTGGAGGGTATTTTTGTGGGTGGTGATATTCGATTGCAACTACCGGATGAAGCCAGAAAATTTGATGATATCGACAAAGCGTACAGAAAGATCATGATTGATGTTGCAAAAAAATTAAATGTGTATGACTGTTGCATCGTTCAAGGTGAGATTCACACTTTATTAGACGATCGATACGTTTCTTTCTGCTTTAACTTAATTTTTTACGAATTGTGTTTAGGAAGGAAGGATGAGTTTATGGCTATGATCGCCGGCCTCGACAAGTGTCAGAAATCATTGACAGATTACTTGAACAGCAAACGAATGATTTTCCCGAGATTTAATTTTATCAGCGATGACGAATTACTGAGCATTCTCGGTAGCAGTAATCCATCGGTGATTCAAGAACACATTGGCAAAATGTTTGATAATTTAGATAAGTTAAGTCTATCTCTGGGTGATGACAAAAAGACCGTGGTCACTGCACTTGTATCGTGTGAGAGAGAAATCATGGAATTTAGAAATTCGGTGCTCGCTGAAGGGAACATAGAGAATTGGATGGTCTCGGTTTTAAACGAGATGAAAGCATCCAATCGATATTTAACAAAAAAAGCCGTCTTCAATTATGGAAAAGTAAGTAAGTAAAGTGGTTATTTGTTGCCTTGTGTTAAGTATATTAATATCATATTTCATAGCTTTCTTTATAATCAGATTAGACGTCCAAGATCCGAATGGATATTAGATTTCCAAGGCATGATGATACTAGCTGCCAATCAAATATGGTGGACTGCCGAAGTGGAAAATGTTTTCAATAAAATTTTACAAGGGAAGAAACAGGCTATGAAAGAAGTACTTTTTATCTTGCACAACGTACCCTTTTTATCTGGTCGATCGTATTAATCATTGATCAATTTCTTTCGTTTTTAGTATCTGCAAACTCTTAACAATCAACTCGACGAAGTGGTATCTCTAATGGGCAGCGACATACTTACTAACAATGACCGAAAAAAATTGGACACCTTATTAACAATCGACGTACATATTCGTGACATAATCGAAGGTTTTGTGACGGATAGTATTATGAGTGCGACAGAATTTGAGTGGGAGAGTCAGTTAAGGTTCGAATTGCGGATATTAAATTGCTGCCTTTTTTACAAGCAATACAGAATGTCTATTTTACATTTAGATTTTATTGGGTACGTGACCTCGACAATGTATGGATGAATCAATGTACGGGAACCTTTGAATACGGATATGAATATATGGGGCTAAACGGACGATTGGTGGTCACACCTTTGACGGATAGAATATATTTGACTCTTACTCAAGCATTATCGATGCAATTGGGCGGTGCACCTGCTGGTCCAGCTGGTACTGGAAAAACTGAAACAACGAAAGACCTGGCCAAAGCTTTGGGCCTATTATGCATCGTTACAAATTGTGGAGAAGGAATGGATTATGTTGCGATAGGTAAAACATTGAGTGGACTGGTTCAGTGTGGAGCATGGGGTTGTTTCGACGAATTCAATCGCATTGACATTTCTGTTCTCTCTGTAATCTCCACCCAACTGCAAACTATACGTTCGGCATTGCAAGCAAAAGTTAAATCTTTCATGGTGGGCATTTTAAAATTTATCATTTTTTTATATAGTTGATATACAAATTTGTAAGTAATTTTTTTAAGGAATTCTTTAATAGTTCGAAGGTTACGATATCGTCTTGGATACAAAAGTGGGTATATTTATTACCATGAATCCTGGTTATGCTGGTCGAACGGAATTACCAGAATCCGTTAAAGCCCTCTTCAGACCTGTGGTGTGCGTTGTACCGGATAACGAATTAATTTGTCAAATCAAACTCTTTAGCGCTGGTTTCCTAACAGCGAAAGTCTTAGCGAAGAAGATGACGGTTTTACACAAATTGGCGCAAGAACAACTCAGCAAGCAAACCCATTATGACTTTGGCCTGAGAGCAATGAAATCTGTACTCGATATGGCTGGCCTGTTAAAAAGAAAATCCGGAAATTTGGCAGAAAATCTTGTACTAATGAGAGCGCTTCGAGATATGAATCTTCCAAAATTTATCTACGACGATGTACCGCTCTTTTTAGGTCTCATCGAAGATCTCTTTCCTGATCTTTATTGTCCTAGGATAGAACATCCAGAATTTAATAGAGCCGTGGTCGCGATGCTGGAAGAACACAACTATATTGTTTTAACCGAGCAAGTATGCCTGTTAACGTTTACGTTCTTTCTACATATTCTCATCTGAGCGACGATGTATAGTAATCCTTCGAATGATATTAGGTAGAAAAAATTACTCAACTATACGAAGTCATGATGGGTAGACATTCGACAATGGTCGTTGGTCCTACCGGGGGTGGAAAGACTGTTATTATCGAAACATTATGTTTGGCTCAAACTCACTTGAATTTACCCACCAAGTTGCACATCTTGAATCCGAAGGTGTATTTCTATAAATTTCACTTTTTTTTTCTTTTCTTCCTTTATAAAAACTTCTAATTTTTTACATGTCTGTACATATAAAAGGCGTGCACTGTACTCGAATTATATGGCGTACTGAATCCGACAACGCGCGAATGGACGGATGGCCTTCTTAGTAATATTTTTCGTCAACTCAACAAGCCTCTCGAGTCTGAACAAGAAGAAAGAAGATACATACTATTTGACGGAGACGTCGATGCATTGTGGGTGGAAAATATGAATTCAGTAATGGATGACAATAAATTATTGACTTTGCCTAATCAGGAAAGAATAAAACTACAAAATCATTGTAGCCTTCTTTTTGAGGTAATCAAATTTTTCTTCTACTATTAGTACACTTTGCATAAAGTATATTACGTTCTTGCTTCGCCGTGCATTTAGGTGGGTGATTTGCAATATGCATCCCCTGCTACCGTCTCGAGAGCCGGTATGGTTTACGTTGATCCAAAGAACTTGGGCTATCAACCATATATGGATAAGTGGATTAAATCTAAGAATGAAAACGACAGAGACTTCCTTACTCGAATGTGTGATAAGTACGTACATGGTGCACTTGATCTCATCATAGAAGGAATGTTGGGATTGCAGAGAGTAGAACCACTTCAAATGATTATACCTCAAACGGGTTTGAATATGGTAACATGTAGCCATAGGCAGTATACGTAGACATATACGTACATGTTACTTATATAGTTTTCACGTCCCATTCTAATTATCTTTGCTCGTTTCAGGTGATTCAACTTTCTTACGTATTCGATGGATTATATTCTTTGCTACAAAAAACTAAAGATGAACTTGTGGAAAGAAGGTCTTCTATAATGGATGAAGACGAACAATCGAGTCAATATGAACATGCCATAAATAGGGACGATCTTCTAGAAGCTATATATATTCAGTCGTGTTATTATTCCTTAGGAGCTACTCTCGTTCCGCATGCTAAGAAGAGTTTTGACGAGTATATGAAAAAAACTAGTGGTTTTATGCTCGTCGAAGACACAACCGAGAAACCAGCAACGATACGTGAGTTTAATATTTAGTCGATGATATAATTATATTGATACAATGAGCGATAAGATGAGGATGGTTTGACATGTACGCGCAGGATTTATTCCAATTTTATTCAACACGTTATACGAGTACTGTTTGGATATGCAAAAGAAGATATGGGTACCATGGAAATGGCTCGTACCTCCATATATTCACGACCGTGCCAAAAACTTCTCGGATATACTAGTACCCACTGTAGACACACTTAGGACAATATGGTTCGTAGATCTAATGAATAATTTACAAAGGCCTACACTTTTGGTTGGTGAAACTGGTACGTCGAAAACAGCCATAATTCATGACTTTTTGAGACGCTTGAATTCCGACAAATATGCAAGTATATTTTTATCAGATTTAAACAAGTATTTCTTACTTCAACGGATTTGATGATATTTAAACTATTGTATTTATAATCAATACAGAACAAATTATCTATAAACTTTTCGTCGAGAACAACTTCGATGGATGTGCAGAAAAATGTCGAGTCGGCGGTAGACAAGCGATCTAGAGAAGTATACGGACCACCGCCAGGCAAGAAATTAATTGTTTTCATAGACGACATGAATATGCCAAAGGTCGATGCATATGGGACTCAACAACCTATCGCATTTCTTAAATTGTTACTTGAAAGAGGTGGCTTTTATGGTCGTGGAAAAGATCTGAATTGGAAATGTATAAAGGACATCTGTAAGATTCCGTTTCGAAGAAATTTAAGAAATCTTTATAAATACATTATATTTAAGCAATGTATTAAACTAATAGGCTACTTGGCAGCAATGGGTAAACCTGGTGGCGGAAGGAACGAAGTTGATCCGCGATTTATTTCGATGTTTGCGGTATACAACGTTACTTTTCCAAGGAAAGAGACACTCCGATATATTTGCAAGAGTATCTTAACGGGACATTTAGAAACATTCCCGGAAGAATTGCAAACCACTGTAAATGATATTGTGCAAATAACGTTGGATCTCTATAAGGTTAGCCATACGTACAAATAATTTTCCATGCGTACAAATAATTTAATACGAGTAAAAAAAAGAAAAAGAGAAAAAGAAAAAATTTGATATTCCAGATAGTTGTAACCGAATTACTACCTACACCATCTAAATTTCATTATATCTTCAATTTGCGGGATCTTTCAAGAATACTAGCAGGTGTACTCCAAAGCCACCCCGATTACTTTCCAACTCCAGAAAGCTTCATTAGACTATGGAGAAATGAATTTACAAGGGTCATATGCGATAGACTCATCACCGAGGATGTAATCGCAATTCCCTTTTGTCATGTGTTATAATTAAAGACGTTCTTACAGTAATCGCCGCATAACTCGCTCATTTTAGGATCAAAATTTAATAAAAGAACAGATATCGGAAAAGATAAACGATCACTGGGACGAAGAACCTGAATTAATCGAGTACGTGCTAAGGGATCCCCTGCTTTTTGGAGATTTTCGAAATGCTTGCTACGAAGACGAGCCGAGATATTACGAGGATCTGTTGGATTACGAGGCTGTGTACAATCTACTCTTTGAGGTACACGTTCTTTGCACATACGATCACAATAATTGAATCATCATAAATAATTGAATCACGATAATTTAAACTGTTTACACAGATTTACGAAGAATACAACGAAAGGAATGTAACGAAACTGCAAATGGTTCTTTTTAACGATGCACTGGAACACTTGATAAGAGTTCATCGTGTTCTCAGAATGAATCGTGGTCACTCTCTCGTGGTCGGTACCAGTGGTAGCGGAAAACAATCTGTCATAAAACTTGCCGCATTCGCCGCCGACTGCACGGTCTTCGAGATCGGTTTGAGTCGTGGCTACAATGAAAATACATTTCGCGACGATCTAAAGAAATTGTACAACATGGTCGGTCTCGAGAACAAGAGAATCGTCTTTTTCTTTGCATCTTCCCACGTCGTAGATGAAAGCTTCTTGGAGTTGGTCAATAATATGCTGATGACAGGCCTGGTACCTGCTCTTTTCACCGAAGAAGAGAAGGACGTTATCGTTGGTTCATGTCGAGAAGCCGCCATGGCAGATGGTTTCGACGTTACGAAGTTCGTACTTGCTTCTCTTTCTCTATTTTGCACTTCTACGACAAACAACAAACAATGTCTTTTTCTTTCATGCTTCAGGGAAAGCGTATGGGCATTTTTTGAAAAGACATGCACCAATAACTTACGTATCGCTTTATCTATGAATCCTGCTAGCGATACATTGAGAATACGCTGTCGTAATTATCCTGGTTTAGTGAACAGTACCACCATAGATTGGATGTTTCCATGGCCAGACCAGGCGCTGATCGCAGTAGCCAATGTTACCTTAAGAGACGTGAGCGCGAGTGCACTAGGCTTTCTACCATATGCAACGTTACTATGCATAACGTACTATATGTATGTGTATCATTTTAGAATCCAAATCTGCCGCAAGATTACAGAGAGGTCGTAGTCTTGCACATGGTACACGTTCACAAGTCCGTGGCTCAATATACCGTGGAATTTCTAGCAAAATTGAGACGAAAAAATTATGTCACGCCAAAAGATTATCTTGATTTTATAAGCACATTCTTACGTCTATTGATAGAAAAAAGAGATTATATTCACGTACAATGCGATCGTCTGTCCGAAGGTTTCTCGACATATTTACGATATATTTTCTTGCAAAAAGTTATCAAACAATACAATTGTAATTTAATCGTGCAGGTTTACGAAAGATAGAAGAAGCGTCGGCTACTTTAGCCGAGTTGAATGATACCCTTGCTGTGCAAAGAATTAAAGTAGCCGAACAAACGAAAAATTGTGAAGGATTGTTGGCTTCGATCGGTGAAAGTACAGATATTGCAATGGAGACGAAGGAACAAAGTGTGGGTAAGCAAAAGGAGATTGAAGAAAAAAGAAAACTCATTGCCAAAGAAGAATCCGAAGCTAAAGCGGCTCTCGCGGATGCTCAGCCTGCTTTAGATGCTGCAAGATTAGCTCTTGGAGAGCTAGAGAAGTCGGATATAACGGAAATAAGGTTACTCTTGCGTTTGAAGACTATCGCCACTGTTATTTAATATTCTAACCACTTTCTTAAATTATACAAACTACACGCCTATTTAGATCATTCGCCACACCTCCGAAACCGGTGCAAATTGTCTCCGAATGCGTTGCTATATTACGAGGTATAAAGGACGTATCTTGGAAAGGCGCGAAAGGTATGATGAGCGATCCAAGTTTTTTAAGATCGCTGCAAGAACTGAACTGCGAGGAAATTACAACGAGACAACAACAAGCCGTCAAAGCGCACTTGCGAAAATCTACGAAAATGGATCAAATGGAGTCGATTAGTAAAGCTGGATATGGTCTTTATAAATTTGTATTAGCCGTGTTAGATTATTGTGCCGTTTACAGAGAGGTATGGTAGTACACTTTGGATGACAATAATGAGACGATAAAATTAATATTTACACATCAGACTTTAATATTTGTGCCCTTCGTGCCTTATAGGTTAGGCCCAAGATGGAAAGGGTCCGAATGTTAGAACTCGAATCTGAGAGAGCGCAAAAAGCTTTGGAGAAAGAAGAACGTGAACTAAAACGAATTGAAACGATGATAGAGGATCTAAATTCTAAATACGAAGATGCAATGTTGGAGAGACAAAAACTTCAAGAGGAAACAAATCTTTTACAACGAAGGCTGATCGCCGCCGATAAATTAATCAGCGGTCTTTCCTCGGAAAATGCTCGTTGGCAGAAGGAACTTGAAGGCTTGCACGAGGAGGAAGAAAAGATAATTGGGAATTGTCTCCTATCTTCAGGATTCCTTGCTTACTGTGGTCCATTCTCATACGAATTCAGGAACGAAATGATTTACGATAACTGGACGAAAAGTGTCATAGAAAAAAAGATACCTCTTTCACAACCGTTTAAGATAGAGGCACAACTTAGCGACGACTTGGAAATTAGCGAGTACGTTGGAAATTGGCTTTTTTTAATTTCACGTATTATAACTATAGATTCGCGATTAGAAACAGTAGTAATCAAATTTTTTTCATGGAGTCAGTTTACAATTAGAAGTGATGATTATTTGATTGATTATGCTTTTAATTTTTAAGATGGACCTCGGAAGGGCTACCGCCAGACGAGCTGTCCGTACAAAATGGTATCCTTACGATGAAAGCCTCGAAATTCCCATTATGCATCGATCCTCAGCAACAAGCATTGGAGTGGATTAAGAAAAAAGAGCGAAAGAAAAACATGAAGATTGTTTCATTTACCGATTCAGATTTTTTGAAACAAGTAGAACTAGCGATAAAATACGGCCTGCCAATATTATTTCAAGATGTCGACGAAGTTGATCCTGTTCTGGATAATGTCCTATCTAAAAACGTTCAATGTACGAACGTATGTATATATGTATGTTGACTATTACCAACACAGTCTACTATATGTTACAGATGTGGCAGGACGAAATTTCGTCATGTTAGGTTCCAAAGAAGTGGATTACGATCCTCGATTTCGTATTTACTTGACGACTAAAATGTCAAATCCTGTCTTCAATCCTGCCGTATATGCGAAAGCTGTTGTCATAAATTATATGGTGACCACGACCGTGAGTATAGCGTAACATTGATGGATTAAATATTAACGGAAAATGAGACTTTACTAATAAAATCCATTTTGTGAAAATAGGGCTTAGAAGATCAACTTTTATCGGTAGTGGTAAGAACCGAACGACCTGATATCGAAGAGCAACGCGAGAGACTTATAACTGAGATCGGTGAAAATAAAAATTTACTTAAACAATTGGAGGATAGCCTCCTGCGAGAAATTGCTATGAACCAAGGCAATATGCTGGATAACGACGACTTGATCGAGACTTTGGAAAATACTAAATCCAGTGCTAGCGAAGTGACTACGAAACTTTTTCTCGGAGAAGTTACGGCAGCGGATGTGAACAAATTGCGGGATGGTTATCGACCGGTAGCAAAAAGAGGAGCTATTTTATTCTTTGTTTTAGCCGAAATGCCAACAGTGAATACGATGTATCAATATTCCCTGAACAGCTACATCGAAGTTTTTATATACTCATTAAAAAAAGCTATGCCAGATCCAACTTTGGTCAGACGTCTCCAGAATATTGTTCCAATATTGACAAAAAATGTTTATGAATATGGATGCACTGGAATATTTGAAAAGCACAAACTTCTTTATTCCTTCCAAATTTGCGTACGATTAGAAGAGAGCATCGATAATGTAACACCACAGCAATTGGATTTCTTTATCAAAGGATGCATCGCTACCAAAGGATCAGGCAGAGTCAATCCTACTAAATGGCTATCCTCCAGTAGGTGGGAGGATTTATTGAAATTAGCAAAGGACTTTCCTGAATCCTTCGGCGATCTGCCTGACGATGTTACCGATAATCCTAACAATTGGAAAAATGTAATCCTCTCTCTTTCTCTCTCTCTCTCTCTCTCTCTCTCTCTCTCTCTCTCTCTCTCTCTCTCTCTTTTTCTTTTACTTTTACATTTATCTTTTCTTCACCGTACATTTCAGTGGTTTGACATGGACGATCCTGAATCGCAAGAATTTCCTTCCGATTATTCTACCACGTTAAAGCCATTTGAAAAACTAATGCTAATACGATGTTTTCGCGTGGATCGAGTCTATCGAGCTGTCATTAATTATATAACTGAAATTATGGGCGAGGAGTACGTTACACCACCTCACGTTAGCTTGGATCTAATTTTTGAACGATCCACCGCTATGATGCCGGTAGTTTTTATTTTAAGTCCTGGCTCAGATCCTACTTCTCAGCTAATGAAACTGGCAGAACGGTATGGCTCCGGTGGTGGAAAATTCAGATATTTGTCGCTTGGTCAAAATCAAGAAAAGGTAACTTTCGTTTATTATGACGAATACATTATATTAATCGGATTAAACGATAGCAACAACTTATCACAATTTTTTATTATCCTCTGTCACTTATATAGAATGCAATAGAATCATTAGGCACGGCTATATCCAGAGGGCAATGGTTAATGTTACAAAATTGTCATTTGTTACTACCTTTCGTCAAAGAATTGGAAACCCGGTTGGATCATATAGAGAAACCTCATCCTGATTTTCGTCTGTGGCTTACTACCGACCCGACTCCCAATTTTCCAATCGGGATTTTGCAACGATCCTTAAAAGGTTCGACTCTCTGATTATTAATTACATGTATCATGAACACGCGGTAAGGTGCGATAACTCGTTTCATTATGTTTTTGCTCTTTCCAGTTGTTACAGAACCACCAAATGGTTTGAAACTTAATTTACAAAACACTTATTTAAAAATGCGGCCACGGACTCTAGAGAACTGTGCTCATCCTGCTTATAAAGATCTCATCTATGTGCTTGCTTTTTATCACGCAGTTATACAGGCAAGATGAGTATTACTTAAATAAATTTTATTAAATAATTAACGTATTTCTTCATCTCGTGCAGGAAAGAAGAAGATATGGAAAAATTGGATGGAATATAAATTACGATTTTAACGAATCAGACTTTAACGTATGCACCTCTATATTGGACACTTACTTGACCAAAGCCTTAAATGCTAACGAGTCGAGAATACCATGGAATAGTTTAAAATATTTAATAGGAGAAGTAAGTAATACTTAAAGAATTAAGATCATCGCTTCGTTAGATGTTACAACGCAGCAGAATTGTAGATATTGAATTATTTAAACCTTAGGTAATGTACGGTGGAAGAGTGATCGACAGTTACGATCGTCGAGTGTCGGAAACTTACATGGACGAATTCTTTGGCGATTTCCTATTTGACGCCTTTCAACCTTTTCATTTCTATCACGATGAATATGTGGATTACGTTGTACCGCCAAACAGTGAGCACGAAGCATATTTGGCTTTCATCGAAGAACTCCCATTAGCGAATACCCCAGCAGTTTTTGGTCTGCACCCTAACGCTGAAATTGGTTACTTCACGCAAGCTACCAGAGAAATGTGGGCTAACTTAATAGAACTTCAACCGCAAGCAGGTAAAAAATATAAGAATTTTACTTCGCTTGGAGAAACGCGGTCAAAGTTATATCTTTAAACAATTTTAATAATTAAATACGACCGCTATAAATTTTTATCGAGTCAAATATTCTTATTGCAGCTACGAGTGCCACGGGAATTAGTAAAGAAGAATTTATAGACAACATTGCGAAAGACATTCTTGAAAGAGTACCTCTTGAATTTGATTTAAATAAAGTAAAAAGAAACTTTGGAGTGGGTGTTACGCCGTCAGCGGTGGTACTCTTCCAAGAGTTAGAAAGGGTCAACGGATTAATTAATATAGTTTTAAAAACTCTTTCTCAATTAAGGAAGGTAACAATATAAATATGTATAATATGTATATTCGATATAAGTCTTGTTAATAAACTCTAAAATTTAATACGATCGCTTTAGGCTATTGCAGGGGAAATAGGAATGGACGCTATTCTCGATAATGTTTCCATTGCGCTCTATAATGGTGTTTTACCTAAAGAATGGCTCAGACTAGCACCGGATACGAAAAAAAATCTTGCCAGTTGGATAGACCACTTTCAGAAAAGATTAGTGCAATATACAGACTGGGTTTGTTAACATAAACTATACACGCGCGCGCACGCGAACGCATATTATATATATTCTTATAAATTAAAAATATCTATATTTCAGTCTAGTGCTACTGAACCAATAGTCATGTGGCTATCTGGCCTGCACGTACCAGAAACGTATCTGGCAGCCCTTGTACAAATGACATGTCGCAGGAATAACTGGCCGTTAGACCATTCGCTTATTTATACGACTGTAACGAAATTTACTAAAGTCGATGATATAGAAGAAAGACCCGAGCAGGTAGATATACGTAAATTAATGATCGATCGATTAATATATCGATACATTATACAAATGTATAAGATAAATTTTTAATTTTCATAACAAAGGGTTGCTACGTGCATGGATTGCATTTGGAAGGAGCCCGATGGGACATGGAAGAAAATTGTCTTAAAAGATCCTATCCAAAAATTCTCACAGAAGAATTGCCAATTTTACTAGTAATACCAATCCAAGCTCATAGATTAAAACTTCAAGTATGTTTACAATATACATAGATGAAACTAAAGATTCATAATGTGTAATACAATTCCTATGTATCTCTGATTTCTTTCATGAATTTTTATAGAATACGGTCAAAACACCAGTATATATGACATCAAATAGACGCAATGCTATGGGTAAAGGTTTGGTATTTGAAGCTAATCTCTCAACAGAGGAACATAGTTCACATTGGATTTTACAAGGTGTGTGCCTCATATTAAACACAGACTGAAATGATACTTGTAATGATAAATTAGAAAAATAATCGGGCAATGGATGGTCATACGAATGGACCTTACTCCTTCTCGCAAGGAAACTTAATCTATAATTTGTAAAATGATGTTACATTGAACCACATTATATTGGTGACTATTCTAACATATGTATGTAGTTATATTAAATGGAAGAATAAAAAAACTTTATACATTACTTCAATCAAAATGTCAAGTGACTTTTATTTGTGGTAAACAAAGATTGTAAAAGGAACTATCAACAAAATCTTTTATATTTTGCCATTTTACCCAGTGATCGTTCTTTAAAATTTCAGGAGTCATAGCTTTACCTATAAAGTGTGGATCGACGATTAACAAATCTGTTTCTTTTGATCCAATATTTAGACCCACGATACATTTACTGGAACAATCTTTATCTCCTCCCATCATGATAGGACTACCAAATTCTTCAAAATGCCTTTTAATAATTTCTATGTATTTTATTAACTCTTTACCACTTGTAACATGGACAATTTTACAAGGTACATCATAAAAATAGTCCAAAATAAGGCATACCTAAGAATCCAATATGCGATAAAGCACCCTTACTGTAAGAAACTTTAAATTTTTTATAAAAATTTGATCTACTAAGAAAGGCTTACTTCAAAACTTCCTATCCAGTCCCTAGATCCGACAAATGACTCTTCTTTATCTTCCATAGCAACAAGTGCTTCCTGTATAACTCGTAAAGTGGGAACACGCTTCGTTAAATTCTTATTTATTATGATCCATGAACAAATTGTTTGCAATGTTCTATACCCACAGCCCCATCCCTAAGCAGAAAATTCTTCTACTGTGTACATTTTTCTTATACTATACTTTATGATTATTACTTTCTAATATTGTATAAAAATATATTAAAATTGTCTACCCTATCATTGAAACCATCGCAACCGTAGTGCCAATATTCATAATTTCCTCTTATAGTCACGGTCTCGCCGGTGTCGCAGGTAGGAAGACTTTCATGAACATTTCGTAACAAACTGTTGGTATAATCGACTACCATTTTTTCACTACCGTCTACTTGATGACAGTACCTCCTACACGTGTGTATACGTGTGTGCATACAATTGCTTAAACATAACTTTCAAAATATACCACGGAGTGGCGCTACGATTACTACGAACTTCAGTTCGATAGTGGTTCTGCTATTACTCGATTGGAACGGTATCGATATTTGAAGGTTATACTTTGATCGCTTACCGTACAGGGAACGTGTAAAGATGTTAGCTAATATAATGAAAAGGATCGCCAGTAAGTAATTAAACATTCTGGTTTATTAAAAAAATTTTACATTGCAACCGTTGACATTGTCTTCTTTTCGAAAACAAGAAAATTACGTAATACAGTGCGAACTATCGTTTGTTTTAGCACCAGAATTGAGAAGATGGACATACAATATATCAGGTTTTAATCAATACGGTAAGGAAGATTAATTAATTATCCTCTATTGTAAATGATACTATTGTGATTATATTTCTATAATTATGTTTCTTGGTAATTAAGCGAAGATTTCGAAAGTCACGTCTGGGATTACTTAACTTCTTTGAATGACATTACGATCGCGTACATCTCGTGATTTATAGAGACGTTGAAACAATATTTGAAAAATCGTAGGCTTAATGCGCGACGATCTACTTACGGAAACTAATCCAGATGTGGTGGAAGCCCTAAGACGAATTCCGGACAATGTAAGGGACGAACGTAACTTTCGCTTGATAAGAGCTATGCAATTGGATGCAGCAAAAAAAGTTTTACCCAAAGAACAGTGGACTAAATATGAAGAGGTAAATGACTACTTTTGAACATTATTTAAAAGCGATTAAAAATAATTTGCATGAAACATTTATCGCATCTACTTATTACATCTATACGACATACATGTACTGTGTGTAATTAAGTCCTTATTGTGAAATTTGTATTAACGCATTTGAAAATACTTTTCTGTTATCGCTTTAATTCTTTGTTATACTTATAGGATGTACTATACCTTAGCCCAGTAGTAGCAGAGGTTGTTAAAGAGCGAGAAGAAAAGGAACTGTGGAATTTAGAATAGAATCTTAGAATAAAGAATTTATAGAGCTTA
Source organism: Odynerus spinipes (assembly GCA_032403825.1). Classification (NCBI taxonomy): domain Eukaryota; kingdom Metazoa; phylum Arthropoda; class Insecta; order Hymenoptera; family Vespidae; genus Odynerus; species Odynerus spinipes. The sequence goes on along the minus strand of JAIFRP010000006.1, from coordinate 5,257,644 downwards.
TGAAATGAGCATCGATTATTACATGTATATATGATCCATTGATATTAAATAAAGTAGTATCTATATTACTTATCAATTAATTTATTACAATGGAAATGTCTCATCGATTATGATCTATGTATAAACAGAAATAATACGTGTTGAGACAGACACTTCGTTTTGTTTCTATACTCTCTACATAAACGTCCAAATAAAAAAGTAAACACCTTATGTCAAAAGAGAACAAATTTGAAAAGATATACAGTACTTTGACGCGCGCTATAAGTATTCATACAACATCGCGCGCGTAGTTAACAGATTGAAATTTGAAATAGTGTCATTCGGTCGTTTGAAAAGTTTAAATTGATAAAGGTCTCCGGTATACTAAACGAGATACGGCATACGCGATTAACGGCAATTATGCTCGTACCTGCACTTAACGTATTTAACATCCTTTATGCAACCTTAAACGAGCCATTTCCCTATGCGCATAGATCCGACGAAACTCGGTGTTTCTAAGACTCGCGGTAAAATTGGAAAAATAGTGTGGCAAAGGAAATCGAAATTTGTAAAAAGGGGTATTGAAAGAAATCGGAAAAATCATCGAAGGAAAGTCTACGAGAATTGATCAATCGAGAACGCCTACCGAGGAATTTCGCGGGTAAATAGTGGATCAATATCTTACCCCCTCAGTCCCCGCCCTCCGCCGAGGGGGATGCGAACCTCCGGTTCGTGTCCGAAGATTTACACGTTGAGTGACGAATTCAGCGAACACTATTCTTCCCATTATTCGAAGCGTTTCCATCCAATATACGAATATTCTCACATACTTGTTATACTCGTATATTCAACGGGCATTTCATTTAACAACGACCACTGATGATCGCATCAAATTCTATCGCTCTACGAAAAGTGCCAACTTCTAAAAGGTACGAGAGGTATCCACGTTCGAAGGTCAATAGGAAATGTGATGACAATAAAAAAAAGATCTCTCAGAGTAGGCAAATTTAGGACAGAATCGAAATCTTTGCCGTCATCGAACTTCTCTTCTCATTATTAACCGAATCAAGTTTTTATGGCATCAGCCCAACGTTCCTTCTCGAAACAAGATTGCTTTCCCCTTTCGAGTAAAATACTTTTTACCCTTACTCGATTTTTTGATACTTCAATCGAAAACGCGAAAGCTGATCGAAAGGTAGGATAATAAATGAGTGAAAGTGAAAAGTGAAGAGTTAAAAGTGGAAGATGGAAAGTGCGAAAAGGGACGTTCCATGTGCGATCTACGCGCTACCGCTCTAACGGTTTTTGCAAACTTACAAATTTCCCTGGTAGAATATTTCTCTAAGATTAATTAATATGTATTGCGAATTAAAAAATTAATATAGAAGGAAAACGTTAGTGTCGTAACGGTGTAACGTATTTAGAAATAAATTTTCATCTTCCTTTCTTATTTGGCATTTATTACATAATTCTTATATATGTATATGCTTTTTTGTAGATGTGGTCACTGCAAAAATCGGCCTGTTCTTTTGAAAGGAAGATGCTGACAAAGGATGATTCTAAAACCGAACACTATAATTGTGATCCGAGTAAAACCAGCAGACATATAAGGGTTATTGAACATCAATAAATTTTTTGCCCACACAGTTACAGACTAACGAGCAATAAAGTCATGCCGTTAGATGAGGCAGGTGCTATACCGAAATACTACCTCTGTTACATGTACAAAGACACGAATACAGAATTGATTGTGCTAGAGACAAAATAAATAATATAAATATGCACTCGAGTGTATACACAAAGATATATATTCTGATGACTAATATTTACAAGTACTAATATATATACATATATATATATATATATATATATATGTATGATATGTGTGTATATATGTATGTATGGATGTATGTATGTATATAATATTACAAACAGTTTGAACTATTATCAAAGAGCTTTTCTTGATGAATAATATCAATTTGTTTGATATCAATTGTTATGCAAATATTAAGAAATGCAAGTCGATCGCGCCTATTAATTTTAAGATAGACATATAACGCCAAGAAAAAAAATACTCATCGCACTGTCAAAGCTCAAATAGCACTGTGTATTAAAAGCATAAATATGAGCATACCGTATGATGAAAGTCTTATTTGGATAGTGGTAGTCGGATTCATAGTAGCATTTGTCCTAGCTTTTGGTATAGGAGCCAATGACGTTGCAAATAGCTTTGGAACAAGCGTCGGTGCCGGGGTCCTTACAATTTTTCAAGCTTGCATCTTGGCAACTTTCTTTGAAATTGCTGGTGCTGTACTGATAGGATATAAGGTATACTTTACTAAATGGACATAAATTCTGCACGAGACATGTTAAAGATTTCTATTTAACCAATTTGCTTTTTCTCTTCTAAGGTTTCCGATACAATGCGTAAAGGTATATTAGATGTCACATTATACGAAGGCCATGAAAAAGAATTAATGGTAGGAGCACTTTCTAGTTTAGCTGGATCTGGAATCTGGTTATTGCTCGCAACGGCATTACGACTTCCAATATCTGGTACACATTCCATTGTTGGAGCTACCGTAGGATTTTCTCTTGTCTGCAGAGGAACTGCTGGGGTCTGTAATGTTATTCTTTTGCTTCCAATTAATTAATTAAAAATAAGTACTAATTATAACAAAATTTACAGGTAAAATGGTTGGCACTTGTGAACATAGCAGCATCCTGGTTCGCGAGTCCAGTACTCAGTGGACTTGTATCCGTTTCTATCTTTTGCCTCATAAGAAAATTTGTACTACGATCCAGCGAACCTTTCGAACAAGGACTTCACATACTCCCTTTAACGTACGGCCTCACTGTTGCCGTCAATGTAATGTCGGTCGCACACGATGGACCTAAATGTACGTGACATTTTTTTTGCGTATATCTGCATGACTACTAGATAATAAAAGAAACAGTAACATTTTTTTCTTTGCACGCAGTATTAATGCTGGACAGGATGCCATGGTGGGGCAGCTTGATAGCTGCTTTGACCTTAGGATTATTTTCAGGTATTATCGTTCATTTCTTTGTTGTACCATGGCAAAAGAAAAGGATATTATTAACTGCTCCCAGTGGTGGAAAAAAGGCAGACTTCTGTACGTGCGACAAAAAAGAAACCACAGCTATGTCTATTATCTCTGAAAATCCATGTAGTAGTAATAGCGATTCGAAAGATGTTACTGTACCAAAGTTACGTGGTAATAGCAGCGCTAGTCCACTTTTAATAGTAGGTGGTTCCAATGTGGAAGAAGGTCAAACGGAAAACGATAAAAAAGATGAAGAACAACCGGAGGTGTCAAAATTATTTTCTTTTCTACAAGTATTGACGGCTGGTTTTGGTAGTTTCGCTCATGGTGGTAACGACGTTAGCAATGCTATCGGACCTCTCATAGCTCTTTGGGCAGTTTACGCAGAGGGCTCGGCAAGACAAGAAGCCGAAACGCCTATATTAATACTACTCTACGGTGGACTAGGTATCTCGGCTGGTTTATGGATATGGGGTCGTAGGGTCATTCGTACGTTAGGGCAGGATTTAGCGCGTATCACACCTACTACCGGCTTCACCATAGAGGTAAAAAATCGAAGCGTGATTAGATCGTACGCGTCATGCCGTATATAAACACGTTGAATATTTTATAGGTAGGAGCTGCAGTGACAGTTCTGTTGGCAAGTAAGGCTGGTTTACCTGTGTCAACGACTCATTGCAAGGTAGGATCGGTGGTATGCGTTGGATGGGCGTCGCGCGGTGGTGAGGGTGTCTCATGGAAACTGTTCAGAAATATTGCATTTGCATGGTTGATAACTGTACCAGTGGCTGGCTGCCTGTCCGCGGGCTGTATGGCTATTTTTAAAGCAGTTCTCACTTTGTGATTTTATTCTTTGAATAAGCTCCGGCGATTTAGGGAAGCCATCCGGTACTAAACCTTGCTGTGAATAAATCATGCAGAAATAAATAATTGAACACCATTTTCTCGATTTTTCTTCTTCTAAAATATTCATTACCTATATAAGAAAATATATAAAATTATTGTTTATACAAACTAGGCTATAAGGACTGCGAGAATTGGAGATACGTATTATCGTTGGCTCGATAGAAGATTGCTACACGTTGCTATAGCAACAAATTTAAACATCCCATCAGAGTGAATGTCCGGCATGAAGAAGAAGTAGTTAGTAGTACATACCAATCGTCGTGTATCTTTTTGTGTTGTACAACAATATACATTCTTAATTTTTGATATGGAAGGTTTACCACTTATACCCGGTTATACATTTCGTGATCCAAGTGTAAGTTTAAACAAAAATATTCCTTTCTCTAAATGAGAGTGCACTTGTTATCATAATATTGATAAAGGGAAAGAAAAAGAGAAAAGTCAAAAAACGTATTCAATATTTTTCAAGCTTCAAGATTACAGGCTCGGGCACAGATTTGACTTTTTAAATGGCTATAGAGTATTACACGATAGCAAATTTGGTGTTGGAGGAAGACCCATCGATGCTGCATCCCTTGCATATTTAGAAGACCAGGATCCTATAGAGTAGGTCACAAAATCATTAGGATATCGAAAGGTTTACCTATTTTGCATTTAGTCGTTAAAAAAAAATAAAAATAAACAAATCATTCGTATGTCGAATTTAGATATGATCCATCGTTGACGTATGGTCGTGTACGTGAGTACGGATATCAACAGTTCATACCACATTACGCGCTATTCGCACAAAAGTGTCTTCGTTTCAAGGCTTTCTTTCGCCAAGGAGTCTTCAATTCACCAAATGAACATTTCCGTATACGCCACGTATACATTACCTACTTCTTAGAAGATGATACATTGTGCATATCGGAGCCTTCTACAGAAAATGCTGGCTTCCCACAAGGTAAAATGGTAAGGCGCGGTAGAGTTCCAAAAACTGCTGATGGAGACTGTTTCCATTGGAAGGATCTTAATGTTGGTAAAGAGATATGTAAGTGTAAAGAATTATATATAATATATAAATGCATAGGTGCATACCAATGTTACCAATTTAGTGTTACGTTAACATTCTCTGCTTTAGCATGTAGTATATGGTATGTACTTGTACAATTACTTACAGGCGTCTACGGAGTAGTCTACCGTATTATCGATTGTGATCTATTTACGAGAGAATTTTTGAATAGCCAGGGCATCGATGTCGGGGATAAAGAAGATCCACCCATAGATCCATACACGTACGATCGCGAAGCTAAATCGAAAATAATAAATTGCGTTACTCGAACGACCGATGATACCAGACGACGATTCTTAGAATACGATAGAATGGTTTTAACGTTTAACGCCAAATGGAACGACGATCTTTATCAAATTATGTATTTCCTGATGGACGATACTATAGCAATACGCGAGCAACATAAACCAAACAGCGGCAAGGATCCCGTAGTGATGCTTTTAAGAAGAATGAAAGTACCAAAAAAATGGAAAAGCCTTCCATCTTCTTATCCAGGAATATATATGGAATATGGAGATCCCGAGATAACGGAGTATTATACTCCAAAAGATTTTCGAGTAAGTGTTATTTTTCGTTACCCTATCCTTTTCGATATTAAAAATTACAATCGATATATTTGTCTCTTGTATAGATAGGCGATACTGCATTCATACTTGGGAGACGATTTTACTTATACGATTGCGATCCTTTTACAAGAAAATATTATTCCCAAATGTTGGGAATCACTCAACCAGAAAGTATACTACTTCCTGAAGATCAGAAAAAGCCACCGCCCGAACGTAAACTACCTCCGCATATAAAGTTTGGAACTCCGGAAGATACATACGCTACGTGTCTATCTTTTAGACCTAAACCACCAAAGAAAGACGTTATACGTCAGCTCTCTAACTTCCCAAATAAATTACGGTACACCATGCAAATGGATAGCGTACATCCCGAGGATCAAGATCGTGATTTCATTTTGGAATACGATCTTGGCGAGGGTACGGTATTGATACAAGAACTTGAAAAACGTAATTCTGGTCGTCGTGAGGGATGCTTTTTAAGGTCAACGCTAATTCCAAAACCTGGTACCGACAGAGATAATCCGTTATATTATACGCCGCAGGACTTTTTCATCGGAGCCATAATTAATGTTTTTAATCATTACTTTATTATAAATGGCGCTGATCTCTTTGTATATCGTTACATCGAGGCAAATCCCGAAAAGTTTTGTCAACAGTTGCGAGATAACATGCGCAATTATTTTGCACAACAAGGACTGCTTCAAGATGATATAACGATAGAAGCAAAGAAAATAGAACAGGCGCGACACGATGCAGATATCTTTGGTAAGAAACTCGATAAGGAGTAAGATTTTCAGAAATTCTCAAATCTGCAATGTCGATATAGAAGAAGAAATAAAAGACATAATTTAAAGAAACATAGACGATCTTCTTCCAACGCTATACGTCGATGAGTGGTACCTTACAATTAGAATATAAGAAAACCTCTGTTAAATGATGCTAAACAAGAATCAAGACAGGCGCGTTTAAAATTAATGTTGTTCTTGTTTTTTAAAACCCTTTCATCGGAATTTTTAATTCGCAATTTCACAATCTTCTAAATATATCGTAACGCATATTCTGAAAATACATAAAAAAAAAGAGAAAACTAAAGGAATATTTCTTTGACATTGGCAAGTAGATCCAACTCAAGATCAATATTACTGATGCTGTATTTATATATTGCAGAAGGTAAATAATAATTGTCAATTATCGCAAATGTATTATCACCTTTGCACAAACTATGAATTATAAAAGGCTGTTTAGTCTATACAAATGTTATTGTTTGATAAAGGGAAATAGCTTACAACGATGTAATATAAGTGTAGGTGTAAATAAACTGAAGCAGAAATCTAGTGATACTATTTTAGACAATTTTTGGATATTAATGAAAATTTAATTAACCAATAACCCACAAGTAAAGCTAGCAAAACAAACGGGAAAATCCTTTTTCTTTTTTTTTTTTTTTTAATATATTTTTACACTGTAAATTTGTATATAGTTGCCTAAAATATTGACGTACTACTTGCGTTTTTAGACTGTAAAATTGATAGATAATATAGATTACTGTTTTCTAAAATACGCAGCACTTTCTTTAAAAGCATTGTTTTCGGACAAAGATGATCTAGACATAATAATCTAAGCCTAATAGAAAAATGCAAAATAAATCTGTTTCTTTGTAGAAATAACTCTAATTTGTAAGGTGTTTTCCATCCATCGTAGAGATTATACTATACCACAAGAGAAATTATTATAACAGATGTAACAATAAGAATCTTGCCTCATGAAATACACGTCACATTGTACAATAATAATCATCAATATTATCGTTTAAGTTACAACAAAGTAACTGTAATATTATTATCATTATTATTATTGTTGTTATTATTATTATAATAATAATTATTATTATTCTTTTCTCATATAATATCTCAAACCATTTTTGTAGTCCATGGTTAATATAGTAATAGATGAATCAAAACAATCAGTTGATAATAACTATAGCTATCATCCAATGATCAAGCATAATGATTATAAACAGAACATCGAATAAGCTCCTGCATCTCTTTAACAAAGAAAGGAAAGCCCTCTCAGCTGCAGGCACCAGATTATATGTCCATCGACGTTTAGAACATTGATTAATTTAAATGACACTCGATACGATATTGTTCTCGCGTAGATTTTTTTACATTTTCAACAAAAGTTTAAGCATTTTACAAGGATTAGTCCATGTATTACAGTTTTTTCTTTTCCTTCTGTTCCGTATCATTTTTTTCTTTCATTTTTAATTTGTACGTTTAAGAAACACCTTTCGACGAATAACACGCAACACCACACTAGATACTTATTACTGTCATCAAGTTTACCCGATATCCCTTGAGACTGAATTATGTTCTTCTTTGTAATATTTATTATTTCATAATATTTATGATATTAACGCGACGCTAATTATCATATGTATCGTTAATTATTTAACAAAAGGAAGTGGCCTCAAGTGGAGAGTTCCATGGGGGGAAGGCAAGGCCCGTTTCAAATCCAGGAAAGCGAAGGTATGGAGTAAAGTGATAATTAGTCGCAATGTTCTTCCTTTCCATTCATTTAGCTTGTCAGTAATAGTAGATTGTGGCTGTATTCATTGCTACTGACGAGGACCCCCTCTGCCTCTACCACGACCACCATCTCGATCCTAAAAATATGAAAGAGAAAAAATTAGAGTGCTGTATATGATTTTTTTTAGATATATCAAGTACAAATTTTCATAGAACGATGCTTACCTTGCGTTGATGTTGATGAAGATGATGTTGAGGATGTTGGTGATGATCTCGCGATAACTCTCCTGGGTGTCCTCTATTTCTGTGATTGGAAGAATGATGATGATGTATGGAATTCATAGGTGCTTTACGTTGATCCTCTTCAGCTTGTCTTCTTTCGTAATGTCCAAAATCATCGAAAATACTAGTAGAATGACGATAAGTATGCAATATACGCAGAACTGTTACACCTTTTGCATGAGGAACTTCTTGGGCATCCCTCGAATTGGTTACCGGTTTATATTCGTTATTCTCTAATTTAATATGTCGCAATTCCCCATTAGGGACATCTTTCACATAAATCCAACGAACTCTAAATTGTCCCTTCCATTTATCTTGAGACCAAACAGAGCTGTTGCTCTGATAATCAACAGGAGAAACCATTTGGGCCATTCCACAGAAGTGACCAGATCCATTAACGGAAAAGAAAAGATACAAAGGTGCACCCTCGCGGCTAGCTTCTCTATATGCCTGATCCAGTCTCTTATTTCCATGCTCCGTACTGCACCAAATTTCATATTTAATGGATCTATGAATATCATCCTCTGAATATGATTTAATTACAAAAAACCTAGCTCCTGGTGCAGTCTGATCAAATTCTACTGGATTGTAATCATTTTTCACTTTGAGTTCGTCCAAAACAGGATGAGATTGTGTCTGTACAAGTTGCTGTTGTTGTTGCTGCTGCTGCTGCTGCTGCTGCTGCTNGCTGCTGCTGCTGCTGCTGCTGCTGCTGCTGCTGTTGGGATTGATGCTGCTGGTTCTGCTGATGTTGTGGCTGGGTTGGCATATGAATCTGTGGTTGAGGAAGCGGCGGAGGAGTCGTCGGTTGCCTATTCCAGCATGGTGGAGGAGGTGGTCTCTGCCTTTGAACAGGTGGAGGTGGTGGTGGAACTGGAGGTTGTACTTGTGGAGGCGGTGGTGCAGTAGGAGGCGGAGGAACCGATGATTTTCCTTCACCCCATGTTCCTATATCCATATTATGTTTCCCGGGTACAATAGGCGGCGGTGGCATTCCTGCTTTCTTTTTCATTCCTTGTGACGATGAAAGCGGAGGAACTGGCTTGGCAGGTTGACTCGCAACACTTGCCCATGTTACTTTTCTTGGTTCCTTTGCTTCTGGTTTTATTTGCTGATTAGACGAACTCTGTTGATCTTGTCTTGGAACCTCTCCACTTCCAATCGATAAGCTTTGTACACTTTGTTCGATAGTCTTAATTGTGGCGCTACTTGGTGTGGGATAACTCTCATTTCCCCGTGGTGCTTGATAGTAATCTTCATAACGAGTTTTTCTAGGTGTGCTCCAAGCACTAAAATCACCATTTCCATGGAAATAATTGAAGGCAGGCTGACCAAATGTACTAAAACCACCACCAGCACTCGCAGAGAACATTCCGTCCATACCGTACGCATCGTGACTTATTTGACCTCCATACCCTGAGAGAAATGCAACTGGATCTGTTCCATTCGACCAGGTTCCATCTCCAGCGCCGAATGCTTGGTAAGGAAAAGATGTGCCTGCATAGTATTGACTATAAGGATCACCGGTACTAATTGGATAACTTGAATGATGTTGTGTATTGTTGCTTCCTCTCCACGAATCAAATCCAGTATCTTCTCCAGCAGCATGTTCTGATTGTTGTTGCTGTTGCTGGTGTTCTTTGGGACCATTGCTTACTACAGAACATAACGTCATATTTGGTTAACTTAATAATTACGCACGATTTTTAAAACATCTAAATAATCAACATCGAAATATATGTACTTGCCTATAGTTTACATGTTCCAATAAATACTATATATGTATTTTACAATTTCTTATGGTTACAATATTAAGGGTGTAATGCATAGAATATGTTAATTTATATGTTGGACCAACTATATTGCCCTAAATAAGGTAATGAATTTAAAGGATTTGACATCTTTGTATAAACAGTGATATAAAAATATGTATAATTATAATAGCTCTCTAAGCATATAGATTCATCATAAACTATAGTAAAAAAAATTACGAAATAAGAAGTTAGAGTGTCGCATTGTGATAAATTTTATATTTTATTATTATGAATAATAAAGATGTACACAAGCAATTATAATAAAACAGATAGAAACATTTATTGACAATGGAAATACCACTATTTTTGGCGAATACTGTTTAAAACATATAAATATGGAAATCTCATATACTTATAAATATAAACTTATAAAATTTATCATATACCTACATAAGCAATAAGATTAAAATTTGAAAGGTGTTTATAGATAATCTTTTTTGTTCTTCTTTTAAATACATAAATATATAAACATATATATATACACCATTAGTTGTTAACTTATCTAGTTGTTCGCTTATTATCTCTTTGACTGTTAAATTGTGAAGGAAGAAAATACAAATGACATAGATTCTTAGAATTATTTTTTATAAAATTCGTGCACTTTAAACGATAAGACTTAGTGTGTAACGCGAAAACAAAAATATAAAAGCAGAGATATGTAAAATTCGGTAGAATGTATATATAAAATATGTACATATATTGTATAAACACATACACACACCGCGTATGCGTACGCGCACGCGCGCGTTTTACACGTATATACATATATATATACGAACGTACTCGCGCGCGCACGAGTATCTCACATCAGCAAGCAAGCGCGCGCGCGCGCTCACACACGTTCACGGCTATGTGAGTTTAACATGACACACGACAACGAGGCATATACGCGCAAGAGTCAAAAACGTAAAACGTAATATGTGTAATAACAATTTTAAAGGACTTACCTTGATTGTTGGTTTGCCCTTTCATCCGCTGCATTCCGTTGCATGAAAAAATATAGAAAATTTAGAATGGCTGCTTCAGTGAAAGGAATGTGCAGAGTAGCAGTGTGGTAGCAAGTCAACACACTGACCTGATTTGAGACAGCACCTGCCAATCCAGCTGACATAACCTGTCGCACGATCCGTCTGCTCTTTACAGACGTTAAAAGAACGGCAGTGCTTTAATAGAAGAACAGTTTTCAAATGCACAGCTGAATATTACATAGGGCACCGCGAATACTTTTCCAGTATACGCGATCACTTCTCAACTGTTCCCACGTAGATTGCACGTAGATTTCGAATCTTGACAAGAGACCTGAGACCTCCGCGCACTGCCCCGCAATGTCCTGTCGCGAGAGAGTCTCAGGAAAGACTCCTTTTTTTATGCACAAGATCGGATAATTTTTCACAAAATTTTTAACTCCGACACTAACTACGTGACGTGCACTGACCTCTCGTATGTACTGACCGAATGACTAACTGTTTAAAGATAAATGTCACTGTTGCTCATCCTTTTTGAAGATTTTCCGTTTAGGGAATTTTCAAAGACGTAATCAAATTAATTGTCTTATCACCTACGATTCACCTTCCTCAACATCCTTCTTTGCAAATCGAACGTATTTTGGATCTCCGAGCGTCGCGCATGTATCGATAAGATGGTAGCCTTGAAATGTAAGTTACGAAAAACGACCGAGCGGTCGATTATATTAAATCGTTATCTTTCATAAAGGATTGGTCGTTCTTACCCGTTCGACAAATTTTTTTTCTTAATTCTTTATTTTGTTCACCCTGCCATTGGCGTATGGGATACAAAATTTCTGTATTTTTCAAAAGAATCCAAGCATCCGTATATACGGATCCAATTGTGTGGCGTATTCTCTACCTGCCTCGAGTCTCCGGGTAGAATAGTGTCATCTATGTACGTAGGTGGCACTACTGAGTTATAGGTCCTGCTAGTCATGGCGATGGTAGATACGAGCATCAGTATGGCCGCTCTATCAGAGAGAACCAATCGGTCAAAGATCGCTAGTTGACTTGGCTTTGTTAGGATAAGAGAGAAATCCAATTTATAGTTACAAAGACGTTCAAAAAGTAGTATACGTTTTTCTTCTTGAAACACTAGGCATCACGTTCATTCATTATCGAGCATTTGTAAACTCGATACTCGAGTATATATACTAGTAACGATGTCAGTATGATTTAAAGTCGTTCGGTGACAACTTGTTTGCATTGACCGTGACAGCTTGCTTCCTTTGAAATATGTCTATCGTTACGGTGGCAGGTGATTGTTTTCTAAATATCGGATGATTATCTTGATTTTTGAGTAAATGTACGTTAGATTTTTTTTTTGTAATCGTTTCTACTGTACTTTAACATGAGTGCTTGTTTTGTGTAATTTGTTTGCAATACTCTGGAGTTCCAATGGGTGGCATATTCTACGACTGAATTATTCGACAATGCTACTGTGTATATATAACGTGCTGTAAAGTGGATTTGATACAAAAATATCTCGTATCAAGCATGTATGTATTCTTATGTGCAAGTTTTATTGAATGTATTATACTAACTCCATTTAATACAACTTCTTTTTTGCTACATTGTGTTCCTAGCCATAATACAGACAACATGAACAATTCTACTTTTAGAAATAGCCAAGCTTCACCTTACAATTGCTTCTTATAGGAATAAATCAGTTGAAAATCTGTTAATGTCCAGTCATGATGTAATCAATAGTATAAACTCATCGAACTTGGGACATCAGAGTTGTGCAACAAACGTAGGAAATGGAGTTTCGTCGGAGCCACCTCAAGAAACGATAAATAGTGGAGGTGGTAGCCCTATATCTAGTCCTAATTTATCTCCTCGCCCAAGTCCTAGAGCTCACAACAGACGAGAATACGCTAGATTAAATTCTGATTCGAGTAAGGAGTCAAGTCGTGCAAATAAATCTGACGATCAATCACAGGTGATTTTATGTTTTACATAGTGTCAGAATTCCCTTAGCCACTTTCATGCCCTTGATAATTTTATGTAGTTATCGTTATTAGCAGCTGTTGTTTACTATTTAGGAAGCAATAAACAAGTCGTCCGATTCAGTCGATTATAGTAAAAATTCTATACACGAAGGAAAGAAAGAATCAAGGAGTGGAGATAGGAATAAAAAGAAATCATCTTGGTACCATGTGTTGTATCCAACATACAAATCTCGGTCAGAAGATTTTAAGCGTATATTTAAGGACGTTCCAGATGATGAAAGATTAGTTGTAGGTAGGTAATACAAATTTTTGCTATATCAATATAAGAAGAGGATACAATAAAAGCAGGTCAATAGGGTTAGCAAAAGTTCTAAAATACTTCTTAAACTTTTTATAGCCTTAAGTGTTATTCACACGAACTATGTCAATTGTAGAACCTTTATAGAAGAATCCTGAATCCACAAATCAGATTGCGATACATCTCTGTCTATCATCTTTCTCCTTAGTAAGTTATCCCCTGCCACCTCATCTGACATTGCTTTTGTTGTTCAGATATGGTATTATTTTGTTCTGTTTTAAGAGAAATCGATGTTAACAACATCTTTTTTCCTCTACTTCTTCTTTTTTCTTCCTTTTTTTATTTTTCATTGAAATTATATATCATACAAATGTGCATCTAATTAATATCTTTTAGTACACAATTTTGAGAAATATTAACTTTCTAAAAGTTCATAAGAATAACCAATACTTCATATCTGTAGTTTGGCTGGGGGATTCATGCTGTAAAATCATATTTGCTAACGAATGATGTTAAGCAAACATCAGTACTTACACGTATGTGTGCATTGCTTATTGACATAATTGTGCCAGAAAAAAGAAGTTTTCAATATATTACAGTTCACAAGTATTTATTATTAGTATTAATAATATTGCATGAAGCCCCAATGTTTGGTCAATTATAATATCTTCTTTTCTTTACCATAGTGATTATCTTATCTTTAAAATGAAATTGATTAGTTATCATTGATAAATGAGCTGATAGTAAATGGATGCACATAATATTATGAATATGTTCTATTTTTACATTCTTTTCAGACATGATCTTTTTGTTCTCTTTACACATTCTATGTTCCAATTAACGTACACAAGTGGAATTTTTAGATTATTCCTGTGCCCTACAACGCGAGATATTAGTGCATGGAAGGCTTTATGTCTCTCAAAACTACGTGTGCTTTTATGCCAATATTTTCATGTGGGAGACATTGGTGTCTCTACGTTGGAAAGACGTTACATCTATTACCAAAGAGAAAACAGCGCTTGTGATCCCCAATGCCATCTTGATATGTACTGTTACTGACAAATTTTTCTTGACTTCATTTGGTGCAAGAGACAAGACATATCTGATGTTATTCCGTGTTTGGCAAAATGCTCTGATTGGCCAGGTAGGATGAGTTCAGTATTAGAAAAGATGTTTCAAAAAGTTTTATTTATGTACATAGGGCCATAAAGTAGAATGTAAAATAACACTTATATGCTTGCATAAGTAACATCAATGCCTTACTAACTTACTTTGGTGCTGTTCCTAGAAGCAGAAAGGTTTGCTAGGAAGACTATACATTCAATCATAATATTGCCTTTCGTTCATCATCATTACAGTATTTCTTGCTGTTTTCTACAATTATCTATCCAACTATCGTTCGTAAAATGAATATGATAAATATTTTATATCTTCCTCTGTTATTGTTAGATGATATAATAAAAGTAAACATTGCACTTCTGAGATTTATGAATATATGAATTTTATTTTGATGTTACTTAAGTTGGTTTTGAAAGACATTATGTTGGGCCTCATTCTTATGGCCCTTTTACCTACATTTGTAAAAAAAAAACTATAAAAAACATAAATTGAAACGATTATTTCTATTATATTTTTTAGCCTATGAGTATGGCTGAGATGTGGCAACTTGTACACACTTGTTATGGTGACGAATTAGGATTAACATCCGACGACGAAGATTATGTGCCACCATTAACAGTTACGGACGAAGAAAAATTTTCAACGCGACTATCTGTGGAATCATTTTCTGAAGTAACAGACGTTATGTAAATTTTATTATGAAAAAATTATGAAAATTATATTTATATGTCATTTTCCATAAATGTAGGCAGAGGGTGCAAGTATGGAAAATTCAGCATCCCCTATTGTAGAACCAATTAACGAACTAGAGGAGCAATTTGTGTCTTTGCCTCCACCTCCACCTCCACCTCAGCCCAGACCAGATCCAGTTCTGGATCCAACTGATCTAAGTGATACAACAGAAAGTGAGGCTGAAAAGCATCCTGGTAATTAATAAATTGATACTTATATTCCATTAGTATCTAATTATATCTTCTTTTTCCACCAATTGCCAATAACATAAAAATGTTTTAGCAAAACTGAGCATTCGTGGAAGTATAAAGTGTACATCTCCACACGAAGGTCGCGAACTTTATAAAACTATTTTTCCTATACATATAGACCAGCTGTTCACTTTACTATTCACAAATTCGAAATTCTTCCTGGATTTTCATACTGCTCGCAAAACCATTGGTAATACATCATAAATTATTTTTATTCTGTAACAAGACAGTTGAAGCATAATTTTATTTGCAAAAATATTCTACTTTATCAATAATATTGGATTAGTCAGATGGAAATATAAATATTATTGACTGATTAATCCAATTTGTATTGTATTTATACTAAATTAAAATCAAGTATGCTGGTTTCATTATATTAGATTTGGTACAATCTGCATGGACACAAAATGACCAAACAGGTCAAAAGATGAGAACAATTTCGATGACGGTATCGCTAACTCAAGCAATTGGTCCAAGGAGCTCAAATGTTACAGAAACGCAGGTATAAAAATAAAGAATATGCGATATCATATTTGTAAAATTTCATTGGTAATTGGTATATTGTACTTTGTATTCTACCCAGATTATGTTACCATGTAGCAGACCAGGTGATCTTTATTGCATTGACGTAGAATGCACAAACGCGGGTATCCCATATGCAGATTCCTTCAGTGTGTTAACTCATTACTGTATGCACAGCGTATCGGATAGCGAAACAAGTCTAGCGATATTTTCGCAAATTAAATATAAGAAGAATGTTTGGTCTTTCGTGAAAAGTAAGTCTTTTAAAATCATTTTACGCTCACGCGTACACACTTGTTCAATCATCATGTATCTTACGTAATAGGTATGATAGAAAAAAGTTGTTGGGCCGGACTCGAAGAATATTTTAGTAGTATGATAAAAGCCTTAAACGTAGAGTGTGAAGAAGGTACCGCGACTGCGGGATTAAAAAGAAAAACACGTAGAAGAAGACGAGCAGCGTGTGCCGGTGGAAGTTTACAAAATCATTCCCCGGATATTATATCTCCTAATCACCCATCTTTGCCTACAGATCTACCACATATACATAATAACAATGGTATATCAATTACACAAGCGTCTTGTTTCGTGTTTTTTAATCATTTGTAACGTAAAGAATTTATTTATTTATGTTGACTAAACATATAGGTGCCAGTGCTAGAAGTGATGCAGGCATGATAGTTAGTTCAATGCTTCTGGTAGCTGTATTATGTCTGATGGTAATCAATGGCTTGTTGTATTACAAATTATGGGGCCTGGAAGAAGCTGCAGCTTACACAATAATGGATTTACATGTTCTTAAGTATGTACAAAATTTAGAAACATCATGTTAAAACCTTTAAATATGCATCTAAGCTCATACGGCATTGGCTATGATAAGTTTAATGCGTAGCGCGTATTTCATTGGTATGGTATTCGTTTAGATTAATTTTTTATCAAGTTTTGACGTATCCTTCATAAATACATACATAAAAACAATTTCGCAATTAACGTTTTCATGTTATCGTTTCCTATCTTTAGGAACACTCCAAAGACTGAAGAAGATTGGATAAATCTACTACAGCAACAAGAAAGTTTGCATAATGTGGAGGTACGAAAGTGGCAACGGATTTTGCACACCGCTGCGCAATTACTTAGACAAGTAAGTTACATACTGTTACAACTGGGTGTTGCATCTTCTCCCATGTAATTTTCTGGAGATCATTTATATACTGACGAAAACCTATCTGATTTTTGAAGACAGAAGAATCTCTAACAGAATTGCAAATGAGTATTCATCCCACCGCAACGGAAAAGATGTTTTCAGTGCTAAAACCAACCCTAAAAAGTATTAATGCCCGCACAGAAAGGCAAAGCAAGTCTGAATTGTAAGCGTAGTTTGTCGAAAAAGAAAAACAAACTTACGTTGACTTTCAGCACAAGGTATACTAAATACTTTGTATACATTCGTATAAACTTATCAAAAATACAATTGTCAATTGTGCTAGAGTGTAATTACGTATTAACACATGCCGTATATGTATACGTACTACAGAAGTGCATTTTTGTTTCAGACTCCTTTTCTGGGTAATGATCGATTCCATTGATGGATCTTGTGTATAGATGAAAAAAGAGGAAAACAAATTGTAATTATATTTAAAAATTCTTGCGCGTTATAAGATACGCAGAATTGCATTAAAATGCATAAAATTTAGTAATTGTAGATTTAAATATTTATCGATTATATTTTAGATTATAAGTATTATTGTTTTTAGTGTTGTTAAATATGTATGTATAATACTTTTCACAAATTTGCTTTAAGCAAGAATAGAGATGAATTCCGTTATAAATGTGATAAAAATAGATAAATTCAATGTAATACATAACAAATGTACGACAATTTCATTATAACGTGTTGCAGGACGTAGCTGCATCGTTGATTAATTGAAATGGTTAACTATACCGATCTGATCATATTATCGATCTTTGTATTTAATGTAAAATGATGTATAAAGATACCAAAGCAATATACTTTCATGGTTGTTTAGTAGCAAAATGTCTGTGTTGCTTTCCGAAGCTTACATGGGAAATTAAGCCTTTGTACCGTTTTGTTTCCTATTTTTTCTTTTTTTTAATGATCAGTGTAATGCCAATAAAGGATATCACGTAGTTATTGAACTATGTATAAATATGTTTGAAGGCGTGGTAAAAAGATGAACCAAGATACAATGTTGGGAGGTATTTAAAAAGATCCTTTAATTAAACCAAGTACATAGACACTTTGGATTTATTTATCTTCAGGTTTATTAAATACGAGCGTATAACCACATTTACCGCAATAATGACGATCTTCCATCGCCGCCATAAAAACGCCAGCGCCACATTGTTCCATGGGACATTCTCGTCTCAACCGATGGATCTTTCCATTCTCATCGACCTAAGAAATATCGCTCAATTAGACCTCTTATGACCAATATTGATAACAGAAAAAACATTGATGTATACCTTGTAGAATTTGAGTACGGCAAGCTTGACCTTCTTCTTCTTATGTTTAATTTTTTTAGGTGTCGAGTAATTCTTCTTCTTACGTTTCTTCGCACCTCCTCGCAAGCGCAAGACCAAATGTAAGGTCGACTCCTTTTGAATATTATAATCTGACAAAGTCCTGCCATCCTCTAATTGTTTGCCAGCAAAAATTAATCTCTGCTGATCAGGTGGAATTCCTAGAGGAAAAAACGTTTGTCATAATGATTTTGTATCTCTTCTAGATAAATCCTATACAAGGTTTTGCAAGATTTAATATGTACCTTCTTTATCTTGAATTTTGGCCTTGACATTTTCAATAGTGTCAGACCCTTCCACCTCAAGGGTGATGGTCTTCCCAGTGAGAGTCTTTACGAAAATCTGCATGGTGATACCTTCCTAAGACGTAGTTCCTGTAACAATATCAATATAAATGAATTTCTTGTCATTTACAACATATACACGATAGATTTTTAAGAATTAATATTGTTCAGTCATTTTCATCTCCAGTACATCTCTCAATTCCAAGAGCTGTATATTAAGGATTTTCTGGTACATAGCGAAAGGAAGAAGACATAGTACAACTGTATTATGTAAGATACGTTTATTACAGTCATTATGCAATGGTACAAACATAATGTAAATTAACATGCAACAATATTAGATTACAAAAGTTGGATTAGACAAGTAACACAGCATTGATGCAACCATCATTTTCAGGATTATTCGTGACTTGTGCATATTTTCCCCATACAACTTTACCAGATTGTGTTACAAGACCCAACTCAGAAATGTTCACTTCGATAATAGTACCTTTAGTTATTACACCTAAAGTTGTGTACATGGGAGAACTTGGATTCTTTTTGACACCAATTATTGGTAGACTAAAGGTTGCTTTTAATTCTGGATGCGTGACATGTGCCTTTTTAAAACGTAATGCCATTGGTCTAATAAACCTCTCAAATTTAGGTGGTTTTCTTGTGAAGTTTTCTCCAACAAATGTAACTTTTGTAACCATTCTTTTCCAAGATTTCCGTTTAGACTTTCCAGTTCTCATTATTTTGAATACTTCTGATTCAGACTGAGCTTTAACTTTTGGTATAGGTACATCCCATTTTCCAACCTTTTCCTTTCGTTTTTGCTTGATCATGTTAGATAATACTTTTGCTCTCTTTGTAACATCTCTGTCGAGAAGGTATACTGGAATAGCTCCATCAGACGGAGCTTCCGACGTTTGCTTTACTTTTTTCTCTTCATGAGCTTTGATCTTTTTCTTCATTTGTATTTTTTCATTACGACGTTCTTTATTGAAAATCTTAGCTTTGATACCACGTAGCGTACGTGCACGCTCAGCCCGCTTATGAGGCTCTCGTGCTTCTCTTTTTCTTTTTCTCTCTTCATAATCCAAGCGTCGCCCATACAGCTTTCTATGTCTTTCAATATATTCGTTCTGTGGCATTTTGAGTGTTGAATGTTTTCTTGGCTATTTGAAGTTTCTGTAAAACAAATTATTACTTATATTATACTTATTATTATAAGTAACAACTATCGTTAGATACTGAATTTGCAGGCAGTTTATACATTATAGCATTGTAAAGATAAATATATTATTGACTTACCTTGCGGTATAATTCACATTTATAATAAACACACTGTAAATTGTGCCGTTAGAATGTATAAACAACCTCAATGTAAACAATGATATTTTACAGATACCCACATTGAAAATGTTCTTTGTTATGGAAATAAATCAATGTTCAATTATATAGAACATGTAACAACGAAGGTAAAAAGATTTTGAATACATTCGCTTATTTTTCCATTGTCGATATTATCATTATATTCGCGAAGATAACGATACTTTAGATTTTTTTCTAATCTTTAAATATTATTCATGTTGCAAATAATCAACAATGTTGCTTAATTGACAAATAAAGGTAAACACACTACAATCTCGCTCGCGACAGTAGAGCAACTTTGCGAAATATTATTCATCGGGCCGATATAACCACGTTTCTCGTGAAGCACCATGTGCTAACGTAGTTTGCAGGTAAAAAGTATATTTCAACGATGAGCGACGTACCTTCGTTTTAAAAAATTCGCTGATATTCACAAAGAAATAAATGATAAAGATATCAATTTATTGTACAAATCGATCGAACGCCTATGTAACGTAAATTAAATCAAAATCAAATGAAACATACCTTCAGCTACGCCATTCAGGTTCGGAAAGGAAGCAAAAACGTAGATTAAGAAATGCAATAATTATCAAAGATGGTCAAACAAGTTAAAGAATTTTGACCATGCGACACTCGTACCACCTACCGGCCAAAGGAGTGTAGCAGAATGCAATCGAGTCTCCAGAATTTGACTTCTTCGCGTAGTTACATTCTAGTACAAGATCTATAGAGTAAATTTTCCTTATTCGGTTCTTCTCTTTTCCGCTAGAAGTACCATTCATAACACTCACTACAGAGTCATCGTTCCTTGGTGCGACGAGAATCAAGCGTGAGCTCTGTATGAATTCCTCCTTGAAAAATTTTATAATATTCTTTAAAATATGTTACTGTTAATGTATAAAGTATAATTCAGTTTACACGAACAGAAATCTTCAAGAATCAGGATATGGCAGAGATTTCGAATTCAAACGTGTTTACAAGCGATGCAGCCCCTTCGACTGGCACGTCCGATCTCTTACAACAAGCATTCCGACAAGTTGTTGACGATGACGATAATGAAAATGATTTCGTAGCATTTTTACAAAGCGATGAAAATGATTCTCAAACGATTCATCTTACTCCGGAACAGGCAGCTGCGTTAGGTTTAACCTTTGAGGTAAACTCAAATGAAGAGGTTATGTATCAACAAAGTCAAGATAGCGCTATTTCACATACAACAGAAATTGTGTCGAACGATAATGGTAAAGTACAAGATTCAAATTCAGTGTCTTCGAAAGATAGTCTTACGGTTGAAGAATTAAATTTTGAAACATCTCAAGTTCAAAATGATGGTGTTAATGATATGGTTAAGTCCGAGTGCATGGATTATCAAGAGTGGCAAATGCCGGAAGACTCTCATAATGAAAAAATGCAAGATGAAACACTCACAAATAGTTTGACTTTGGAGAATATGTGTTTACAAAATCAAAGTATTGATTCTCAATCACAAGCATTAAAAGTACAAAATGATACTATTCGACTCAATTCAAATACGCAGAGTATACTTTTAGAACGGTCAAAGGTACATACCATAACAGCAGATATTACACAGATTAAAAATGAAAGTAATTTGCATTATACAGTAGAAAATGGTTTAGCACAAAATCAATCAATTAATAATGTATCCAATTCTCAAGCACAGATCCTACAGAAGTTACCAATACTTTTGCCATCTTCGCAATTTATTATAAAACCAGTGCAAACCATATTGAAGCAGGCTAAAAATGTTAAATTAATACAAAATACTAATAAACTTGTAAATACTAATTTAAATGCCATTAATACAATGCAACCAATCAACATCAGTTCAAGTTCTAATTCTCTGTTACTTTCAAAAGCAGCAGTGATCAATACTCTATCTCCACAAATAATAAAGGCAACTCCTATCACAGCACAACTTTTGAGTGCAAATAATATATCTGCACAATTGTTAAACACATCTCATATCATAACAGGAAGCTGTGGAATTACAAATCAACCTACAAATAGTAGCCAAATTGTTACTACAGTAGTAAATAGTGCACCTACAACAAATAATGTGTCTGCATTACCACAGAATATAGTTACTTCGCAAATACGATTATCACCCACAATAAAAACTTCACAATCTTCATTACAAAAAGGTGCTGTATCTCAACTTCTGACACCAATGTTAAAGAGTGCTACTACTGGAACTAAAACAATACCAAAAGCAGCTCAACTTATTAGTAATGCTAATATTGTTTCAACAATACCTACAGACCTTAAAACAGTTCAAGTTCCAGCACAAATAATTAAGACATCGTCTGCTATGATTGGCAAAAAAAGCATAGTAACACCAACGTCAAAAATTATAACACAGACAAATTCTCCAGTTATTTTTAGAACAGCATCGATTGTTAAAGCACAAGATTCAAAAACGACTAACTCTACTTCCATATTAAAATCGACACAAATCTCATCGACACCTATATCTATTTTGAAACCTCAAACTAAAGTAGCTTTTCACAATTATACTAAACAGAATCATGCTATTACATTAAATACTAGCAATATTGCAAGTAATGTACAAAATCTGTCACAAGTGACACCAGTCACACAAGAGAATGGTTCATTGGATAATACAAAAGCTGTCCAAAATGGTATATTTAAGCAAAAATCTAATTTACCCGTAAATGGAACATGTTTAAAAATTAATAAAAAACCTAAAGGGCAACCTACAAAACCTACAACCGTTGTAACAGAAACAACAGATACATCTAAACCACTGGGATCCAGTGAAAATCCTATACAAATAGTACAACAAGGTCAAACTTTTCACAGGTACTGTCAAAAATAAACAAAAATAAAAATAATTAAGAAAATGAATTCATACTTAAAGGATTAGCAATATATATATAACCATTTTTAAAAACATAGTTTTCTATCTTTACATCTAATTTTAGTATGCAACGGCTTACACAAACTCAATTGAAACAAATTGCTCATGTATTACAACAACGTAGCCAAGAAGCAAATGTATCTAATGAGAGAATTGTATACAGGTGAGTAATTATTAAGGACAAGTAGCAAATAAGGATAATATTTTTTACATATTACATATGTATTACAATTTGTATTCACTTTTTTTTTGTATATAGAGTTGTCTTTCCTGAAGAATTAGATTTAAGGATAAGAAACCCTGGAAACTTAATAAAAAATCGTGGTGGCAAGCGAGGACGACCCAAAAAGAATGCTATTCGACCATCTCTAATTCCATCAAAACCATCAGCAGTTCCTGAGGAAGAACAAGCAGAAGTAAAGGTAATTATTTTTATTGGAAGAGTAAAATACATACAAGCTAAGTAGTTCCATATTTTGTATTTATCTAAAATTTTTATAGGATGACAGAAAAAAGGTTATAGCCAGGACACGTTCTGGTAGGCTTTCAAGGCCACCAAGGCATATGGTACGAGATTATAAACATCTACACCATTTAGATTTTTTGCAACCTGATTTAGACGACTCAGACGGCGGTTACAGTGATTATAATACAAATAATGATAAAATTGAAGACGAGGAGTCACCCAAAGAACTTTTAACAGGATTAGAGGTGCCAAAGAGAAAAATATCAGATCATTTCAGGTGTCCAACGTGCAACAAAATATATTTGGGTAGAACACGTATGGCAAGGCACTTCGAAATGCATCCTGATCATGGAAGTCCCGAACAATTGCCACCACCTACACCTGATCCTGAACTCAAACAAGGTGGCAATCAGGACCCTTTAAAACGTAAGGGAAAGAAAAGGGGTCCATGGGCTTATGTTACACCTGAAGCTAAGTCAGAAAGACGTCAAGTTAAATTAAAGGAAGCAATTTCAGTGTGTGAAGATATTGAAATAATAAAGATAGCTGCTAAACCAGTACTTAATGCACAATCTCTATTTGACTTACTGGTTTTAAAATCTGAGAACAATGTCCAAAATTTTTTACAAGAATTGAAGCAGTTAATGGACAAAGTAAGAGAGAAAGTTGGTGCAATGTTATCTTTAGCAAGTATTGATAAAGGAACAGATAAAGATTTAATAGATATTAATGATGAATTACTTTGTGACGCCTTGGGTGTTAATCCTGGATTATATAAAATTAATAATGACGCGCTACAGAATCATAACGAAGAAACTTCTAACGTTTGTATAAATGAGGAACCACCAATGAAACTACAGAAAATTGTTAATTCTGAAGAATCTAAAGAAAATAATGAGGAACGAATGTCTAGTGGATTTTCGGAAAGTTCAGACCTTAGTATATCAGATTTTTTAAGCGAAAGAAGAACTGAGTCTACATCAAATCCCACGTGTCCTGAAGTATTATCAGCTTTAACATTAATGAGAAGAAATCCTAGTTCTATTAGTAATGTTGAGAATAAGACTAGTAATGTTTCTAAGCTTTTAATATCGAATCCTGAAATTCAAAATCAAATTTCAGAGAATCCAGGATTTCAAAAGATAGATATTAATGCAACTAAGGTTACAAGTTTCCAAAATTCAGAATCTCATAAAGAAAACTTTACTAAGCTAACAGATAATTTAAGATCTTCAAGTGACTCTGAGATGTTCTGTAAAGTTGAAAATAATTATAATCAATCGAAATTAGAACATATAGAACAAGCTTTTATAAAACTGGAGCCAATGGAACAAGGTTTTGTAAAACTTGAAAATAGTGCTTTGGGGTCATACCAAAAAGAAGGTATTCAAAGTTTTGAAAAAATTCAAAGTGATTTAAATAATATAGAAAGTGGATCTCAAAACTTTGCTAAAGGATTCCAGAAACTAGTTTCTAAAATAATACCTATCAGTACATCTGATTTAAATTGTAACAAAGCGCAAGGCTCTACATTGGATGAAAATTCATGTAAAATATTGCCTACAACTTCAGTTTGCAAAGTTTCAGATGGTATATCCGTGTTACAAGATACAGTACCAATCATTTCTAGCGATTGCGATACTAATATATTTGACAGTACAGAAAATCTAGATATGTCAAAAGTAGCTCAATATGATCATATTACACATTTAGATATTTTAAATAGTAGCAGTGTAATAGACAAAAACCTTTTAATCGATGAAAAATTAGTTGAACAATTACACCTGGTTGATCAAACAAACATAGTTGATGAGTTAGTATCAGAGCGACTAAAGAATATTATGTCTGATAATATTTTAGAAAGTAATATCATACCAAATAATACAAATTTAGATACAGATCTTGATTTTGAAGCATTAAGCGAAGAATTTAATAGAAACGCCAGAAGTTGATTTTTGTACTATCACATATACGATGGTACTACAACTTGTTATTTGTACAGTGTACAGTAATATTAAAAATACAGTACAATCATAGACTTGTACATGAAATGGATGTATTTTTTATGATTGATATACAGTAGGACGTCGATTATCCGAACTACTGCTACACGTCGTACGCGTTTTTGGTTTATTAATCATTCAGCGTTTCGATCTTAGTTCGTAACTATTTTAATCATTTTAACTGTTTATTTTGTATAATATAACACATCTCAAAATACAGCAGTAATATTCTTACGTTCAATAACTTATTTTAAGCTTAATTGCGGTTATAAACTAGGCACGTTCATGCGTGCTCGATTATCTGAACCACCTTGGCCCCAATTAGTTTAGTTAATTGACGTTCTACTGGATGTTTCTTTTCTAGAAACATTAACTGTGAGTTTGCATCAATTTAAAGTATAATATAATATTTCCTAATTTTTTTTTTGCTATAGGCAATTGTACAAATGTACAATATTATTCAACTTAATATATTTGTAAACATGATATATAGACATATTTATCAAAAAGTATTTTTTTTTGCACATTCAAAGAAGGTACATCTCAGAGTTACACTTTTTTTTCAAAGTACATAAAAATGTTGCTATGTGACAAAAGTTGTTGAAAAATTGATAACTTTCTGATAATTCTGAATTCAGTTAACAATATTTATCAGGGAAGACATTTCATTTTCATGTAAATGACAAGATATTTGTAAGTAACTTTGCACCTATTAATTTCATCTTGATTTTAATATGGCAGCAATTATTTAAATATTTTTGTCAATGATTTTCAAACATTCTTAATATTATTTGGTTAAAAATTCATATGTAGTGTTCCTTATCATAAGTCTGTACAGCTATAAAATGGACACAATAATTATATATATATAAAATTGTGTGCGCGCGCGCACGTGTATATATATATATAAAGTTTACTAATGCATTTAATTAAATTGTACATATTGCATGCAGTTTTATAATTTACTAATAACTTTTGTTTGATACAAACAATACTTTTACTTCCTGAATAAAGGTACATAAATATCCGAATGATGGGTAAATAATAATAAGATTTTTACGAGTTACATTAAGAAAAAGGAAGAAGGTACATCTGAAATATATTGTTTTTGAGTAAAGGTAATTTCATTCTTATTGATGTTATTGTATAAAATAACTACTTATGTATTTATCTGTAAATATGTATGCAAAATTTTTTAAACACAACAAAAAATATTTACAATAACATTCATTAAACATATGTCTAATTATGTGCGATTCTGACTACCAGAAAGATATAGAATAATGCTTTAATATTTATATGTAGATTCATACTCTTTTTTTTATATGCATATGTAAAATATTTCATTGTTAAACAAATATTTTAAAAGCTTATTTGTGAAACCATATTCGATTAAAATGTTTTTGGATTATTATTTTCTTTGTGATATCTCAGGCTAAGAACAGTTTCTTTTATAAACTTTTCAGATGGAGAAGCAAACTTGTAGTTCACTCTATTTATGTGCATTAGTAAAGATTAACAACATTCATTAATTTATATTTTTACTTGTATCAATTTGTTATGATCTCAGGTACCAATTACTTGTAATTTACACGTTCTTTATTATATTATAAACAAATTTAAAAAAAATAATTTTTTTTTGAGCGTTATGTGAGAATATCTAAAAAAATAGAAAATAAAGATATGTTCTTATAAATTGTCCTTTTTTGTTTCATTAATTCTATCTATCTTTATTATAAAAATAGCCTACTTTGTAAAGCATAATATATGATAAATTTGAATATATCATGCAGCAAAAATATATCATACTTACTGATCTGGTAACTTACAACATTTCTTGTTATCTATGTCCAGTTTCTGTGAGCATTGCTTCTAATAACATTGTTATATTTTCAGACAGTAATGGTTGATAGAGCCAAGCAGAGATATGTAACATTTTTTGTGATTCTTTATGACAATGAGCAATATTTTCAAGAACTTCACGTTTTATGTGCATCTCATTACTGTAGGCTTCATGAATCATTTCCACTGTACGTCCTATAAGATATATATAATTTAAAAAAGTGACCTCACATTGATTAATTAAAGCAATATGCATCATAAGTGCTTATAAGTTATATAATTATACCAAATGTTGATATTGGCCATGTTGTAAATAATTTTGCAGGAGTTTTATTTAATGTTATTAGAATATTTACTTTATGCGCTATCTGTTCCAAATCCTTTACTAAATTGCCCTATAACACGTGAAATATATATATTTTCTACTCTCAAAGAACAAACTAAATAGATTATACCAAGGTACAACAGATGTCTTCTAGTCTATCACAGTAATCTTGTAATTGAACAGTAAAATTTTCATTATTTTTTTCTTCTGATATAGATTTTAAGATATCCATTCCTTCGAGAGTACTATTATTCCAGCGTTGAATTATTCCATGTACATCAGCTGCTAAATCTCGCAAATGACGAGCAGTTCCAGTTAAATTCTTTCCTTGTAATGACTTTGAAAATGGTGATCCTACAGTAAATAATTTTATTGATTTTAGATCAAATAATATAAATAAGTATTTGTCTATGACATATCTGCAAATAGTCATAAGAATCAAATATCTTACTAGGATCGGGAGATCGTGCTGCTCCTTTAATCGTACTTCTATCATTTGTTCCTTCCGATATACTCATTGTATCATTTGAAATGTAAATAGAATCTTTTTGTAAAATTATTAGAATATGACTAAAAATATTTACAAGTTCAGTCACGTTCTAATCATCTTCTTTTATAAGCTCTATGTGCAACATGATTTAGAACAGTATTGCCACCTACCGAGCTTTACAATGTTATGCTATATCATATATGTAGCTATAATATTATTTAATAAAGTATTTGTATCGTTTAAAAATAAAGGAATACGAATGTAAAAAAAACTTAAGAAAAGACGTATACCTACTTGAATGTAATTAATAATTACATTCGAGACTTTGGTGTAAAAACTTGTATAGTTAAGTTTTCGAAAATGTCAAATATTACGCGCGTTTATAGTAAGTATGAAAGTTGCGGCGCTTAAAAGGCGCAGTAAACTACTATGTATCGGTTCACCCAGGTTCACCTCCTGTAGACCTGGAGGAGTAAAAAAAAAGCATAATGATAACGAATATTATGGCTTAAGACCGCGCATGCGCGTCACAGCCAGAGAATAAGAAGAAGAAGATAACGAATATTGACGGCATCATTTGTGAGAAAAGTGAAAAATGGAGGTTAGTATCTACTCGGAAAACAAAAGATCAAGATATTGCAAAAATTATACCAGAGAATGCAATGAGGTGATTAAAAAATTGAGGGAGAATAAATATATAAATATAAATATATATAGAATAAATATATATAT
>JAIFRP010000006.1:5217306-5228626 GCA_032403825.1 Odynerus spinipes | reverse complement strand
GTTTATTTTTATAGGTTAAGTTTGTAAGTGTTCAGAATAGGTAATAATTATTGTTACCTTATTTTCTGTATCTAGGGATTTTTATATTGTGATATATCGTACACTCCATTTGTGAAGCCAATAAACCAATTATTTACCAATTATTTAATTTTAAATAATTATTTATTTATTATTAAGTTGTATCTACTTATGTCAAATAATGATACAGGTTGATAAAATAATTGTAAAGATATAGATATATATGTGTATACATGTATTATCTAAACATTCTACGTTATGTAAACAATTTTTGTTTATTCATACCGATCAAAGGTTAGATCGGATTTCGTAACACCAATTAAATATGCATTACGGTGCTTCTACAGCTGTATTTAAGAAATATAACGTGCATTCCATAAAATATTAAAGAAAGTATTGGAGAAAAGAACAAATATATATATAAAAAAAAAACACACAAACAGTTTATATACTTGACTAACAATCAAGTAATTGATTTTTAACTATATTTGGAATCAATTATATATGGCGCTAAAAGGAATAAAAGTTATAGAATTAGCTGGGCTTGCACCAGGACCATTTTGTGGAATGGTATTGAGAGATTTTGGAGCTTCTGTAATAAGAGTAGACAAAGTATGTACATTTAAATATATTTTAAACTTTATCTACAAAAGTTACAAGGAATTTAATTATGTGCTATAAGTATTATTTAATACTTATTTTTAGATCAATAATGACCAAGAGTATCCAGATTTTACAGGTCATGGAAAAAAGTCCATAGCATTGAATTTGAAAACAAATGAAGGTATTGCCATTTTTAAGAAAATGAGTGAACAAAGCGATGTGATAATAGATCCCTTTCGTAGAGGCAAGTAACATATAATTTATTACAAATTTAAAAAGATAATTATTATAGTGTCTACAACATATTTTATGTAATAGGTGTTATGGAAAAGTTGAAATTAGGACCTGATGATATAATGCAAATAAATAAGCGCATAATTTATGCTAGATTAACTGGATTTGGACAAAAGGGTCCTTATGCAGATATGGCAGGTCATGATATTAATTTTATAGGGTTATCAGGTACTAATACTTCGTTCTAATCTATAAGAATGTTTTTTGAATTAGAGATTTCATTACTTTAAAAAATAAAATGTTTTTACCTAGGTTTACTTTCTCTATTTGGTCGTGCCAATGACAAGCCAACACCACCTATCAATCTGGCTGCTGATTTTGCTGGTGGTGGTTTAATGTGTGCTTTAGGTATTATTTTAGCACTTTTTGAACGTACTCGCAGTAACCTAGGCCAGGTTATAGATGCTTCAATGGTAGAAGGTACAGCATATGTGGGAAGTTGGTTGTTTAGGTCTCAATTAACTCCTGGTCTTTGGGGTAACCCACGTGGTCACAATATGTGAGAGCATTATTTTTATATAGTATAATATAATACTTAGTAGTTTTCTGAAAATATTTTTTGTTTTTACAGATTAGATACAGGGTCACATTTTTATGATACTTATGAAACAAAAGATAAACGTTATATGGCAATAGGTGCTCTTGAGCCTAGATTTTATGCTATTTTGTTAGATAAACTTGGTTTAACCGAAGAAGAAGTACCACAATTTAGTGACTTTGAGAAAAACCGTGCATTATTTACTGATATATTTAAGACAAAAACACAAGCAGAATGGTGTGCTATTTTTGATGGTGAAGATGCGTGTGTAACGCCGATAGTAAGTTTGGAGGATGCTCCGCATCATCCACACAATAAAGAGAATAAAACATTTACAGTTATGAAAAATAACTATCCAGCACCAAACCCTGCACCACGATTATCTCGTACACCCGGTATTTCAATGGCAACTTGTACAAATACCGAACGAGGAGAACATAGCATGGAAGTTCTTACTGAGTTTGGATATAGTTCTGAGCAAATTAATGAATTCGCGAAAAACGGTACGATTGAGCAAAGTAAGCCGCAATCCAAACTTTAAGATTATCCGGAAACTACAATGAAACAAATGTAATATTTTTTTATAAAATGGTTTTATTTTGGTATAAAATGGTTGCTAAACGTATATATAAATAGTATTTTCGAAGATTACATCTACAGATTTTATATGAAGTAATTACTGAATAAAGTCACGTGATCATCGCGCGCAAAGAAACAACCAATCAAATCATAACCGCCATGATACTTGCCTGACGTAATAGCAAGACAGTATGTTCGAATTTTGTTTAAATTGTATGTTTGTTTGTTTCTTTAGTGTGCCATTACATATTATTATTTTCATTAATTTTTTGTTATCGTGGTGAAACAAGATAATAAACGTAGGTTTAATAATATTCATTTATTTATTTTTTGTTTAATTCTTCGATGTACATTATTTTACTCGATTCGTCGCTCAACGATTGTACGCTGCTAAAAAATCGAGAGTTACAAAATCTTAAATAACAATCGTTACCTTTTTTACAATTATCTACTCTAATCTCAGGTTCACGTTCCGGCGAGTTCATATAATTATCACTTTTACTAAGCCAACAATTGTTTTTCTTAGATCCTACTTCGTTATTCTTTTCAAGACTCATTCTCGAAGGAAATTTCTTGCTCTCGCACGCGGTAATCTTATCAAAATTTCTCCTCGAAGAATACACGGAGTCGCTCGAATCTAACATATTATTATAAGTTGTCTCGTCGGTGGAGTAATGTCGAGCGATACATGGGCCAGGATCAAAAAGAAAACCAACTGTGCTCGAGGTTGCATCTTTACTTCTTGTCTTCGCATTTTTGTCTTCTTTTTGGTTCGGTGAAAATGCTAAATTTTCAACAGTACTAACATTATTCGCACTCGAATTTCCTTGTTTCTGAATTGTCGTAAAACTTCTCAAACTTCTCGATGAATATATTTTCATTTCCGTTTGTATATGTTTAGATTTCGAATCGGGTTCGGACTTAGATCTGGATTTTGATCTAGACTTCGATCTTAATTTCGACCTTGGCTTCGATCTTGACTTGGGCTTAGATCTGGATCTGGACTTAGATCTAGATTTGGATTTAGATTCGAACCGATGTTGAGACAAAGACTTACAGTTAAATTTAGAATCGATGCTGAGTTTCGATTTTTTAAGCGTCGATTTTACTTTTGATTTCGATTTAGAGTTGGATCTGGATTTAGACTTTGACTTGGCCGTAGGCTTGGATGTAAATTCGCGCTTAGATTTAAGCTTGGACTTTGTCTTGGATCTTGATCGTTCTTTCGGTAATTTTACATAATCGATTACGTTTTCTGAGAGGTATGATTCTTCCTTCCTCTTTTCTTCTCTATCCTTTCGATCGCTTAATTCATCCGTATTTTTATTTCGTATTTTTTCATTCTCCTCTTTTAAAGACGCGTTCTTTTCATTACATAAAGTCGAACAAGGATACGAATTTTTAATATTGCGATCACCGGCAATTGTTTTAGATTTATTTGCATTAACAGTTCTATGTTTTTTCGATAATATACGAGATCTATGAAGACGATCCAGAAAGGTGTCCGAGGTCACCGACGAGATATCCCACGAATTATCAAATTTAGACAATTCTGAAATATCTGCATACGCGCCACTGTCCAACGACATAAGTTCTTTATGTTCCATTGAAAGATCATGCCTTCCGTTAAATATTTTCTCTTTGGCACGTTCAACGTCATAAATCTCGCTCGTTTTCTTCGCGGCAGCATTCGTCTCCTTGACATTCTTCTTCGCTTTCCGCTCAATAGCTTCGACATTTTTCATGTATTGCACATCTTCGTAACATCCGTGTTCCGTAGCGCAAGCAAATTTCAAATCGTCTCGTTTCGTTATAGATCGCCACGACGTGGCTGGAACCGTCGATTTATTTTCAGTGTGTTTACCTTGAATGCGGTGATTCACGTCGTCGTTTATATTGTTAACAGTCGTACGATTTTTACGATCGGCTAAATAATCCATCATAGATTCACTTATTTCATTTTTTACGTTAGTTTTTAAATAAGGGTAATTGCAGCGAGAACAAATCAACTTTAGTTCCTTCCTTATTTCTAAATCAGTTTGGGTCCTCGCGTTTTCTTGAGCGGGCTTCTGATTTTGCTTCAAAAAATTATTGTTCGACAGCCGTCTCGTTTTTTCATTTTCCTGCACTCTGTTTCTCGACTGACGGTTCGGCAATCCGTGACAATGGCAATCTAGCGTACTATTTTTGAAGATATTCTTTTTACAGCGTGCACAGTAATTATTAATGGCACAGTCAGTTGGAAATTTATCGAATTTTTGTTCTTCGATTTTCGTTGGAAAATTATTGACACCTTTACAGCGACACGGTTTTATGCTTGGAAAATATCGATTTTTAGTTTCTAACGTGGATAAATTTCTCGTACGTTCAGACCACTTCTTTTTAAGAGCCT
Organism: Odynerus spinipes; assembly: GCA_032403825.1. Taxonomy (NCBI): domain Eukaryota; kingdom Metazoa; phylum Arthropoda; class Insecta; order Hymenoptera; family Vespidae; genus Odynerus; species Odynerus spinipes. Next base: position 5,224,202 of record JAIFRP010000006.1, on the reverse strand, counting down.
TATAAGTTTTTCGTGGTAATATCGAGTCTTTTGCCATTTTTAGTAACATTTGCAGAGAAGACTCTTGAGAAGGTATACGTTCGGAAGTTTGCGTGGCAATATCTAAATATGGATAATAGTATACCCGATCTCTTTTATCACGTTTGCTCGAAAACGACTCGACGTTACTACCACCGCCACATTTTCTTTGTTGCAAATTATTATGTTTACGAGGATGACGGTGGCCACGATGATGTTTGATATTAACAATTCTATTTGTTTGCTCTTTAGATACTTTTGGTTGCGTCGACGATCGATTACCTTCATTTCTATTTTCATCGGGCAAGTTCGAAGACGGTACGGTGTCGAGGAAAGTAAGATTCTTTTGTGTAAAATGTTTTTCTAAAGAATCAGGTAGAGATTTCGAACGTGGTAAAGTATCGGACGCGTTACGTTTTGATCGCTTGAGCGAACACCTTTTGTCCGTTTTTTCGATATCAGGATAATCTCTTCCCGGATCTGGGATGCCCTGGATCAAAGGTAGACCCATTTCTTTCCAAACCTTTTTTGTGATCCAAAATCTCATACAACGCGACGCGCACGATCTTCGTAAATCTCCAGCCTGTTTTTCATTGCAGTATCCTTTTATCGCTAAACATTCTGCCCAAGGATCGGGAATACCCCCATGAGTTCTTTTTCTATAGCCTGTCACCTCGCCATTCTCCTCGATATAGCTGACGAACGGTGTTATTTTTAACAATCTTGGAGAATAAAACGGACCACGTACTACCTCGTGTACTGTAATTTGTTTTGAACTTTTTAATTGTTTAGGTGATACCCACTCTTGTTTCCATCCTGCGCGAATCTTGTACTCGTTATGTCTCTTATCTTCTAATTTTATTACATCTGAGTTTTTAAACTTTTCTTTAGAGTTCATAGTTCTGCTAAATCATCGCTTAAAGGTATGGGAATATTATTAATATAGCGTATTTAAATTTGTGATCGCCCAATATTTAACATTTTACTTCAATACGTTAATTAATTTTTATATTGAATAATAGAAAAATCCAAGAAGCTGCAAAATTGCTACTTTACGTCAATATTTATTTAATTTTTTTCCATTACATTTGGTTGCTTATAGTTCATCACAATTTGACAGGAGCGTGTAACTGACACTTGTAACCTTTAAATATATTTTTCATTAACTTACACGCTTCTTTGAGACAGAAATATAAATCATTTGCATTTCAAATTTTATAACGCTCAATGTTTCAGCTTTGTACCGCTAGGTGGCAGTAATGTCGCGACTGTAATTCGACCTACTCTCTTTTCTTATCCACAAACTTTGGTTATGCCGCGATCCATAAACCGGAATGTCATTTAATTGCGCAAGGAAAAGTAACAAAGTCGGTGCATCGTTGATACATTTGTGCAAAAATTTACGCGTTGTTAATATTTCTAATGTGATAAGATGTCGTTATTAAGATCTTTGCCCAGAGCCCTTAACGGGACTTCAAAAACTCTTTCTCGCAGCGTTCCGGCTGTGTCTTATCATCCAAATGTAAATATCACTTTAATCGTAACCTATCACGCTGCGTCATAACTTTTTTAGATTATATCCTCCGATCGTCATCGATCTCTACATATACGAACATTCTTAACTTCTGCTTGCGAAGTATCTTATGAAACTTCTAAGCTAAGGTGACTTTGGAGATATACATTGTTCGATCGTAATACATATAGCGGCAAATTTCATGCTGTACTACAGGTTCTGTGTCAAAACAGGATTTTAAAATAAAATACATGCATAAATTCAATATTTTATTTAACTTTATATACATAATAATGCAATAAATGTTTCTGCGCTTTCTACTGCAGCATATATTTATGTCATTATGCTATTTTTATTTTCCATAATGTTATCATAAGCTTCATTTTACCATTGCATAAAATAGAATTGTTATTTATAGTCGTTGTGTTTGTATGCAGGTATTAGACCACTATGAGAATCCTAGAAATGTAGGTTCCTTGGACAAGAATGACTCCCAAGTAGGCACAGGCCTCGTAGGTGCTCCAGCGTGCGGCGATGTTATGAAACTACAAATTAAAGTAGACGAAAATGGAAAAATTATAGATGCTAAATTTAAGACCTTTGGATGTGGTTCTGCTATAGCATCCAGTTCTTTGGCTACAGAATGGGTGAAAGGAAAGACTGTATGTTGCACAAATTCTTTTTATATTCATTATGTAATCGTAAAGCAGTATATTTAACTATATTATTTTTTCACAGATCAACGAAGCCTTGAAATTAAAGAATACTGACATAGCAAAGGAACTTTGTCTACCGCCTGTCAAGCTGCATTGTTCGAGTAAGTAAACGTGTTTTTTTTTATAAATTTTAAATGTATAGTACAAAGAACATAAATGTTCTTATAATAAAAAAAATACAAGTACGATACAAAATGGTACGATTTAATTAAATAATTGTACATTTTGTAGTGCTTGCAGAAGATGCGATTAAGGCTGCTTTGTCAGATTACCGCATTAAACAACAAAGTAAGGCTAAGTCAAACGAAGATAGCAAAACCGAGAAAATGAAAGCTTAAGCGAATGTTCCAAAATCATAGTAAGAAAAATATGACTCTCAGAAATATAAATGTATAATATACTTATATAGAGTCTCGTGTGTATTTTCGTAAGCGTATTTTTTGTGATCGTTATACATATATGTCATGTATGCGTGTGTGTATAGGTATACACATACGTACATACGTATAGATGCGTATGTTCTTTCTAGCAACGATATGACGTTGCCCGGTGATACATAGACTAGGTTAAAGAAGTACACTATTTTATTTAAATGTAAAAACGAAAAATAAATTCGTTCATTGTAATTCAAACGTGAAGTCTTTTTATTCGAATTAAATCTCGTCGAGCGTAAACGCGTAAAAAAATAAAATAAACGACCTAACGCCGAATACATCAGTGACTCTTAGAAAGCACATGAGTAATGATCATAAATTTAAGAAACTGGAAAACAGCGTATTATATAACAACTATAACAAGAGCACGAGACGATTTCTGCGCTATATGTAAGCGGAAGTAACGAGGACGGAGTTATTTTTACTTTATTCGCGATTTTTTTGCTTACGCGTGGAGGGTCGTGATCGTGGATAGGCTTAACATAATATTTACGACGGTAGGAACGAAAGTCATGAGTACGGTGAACTAACGGGCAATTGCGCTCAATATGTTGACAAAAACAATTCCATTGCGAAGTCTCCGCGGGCAAAACTATTGCGTCACCTTGATGACGTAATGAATGGCGGCCATTGACGCGGGACGGTTATCAATAGAAAAACACACTCTGAATTTTTCATAGTCTTTTTTGCAAAACAATATAACACTTACGTATCGAGACAGATAGTGTACTTTACGAGACCCCTGTAAACTATTCATCTCGAATACATAATAGTATCTTATCTTTTTAATCGTTTTTGGAACACTCGAGCGATATCTAAAGAAATCTTGCTATAAGAAACTTCACGAAAGTGTTCCCCCGAAAAATAATCTTATCGTCATTAATATAACTGTAACATTTTTTTCCTCTCATCTCTTCGAAAAAAATATTATGATATTTCGCATCAAAGAAACGGAATGTCCCGTTTTACGCGAAGAAATACGATTCATCGACGGACGATGAGTCACGTAAGTAGCGATCAACGGTGGAACGGTTCAGCTTTGACATAGAGAATCTTTTGTCTTGAAATTACGTATCTGCAATACGGAAGAGTATGAAAGTACCAAGGATCGCTTGGAAATAATAGAAAGGAAAGAGCGTGTATGGGGATACATAAGAAACGCTATACCGTGACGGGTCACTCGTATTAGATTTATTTATTTGTTCAAGGACGAGAGTTAACTTCCCACGGATTTATAAGAGAGACGGCTGAAAAAGTAGGTTTTTCACACGACTACTTGTCGTTCCTTGTTTATAGCCACACATATACATATATATAAAGCGCCCTCGGTCGAAGTTCCAATCGGCAGCCTTAGTTCATCGTACAAATGTCATTGCAACACCAATTGATGCTTAATAAGGCTGAATTTAAATTGACTCATCTTCGCTCGTTGCTAACGGTCGTGTGTTTCAAGTTAACCGATAAGTAGAGCAATTAGTTTATTAAATTTTTTTTACATTACAAAAATAGCCATACGCTAGCCCGATGACATCCGTTCTGTAGGAATTTACTTTATGTACGATACGTATGTATATGTTAGTACGATACATACACTATCGTCTTGCGTCTTGTTTTTCCAAGATACGAATATATCTGCAGGATCTTCTTAGCTTTCCGTTTATCTCAAAGAGTCACCTCGAGTACCATCCTCGAAACGGCGTGTTTCTATTAATTGGCAAAAACTAGCAATAATAATAGCGATAACTCGCACTAGTCGCCACATTTATCGTTATCCTTTACCGATCGCAGCCGCGCTGCTTTTTAAACGGCAAAAGTAAACAACGCGGAGAAATTTCGATACTCCTCGGAAGGAAAATATTTCACCGGTGGATTTCCGCGAAACGAACATAAATTAAATGCGAACATAAATCTAGTCTCGTCGGCTCTCTTCTCGCCTTACGCTTACGTTTAAATAATATTTCAAGCCGCGGGTATGCGTTTTATATTTTATATTGCAGCGAAATCCGTGACACATACTCCCGTGTAATTTTATATCGCGAGATATCGAATATCTCTCAGACATGCTTATCGCAGTTTGGTAGATCTAGCACAAATACTTCATATGCGTAAAACGGATATCGACATAGTTCGAGTCGAGGGTGTTCCATATTGCGAATGATAAAAGGTGTGTATCAGTTACTTGGCTACTCGTTACAGTGGATTCCCCTTGTCGTCTTTGCTATTCTTAACAAAATCTTTTCCTTCTTCTGCTCCTCTACGATCGACGTGTCGTCGATCTAAGCTTTGTGTGTCGCATTGCTAATTCAATGGAACACGCGCAAGAAATTCTAACGTTACGCGCTTACTGCCGAAACTATCCGATTTAGAGATCTCGAGAAAGTTAGGGACACGTTTCTAACGTTATACGTGCTAATAAAAAAAAAAACAAAATGTAAATATTAAGAAATGGCGAATTCTAATTTTATTAAAGATGCGGGTGATCCTGATGGTATTTTAGTAACTCTTAAAATAGCTTATAATTCTGTATATACAGAGGGGACAGTAATATATTTAAATATGTCGATCGATAACTTCGTTATTTCTTATACAGCTTCCTTAACGATCGCTTTGGAAATGTTCAGTTGAAATAACGTTAACGAATATACGCTCGAATTTGAACTTTATACTATGGTAATAGGATTCGCGTTGTCGTGACCGCGCACAAAAGCGCGCCTTTTATTTTTGTATTCGTTATATATTCATTACTGTTTGGAGTCTTCAAAAAAATAATATTGTTTCTGGTGGAAGTAAACGCGCGATGTGCAAAAGAGAACGAGAGAAAGAAAAGAAAGAAAGAGAATGCTCGTTCGATGACGAATTAACACCGTAGGTTACAAACATTTTCCTTTATGTATAAAAGATAACTAGAACTATGTATGAAGGCGACTTCAGGTTACGATTAGAAGAGCTGAAATCTCGAATTCCAAGAATAATTCCGCGCTCGCGCTTCTCTCGATAGCAAAAAGTTTTCATTTCGCGTATTCCAAGAATTACGTAAAGAGAAAAGGGAGACTTTAGTTTTTCCGTCAATGAAGTTAACGACTATTGCGCTTCACTAACGCAATGTGCGTAATAACCTTGAGTAAACCACTTGATTCTTCTTTATCTTTTAGGCGATAAAAAGACCGTTACATCGTTCAACACGTGAATCGATAATCTCGAATCGACTACGACCGCGTTTTTTTGAACCAACAACGTTATGTAGTCTGTTAAAGAAATTACACGAATAAATAATCGGGAATAATCAATCCAGCTACTTTTATACGTACTAGTGATCGTAAAAATTGTCTAAACAAAAGTAACAAGTGCAACTTTTTCTTACGACTTTAATTTGGATCACTTTTATGATCATTGACACATGTTCTTCACTGAGAATCATGAGAAAGATATTCTTCGGAGTCATCAGACTCGAGTAAATGATAAAGGAAAAAGATCGACGAGAGCAAAACTCGATCGATGTAACGTAATACAGAAGCGTGAAGAGATTCGCGAGTACGTAGGAACGTAAGCGCGTTCAACGAGGCGATCACGGTCGAATAGACGTTTTTCTAACCTTCTCGGCGATCGCGCACCTTGATTTCTCGCTCCTTGATTTTAAGTGGAACGCGCGCGAGCTCGTTGATCGTGGCGATAAATATTAAAGTTCAACCAGCGAGCAGCGAGCAGCAGCATCGTCGGTCGGTCGGTTCACCGACGACGACGACGTCGATGACGGGGAGCGAACGAAGAGGGAAAAAATGACGACTTGCGTATTTCCAGCACGTGCCTCTGACAAATTTTCCATTCCCTCTATTTCATCGTGCCGCATTTTTTCTTATTCTCTCGTTGCGCCTGAAGCCCGGACGAGTGGGAGAAGAAATCGACGACGGGAACGAGAGTGGCTGACACGTGAGAGTTAAATGTACGGGTCGAAGTGAAAGAGGAGAGGAAAGAGCGAGCGAGTAAGAAAGAGAAAGAGAGAGAGAGAGAGAAAGAGAAAGGCCTCGTATGTGCCCGAAACGTGGTTGGAAGAGAGGAACATTTTGCAAGAAAGGATAGAGAGATGTCGGAGGGGGAGAGAGAGAGAGATAGATAGTTAGAAAGGCGAATAGATCGTAGCGAACTCGTGCACGCGCGGTTTCGGGAACGGAGAAGAAAGAGTCGCGCGTGCTGGAGTGTGAGAGGTGGGGGTAATTG
>JAIFRP010000006.1:5204121-5217253 GCA_032403825.1 Odynerus spinipes | reverse complement strand
CGGGTCTGCGTGGTAGACAGCTGATCAGTCCGCTCGCGACGCATGATCGGGTGGGTGGTGTCATCGAGCCGCGTCTCCTCAAAAGTTTCTCGCACGATTCGTCGCGCGCCCTGTGACAACGGCTCTACCGTTCTACAGTCCCTTGTCTACATGCTATCGTCGTCGCTCTTTATGCCATTTGTGGTAAAACCGAAGCCGGGAACAAGCGAGATATCGTCGGGATATCGTCGTGGTGGTGGTGTTCGTTGTAAGCGTCACATCGACCTCTCGGTGGCGTTGTCAGGTCAATTACACCGAACGCGTTTTTCTTCTTCTTCCTCTTTTCCTCTTCCTCTTCCTCCACCTCTTCTTCTTCGTCGACGAGACTCGTGGTCGAAGGCAAAGTCTATGATCGAGCAAAACGAACGTTTGCGTTCCTGCCGAGGAAGGAAGTGGTGTGCGAAGAACGGTGGTACGAGAACGTGCTTCACGTTCGCTTTAATGAGGTTCGAGAAAACGGAAGAGGAGGACACGAGGGCGGACTGTTGTATGATTCGCGAGCATTGATATTCGTATTGTCCGTAGTGACACAACGCTATACACATACACACATATGCATAGATCCATACATACATATATACGTCTACCACATATATAAAACTACTAGTTCGGTGCAGTTACGCCCGCCGTTAACGCTCTGCCATTTGATTTTTTTCTGCATTTATCTGTTTACTCGTCATAATAACGTCGCTGTTGACACGTTTAGTCATACCTCGAAAGAGCGTTGCTAGTTTGCGGTTGTGTTCCTTTATCTCGTACGGTGCATGTCGGTGGTGAGCGCGCCGCGGAAGGTCGATGACAATGCAACGAGTTCAAGACCAGGACAATGGGATCAACATTAAATTTGGACCGAAGAAGTCCAGGAAGGGCGATTACAAACTTGTATCGCAACATCCGGGAAAGGAAACGCAGAATAATTATAATGGGACCAACAAACAGGGTACGTCCGCTTTTTCTTATTATATATCCATCTATTCCTGCCACGCGCCTCTATAGTTTTCATTGTTCGGATCGAAACTCCGCTTGGCGGGAAATGCGTTATTTTTGAATTACGACCGTACATCGTTCGATACATATAAACACGCGTTCTTCGATGTTGCGAAGAACTCGGCATGCTTATTTTTTGCTCGCGTTTGATCACTAAAAATAAAGGTTTTACTTGAAACGGAGTAGTTACTTATAGACTGTTTCGAATGTTTGGAATACATGCCGTTCGAATGACTTTATCGACCTCTATTGTAGACGAATTTATTTTATATAAATTTAGGAATAAATTAATTGGCATGTTGAACGCTACACTTTTTACATGCGCGAATAACGTTACATTTCTTATTATAAATCCGTTTCTTTTATCAGTGGGTATTATAGGGAACATAATTATTGGCTATAGATATCAAAAGAATTTTTTGAAGTTTATAAAATATTTTTATGTTATTATTTTTCCTATTCTAGTTAAAGATGTGACAACGGAGGAAGAATTAGTGCCCCCGGATGGGGGCTGGGGATGGCTGGTACTTTTGGCATCCGTCCTTGTCAATGTCCTTATTCCAGGAATGGTGAAATCTTTTGGAGTCTTATTCGTTGAATTTCGTAAAGTTTTTGACGCGTCCCCGGCTGCAGCTGCTTGGATTCCTGCCTTGTGTTACTTCCTGTATAGTTCCCTTGGTAAATATTTTGAGTAGATATTAGGCATCGAGTATGTGCAAATTTATACATTAAACTATTTCTTGTAGGTCCATTATCTAGTGTTCTTTCCGTTAAGTATTCATATCGGACAGTAACGTTAATGGGTGGTACATCCGCGGCAGCAGGAATGATGATAAGTTATTTCGCAAACTCTGTTGCCTTTTTATGCGTTAGGTAATTGAATGCTTGTGAAATTAAAATTGTGCTTTAGGATACCAAAATGATATTATTACTTGCGAGCTAAAATGAATATATTATTTTTAGTTTTGGAGTACTAGTAGGAACGGGGGCAGGATTGGCTTTCCCACCGACTGTATACATCGTAACGTCATATTTTGTACGCTTACGAGGATTAGCCAATGGTCTCTGCATATCTGGCAGTGCTTTAGGTTCTATATTTCTTCCACCGCTTCTTGGACTTCTTTTAGAAGAGTACGGTTACAGGTAGATATATTATTAACAAAGTAACAGTAAATTAGACATAATTCTAGTTTGTCATAGAATAGCATAGACTATTTATTTAGAGTACTATATTCTTTAAATTTTTAAGTCCAATTTTATGTACATGAAATATAATAGCAAATAGTTTCTTAGATATAGATAAAATTCATTTGAAAGGTAATTGAAACTTAAAATTTTACAGAATATAAGTACTGTTTTTGTATTTCAGTATAGTGTTCATTTGAATGTGATGGTGTATGTAATTAGTGTTCAGTATTTAAAAATTAAATTATGTTAATATTAAGGTGAGTACAATGTTGTAATATCATAGCATTTATTCAAGAATCTTTGCTCTACATTGTCATATTTACATATTTTTCCAGTTTCAAATCTTTCTCATTTACACGATACTTATTTTTCAATAAACATTCAACAAATTTTCTTATAAATATACAAATATTTTATGTAAATAAGAATTTTTTAATATCTCTCATGAATATAATTTGTATTGCTAATGCTTAAATACAATTCAATTTGATAAATACTTTAGGTCTTTCAGGAGAACAAAATATTCTTAGTGTAAGTATGGACCACAACAAAACATGTATATACATTTAGTATATTTGCTATTCCTTAATTTATTTGTTGCAGACACCAGTTAGTAAAGACACAAAAGGAAGTAACATCAAAGTTTTTATATTGCATGTGATCTTAATTTTCTAAAATAATCTAACATACCTTTTTTGCAGGTTTATGTCTGAAATGGAATTTCATTTTATTAATAAAGTGTTGTGAATACTATTTTAATAATTTATCATACATACCATTTGTATAGTGTTAATATATTTTTTATGGTAAAATAAGTATGAATTTAAGTGTTAAAGATACTGTGATAGTGTTCTATTGTAAATTCGTTCGATGCATGATAATAGAGTACTTGGGAGATATAGTATTTCATTAGATCTATAGTTAATTGAATACTGTTAATTGTAACATGTATAGCAATTTTGATATTTATTACTAATATATTAAAGGTTATTATATGCATTTTCTGGATATTTACTTTTTTACTCCCACAAATTAATTGTTATATTCCTACATTATTATTTGTTTTTAATTATTAGAAATAGCAAACACTAAACATCATACTTATTGCAAAGGTATTACCTCCTGCATATTGATAGAACATTATATTAGTGTTATATCAAAATATATTCATAACTTTTGCCCTTATATTTTGATCATTACATATCCTAACATGGTTACTTAATCGTGTTCCATATACTTTCTAACTTTTCCGTCAGGCTATAAATATTTTTATAGCAATATTAGTATAATAATTGTCAAGATCACAGTTCCGATATGGTTAAATAATACAACTTGTCTTTGCTTTCTTACAGAGGCGCAGTATTAATAATGGGAGCTATTACTTTAAATGTATGGGCTTGTGCTTTGTTATATGATCCAGTGGAAAAACATATGATACCTGCGCGGCCGTCTCAAGATACGCAAGATAAAAGTTTAGACACGACATCAATAACCATTACTAGTCCTGAAGATGAGAAGAAACAAAATAATTTTATATCTTCCAATTCGAGCTATGAGAAAGCTGCACCTATCGTGCCAAAAAGCGCGTCTAGCGTTGCATTGGAAAATTATAAGAATACTCCTGTTCAAGGGAGGACTAGAAAAATTAGTATGCCGACTGGTCGTGAAATTACTGGGCAAATGCATAGCACACCAGCTTTACACGCTGTACCTGAGAGAGGCACTGACACGGGGAAATTGATAAAACGTAAATCATCCACTCAATCTCCCAGCACTTCATCATTTTATTATATTAGCACCCCTCATCACGGTAGCACGCTGTCCGCATTACATCCCGAACGTGCATCTACGTTAACTTTAAATGCAATCTCTAGTACGTTTACAAGGAAAGGGTCTGCACGCGCACCAAAACAAGAAGAGAAATCAGAGAATAAATTCTTTGATTGTAGTTTATTGAAAGATCCTATGTACCTCGTTATATTGATCTCAAATTCAACGAACGCTGTCAGCTACACAAACTTCGTAATATATTTGCCAGCTTACGCAGACTCGTTAGGCTTTGACAAAAGCATGGGTCCTCTTCTTCTATCGATCGTGTCAATTTTAGATCTCATAGGACGTATCGGTGGATCTGCATTATCCGATATGAAATTAATGCCAAAACATTGGTATTTCGTTGGTGGCTTATTTGCATCTGGAGTTTCTTTAACAATTTTACCAACGGCCAATACTTACACTATGTTATCTGTATATTGTGGGATTTTTGGATTAGCTTCTGGTATATATGTTGGAGTTACCGCAGTCATTATGGCTGATATGCTTGGTACTGAAAAACTTACTTCGTCTTATGGCATTTCTTTATTCGTTAATGGAATTGTACAACTTATTGGCCCACCAATTTGTGGTCTTGTATTCCAACAAATTGAGCAGTATGGACCTATCTTTAGTGTGCTAGGTATAATTTTAATAGTAGGTGCATCATTATGGGGCTTTGTTCCTTTTATTAAAAAAAGGCAAAAAGAAACAGACGTTAATGGTCCAATAGATAAATTATAGTAATCTGAAGTTTCTGTTAACATATTAAAAAATTCATGCAAGTTAAAAATGTATACATTATAAATTGTATAATTCTTATAGAGACATTATCATTTAAATTGAAAATTCATAAACAATCATGAGACTCTAATATTAAAACGAATATTATAGATACTTCTTTAGCACTGTGATGCTGTACATATTTTACACGCACACTTATTACTCAATTATTAAGAGAGAAGTTAAGGAAATTTAGAAAAACTTTTTGAAGACACAAAGTCTTTCTTTTTTCATAAAGAAACAATTAAAAACTTTGCCTTGCACATAGGATTATTGCTCCTTGAAAGTAAGAACTTCAATTATAGATCATAACAAATATACAACATTACGCGTTTGCGCGTATTATTGTTTTTATTTAGTACTTAATATAAACCGAGGAGTTGGTGCTACAATATATTGAAAGAATAAACATTAATAGATTTTTGAAGACACTTAATTTTTAATAAAATTTTATATCATTTCGTAAAGGAAAACAAAATATATCTGAATGCATTTTATATTATTGTTACTTAACATTTTCGGTAGTATAGTAAAAATAACAAATTTTTTTGGCAGTAAAGTACATAATTTAATTTTAATATTAACGTTTTGTTTTCACGATTTCAATTCGTACACCACCGAAAATATGCCTTACACTATGTGATAGATTCTAAGCACTTTGTAATTAATAATTAATATATTAAGTTTATATAGGTCTGTACACAGATGCAAAATAAATAGTAGTGTAATGAATATATAACTGTAATGTTCAAGTACGTTTTGTATAAATGAGCACACTCTACTATATAATCTACCTTTATAAGAATAACATAAGTATGTATATGCAGCTAGAACTGACTTTATTGACGAAATATTGCAATATAACATTCTCCAATGCAATCAACTTGTCAATTGTTTACAGTTTAGTACTGGATATTGTGGACTTACTATGTATTCGTGTACAATTCTGATATTTAACAGAAAAAATTTTCGAATATATAATAATGAACCAAATCTTTCTAATTTATTATATTATTATACAAAATGTTTATTTTATTTGTTTTTCTGGTACTACAGTTTCATCACCTGCTCCTACGTCCCTGAAATTAGGAAATTGTTCCCAAGGTGCAGATAAATCGAACTTTCGAAATTCCTGAGTCAATTCTAATGGTTCTGCCACTACTCTTTTCTTCTCGTCGTCATAACGAACCTGAAAATAACATGTTCACAAAATTTAATAATATATGCATATTATGTTGAATGATCAATGAAAGTAAAGAACTCTATTCTAAATAAGGTTATGCTTTTTGGCATACGATACCTCCATATATCCGCTTAATGGGAAATCTTTCCTAAGTGGATGTCCCTCAAAACCATAATCTGTTAGAATCCTACGGAGATCAGGATGGCGAAGGAAATATACACCAAACATATCCCATACTTCACGTTCGTACCACTCAGCACCTTTAAATTCTTCTGTTATAGAGTCAAGTGGCGTAAGTTCATCCGTGTATGTTTTTACTCTAATACGTGAGTTATATAAGATGGACAAAAAGTGATATACAACCTAAAGTAATACAAATTTAGATTGATAAATGATTATTATAATACTAATAAAATTTTATACGATTTTATCTCATCATATCTTTCTAGATATTATTTACCTCAAATCTATATTTTCTACTGGGTACGTCTATTGCAGTAATATCAATTATATTAGTAAATTGAGCATTATAATGACCCCTTAGAAATGCGGCTGTGGGTAAAATTCCCACAGGTGCAATCATGACCTCGAGTTCATCTTTACTAGCTATTTGAACTTTTTGTACATATTTTGGTAAACATTGGCTAATATAGAGACCAAAGTCTTTTAAACGTTCAACATCGACATTAGGATTGGGTTTGCGTACGGTAGCTGCAACAAAGTAAAAAGCAGGTAATTATGAATATCATTGGAGTAATTTAAAGTTATAAATAAATTAGCAATAATTTGTGGGGTAATCAAACTTACGTCGAGTTTCCTTTTGGTCAGCTGCTTCTGTGCTATTGAATCGCATTGACGGTATAGCTTTCACATAACCTAAAGTAAAAAAAATAGGTTGAGTTATGTAATTTAATTTTAATTACATTTTACAGAAACCATTTACGTTTGGGAGCACTTGCAGTCAGGTTTTGTGATAATTTCCAACAATTTCTTAATAACGATGTCATTTTGCTGAATATTTATATTTTAATGTAGCGCGCAACGTTCACACTCAAGTGAACGTCAGTGAGCACTCACTAGTTCTCGCATACAAATACAGGCGCTAGTGATTATAAATGTGCGCATGTGCACGATAGACAAAAAAATTTGACAGCAGAGTTGATATTTTTATTTGTTGTAAAAAAAAATGAAAAGTTAATAAGAAGTAACAGTAATAAATAATTATTAAAAAAATTAACTTTGTTATTACTTTAATAATGTACATAAAAATGTCTAACATTTATTTGTAGAACAAGAAAGATATTTATGATCATGTTACATATACACAACAAATACAACAGATACCAATTGTTACAATTTTGAAATGTTCACATTTGATAATGATACTTGTTGTTGCCAATACAATTGTCAGCTATGCTGTATATTTTTTAAAATATTACGCTGTTCCAATGATTGTATTTCCACAAGAATACTCGCAACAGCATGTCTCAAGCGATGAAATTGCACTAAGGAGAGTTCAAATGTATGAGCTTCTCCATTGTCAAATATACATTCCATTATAATACACGGCTCCAGTACTCTACTTAAAACACTAAAAATAAAAAATGTAGTGTTCATATAAATGATAATGTAATCAATTAGAGATTGAAGTAATCATAAAAATGATGTAGCATACTTTGATGAAATAATAACATCTATACGCCATTTGCACGATATCAAACGTGGGAAAAATTTTGTTTTCTTGATTAAGCCTGCAAGTAAATCTGCTTTCTTCTGACCAGATATAACGGTATATAAATCTTCAATGCAATCTGGTGAAAGCCTAAAAAAAATATACATTCAATTGAAAACAGTATTGCTAGACAAGACGATAATGATAGAATATATATTTACTTTAATTCCTCCAAAGTTTGTTTAAATTCTGCAGGTTTTACAGAACACGATACGTATTTGAGATATGTTTTCAAAATGGTAAAAATAGCTGCAAAATATTCATCTACATCCTCCGAAGGTATATTATATTTTTGACTGATTCTATCTAGAATACCCTCTTCTATATGCTCTTGCTCTATCGCTTTCACAGCAACTGTAAATATTATAAATAAACATTATATACTTTTTTATAGAACATTATGATTAATAGTGGGTGTTAAATAGTACTGTCTTTTACTCTGTATCAAAGGACGAACAAATGTTTTTTTCAGCTCTGTTAAATATTTTGTTTTATTTCCTAAGGCAGCTAAGAGTTGTGTTTGATATAGCATTGCCATTTTTATTTGTATTACTTAGTTGCGATCATTGATTATATGCAATCGTTGACTTTTTATCATAACCTATTTACACTTCACTTTTTGACAGCAACGTACACCAAGAATATATTTTTTAAGTCTACATTTAGATGTAATCAACGACGAGACTCAATTGTCTCCTCATCAACGCCGATAGATGTCGATGAAACTGTTTTCAAGAGACGAAACTTTTCTAGTCTACTTGCACTCTCGTCAATGATCACAGAAAGAAAAGCTTCGTTAAATAACAGTATTTATTGTATTGAAATCATTGTTTAAATTACACTCATCGTATAATATTTCAAAGATCTCATTCTTCTTAAATTAATAAAATAATCAGCATGATAGTCATAACATTCATATTTTGGCGCGTCATTAGTCGAGTTCGATATCAATATCGAAAAGAACAATTCTTTTACTCCAGTAGTACCCCGTACAGGAACGTGAGCCGTACTTACATAAAAAAATTACGATCGGAGTTATCTTAACCCTATTTCCGTTTCACAGTGGTTTTCGAATCCAATCGTTGCCTTGATTTCTTTTGCGTCAGTCGAGCATAAATAAACGAGTATTCAAAGCAGCTTTTTTTCACGTTCGAAGCTGAACGAAGATAGGAGCCCTACGATGATCGACGCGCCTAACATTCAAATTTACGTCATTCTTTTCGCGCCGAAGGTAACGAACATATCTATCTCTTTCTTTCAAAGGCACACACATACTAATATATACATAACCTTTTCCCTACAGCTCGATGATTCCGAAGGTCAGCATTTACCGATGTTCACCGATTCGTCGGTGTTTCGAGAGAAGAAGAAGAATCGGTCGTTCGAATATCGGTCAAAAATAAACGACCTAGGCACAGTTGGCTTCGTCGATTGTAAACGCTGGGAGTCCGCTGACCCGCTTGCCGCTTGTAATTTCCACCAAAAAAATTGAAGAAAAAAAGCACGTTCTCGCATGTCATCTCGAAATAACGTCTGTCTGTATTGCAGATATCGATTTCAGCATGGAAAACCATTCGCCTTTGAACACATTGTATTTCCCGTTACGGAAGATAAAGTTGCGGGTATATTTTACAATCATCAACGATTTATCGAATTTCCTCGAAAAAAAAACACTATATAGGCGTTACATGTGTGTTATACATATACGTACATAATTATTGTGGCGTGGTAACACTTTGTAGAAGTTAATTTTAATGTTGATCTATTTTAAGGTAACCTCCAAGAGAAAGGGTTCCTAAACATCGTCTTTGGAAGATTTATTCCTAGAGGGGCAGGTGGAGGGGGAGGAGATTCTAAAAGAATGACATAATGCAGTAACGGAGAATCAGCAAGGTCTCCGAGATCGAGACGATTTTTTTTTTAGATCCACGCTCGTGATCCGTATTGATCGATGCAATCGCATCTCTCCACCTCGGGTCGCGGCTCTTATTAATCGAGCCTGATCCAAGTAACCGTCAACAAAAATAGCATAGGCGTTTCTGGGGTGGCTAGAGTCATAGGAATACGTGACGCGGCTTCTAGTTCTGTCTCTCTGTCTCTCTTTCTATCTCTTCTTTCTTTGGGAACTCGGACTACGAACTATCCGGACGGCTTTCAGGAGAGTCAGAGAAAAACAATGTGTGAAAAGTCGAAGTGCCTTGCGCAGACGTTTCATTCTCTTGGCGAGGCACGTTGCGCGATCGTGATTTCGATCGATTACCTAAGACGTATCGGGTGACCCATCGGACAACAGCTAAACCTCGCTAGGATTCACCCGAAGGTGTTCTACGAGTCTTCTCGAGCCGGCACCTGCTGACATTCGATGGAACGCGCGTCGACGATCAAGAGTATGTGACAAATTTGTTGTTTCGTTTACGTATGTGCGTGATCCGTCAGAATAACGAGAAGATTGATTAGGAACATCGTGGGTTTATATGTATCTCTCGATCGAAAAGGTGATTTTTTTGTTCAAAAGTGCATTCACGTGAATTATGCGAGACAAGCAAAATCGTCGAAGTTTAGTAACAATCGTAATTTTTTATCCGCTTGTACGACTCACCTTATACAGCAACGCGTTCTTTGAAATTTTACCAGCACCTATCAATCTAGTCGCCTTTTCTTATGTTCGCTTCAGAATTTGTAGTAAAAAAAATTCTATTTGTATGTTAATCGCGTCACAAAGAAGAGTACGTTCGTTGCAATGTTTTTCACTTCGAAAAACGTTACCGAGTCAACATCATTGACGTTGTTAACAAACGCAAATAGAACGTTCTGTTGTTCCTTTTTGACAGAGAACAATTACAGTGGCGATGTTTTATGGTTATATTTCGCGGAACGATAAGGTCGTTGTGATTTTTGGAAGAGTGATGTAAAAATTTATTATTGGAAGAACAGAGAACGTAATAGCATTGTATTTGTCTTACGATCGGAATTATGTCTATACAAGTTGTCAATAATAGTTGCCTTAGGATCGCGATTATAAAGCAGTCACGAAACTTTATTTATATAAAATTAGAAGGAATGGAATGCATCGTTATGGAATGTGTCAACAACTGTTTTGTTTACTTTAAATAATATTTGTATACTGTACAAGTTTACAATGTGACATGAGAATCTATAAATGTATCACATATATACGAGGTGTCTCGTTTTAATTTAGCCACAATTATCTACCGAATCATTCATTATTCAAAATAAATATTTTAAATAGTACCTCCACCTAAAAAAAAAATTGTGTTTACCATCAGACGTCAACCCCTATACGGAATAAATTATGTTCGAAACATTTTTTTCGAGTAATGAATAGTTCGGAATATAATTGCATGGATGAATTAAAATGAGACACCCTGTATAATAAGCATGTTGTGTGTAAAAGGGTAATCAGAACGCTTTAATAGACTCGTAACACAAGGTGCTGGTTCGAAGATGCAGTAAATTTCCTGAGAAGGGCAATTTTCCTTTGGCGTGCCGATGTATATTGGAGAACACCACCTGGCCCAAATTCGCGACTGCGCGATAACCATACCTTAGAGCAACCCTTGACGCGACGCTTTCCGCACGAGGGAGTAATTTAAACTTTGACTCAGTATCCAATCAACTTCTTACCGCGGATCGACGATGTTGTTGTTAGTTATTCGAAACGTTCGTAGCGCGTTCTTTTTTATCATATAGAAACATATCTTAATTTTTAGTATATTTTTTATTTTTATAGATTGTAATGGAGTTAGGACGTGCATAATTTAAAATTTAATTATTATTTTATTACAAGTCACGTATCTGCGTAATTTTTTAATTAAAATTCGAGTTACGTGCATAATTTATGATTTAATTATTATTATTTAATTATAAGTCACGTATGTACATAGTTTGTTCTTTCATTAAGATTTTATGTAATTTCTAATACCTACAATAATTCGAACAACGTCGATACTACTTTACCGATCACGAGACGTCAGAATTTCGAGACGTATGTACAATACAATCGATCATCGAAGGAAGTTAGCGTCGCCGAAAGTGGGTCGTGCGAATTAATCGACGATAGTGGAAAAAGCGTCGCTTAGGGCCACCTTATCCCAAGTTTTCTAATTATACGAAACGGATTTAGAACGAAGTTTTCGGAAGAGTCCGAACTTGTGCGCGCGCAAGTGCATATACACATATACGGACGAGACACACCGCGTCCGGACCATGACCCAGACCTGACTCGGAGGGTGCATCTTGTACGAAATTAGTCGGCACGCTGCAAAAGGTCGCGTTTAACTTTTCATTGGTCGTCGTCGGCGCGAATGGCAAGTCTTTATCGAGAGTCGTTCGACTTTATTTAGACGGGCTTGTGTGTGCGTGTATGTATATGTATATAATAAGGTTTGAGCGAAATAAAGTTTTATAAGCCAGTAATTTTCATCGAAGCCACTCGAGATATCAATTTTAGTATCTTTTTATATTAAAAAATATGAAACAGTTAGTCAGTAAATGAACGAACAATGTTTCAATAGTATATTTTCAAGAACTACTAGGATAGATACACATTTCACAAAGTTTGTAATATTTTCAGTGCTGTTCGAAAAGAAGAGAAAGATTTCCGTTCAAGCACGGACATGGTGTTGAACAGGAGACTCACGGACGCAAGCGACATCCTGTCTCCAGCTTCATATAAAATTACATTAAAACGCGTGAGTATGCTCTTACAATAATCAATATCGATATTTCACCTTCGCAATTACGCGCATACGTTCCGTTCGCATAACATCGTCACTCTCCCGTGATTAGACATTCAATCGATTTGTTTTGTTTCTCCCGCGCCGAAAGATACTTCGATCGAACGTCGCATATATTATCGTTTTATTTATCGAACGATTACCGCGCGTTAATCGAGCCGGACGAGAGGCAGCGAGGTAAATAAAAGAATGGAAGGAAAAGAAAAGAAAAGAGAAAACAGGACGATCGGAAATATTCGAGGACTCTTTGAAATTTTAGTCGCGCGCGCGCGCGCGCGCGCGAAATGTCAATGACACGTGAGGCGAAGCTCGTGTGCACGTGACGGTAAATTAAGGATCATTATAATTCAGGGTGATCTCGCATGCGAGTTATTAACAACGTTAACCTCCACGCTTCGAGACGTCTTATGAATTTTAGCGAACCGCAATGGAGAACGTCTCCCCTGCCTCTGTCCCCCCGTCTTCCTACCCAACCCCCCGTTTCTCTCTCGCGACACGACTCGACGGTGCAAATTAAATTGGAATTTGTACGTAGGATGAGACGAGAATTCGATATCGTATGCGAGTACAGTCGTATCCTTCGTCGTTTATTAACTTTGCACGGGAGTAAAGTCGGAGAACCACAGTCGGAATTCCCTTAACTTCCCTTTT